>CM071934.1:77714924-78314394 GCA_016081115.2 Rehmannia glutinosa
TTTGATATTTTTAAATTATAAAGTAATCTAGAAATAATATAGTATAAATAATACTTTTTTATATCAAATTAACTATATTAAACCATACAAAATATTAAACTAGGTGAAGCGACTCATATTTAAAGTCCAATTAAAAGAATTCTTTGTGCCTAAGGAGGCACATAATGATAGTTTAGTGATTATTTACGACTTGAAATCTTAATTTTTGGCAAATATAATTTCCTATTTGATCAAACTAATAAAACATTTAAATAAAGATTAAAAGTACTATATATCTTTTTTCTTCAATAGAGGCATCAAATTATGAAAATGAATGGGCACTGTATTGTTTTAAAATAAATAGTGTTATTTTGAAAATAAATGATTCAGATTAATTTTGAAGTTTGTGGTCTCTTTAAACATAAAACTAATATAGATTAGTTTTAGCATATTAAGAATAATTATAGTTTGTATAACTATATATGCTTAAAAAATTACAAATATATTAATTTTATAACAAACGTAAAGAGTCAAATTCAATTGCAAGTACCATCACTAATAGATAATATATAGTTCTAAAACTAATTCAGTTAGTAGATTTTCTTAACATAAGTATTTGCAAAGTAATTTTCAATTATAAAAGTTTATTAGTATTATATTTAACTATTGAAGTTTGACTCTACAAATTTTGATAATCGATTTTTTAAGACTATCTTGGTTTCATTATTATTAAGTGGATATATTTTATATGCAATTTGTGAGTTTCAAAATTTGGATTTCAAGTTATCACTTTTTTTTTATAGTTTTATTTAAAACATGACTCTTAATGACAATAACGTTTGTTTTTTTTGATGAAAGATGGCAATAATGTTTTAGTTTTCATATTTATTGGATTAAGATGTATTATTTTAAAGACGACACTAAATAGAGATTGCAATAAGTTAAAGTAATAAGTAATATATGTCAATTTTAAATTTTTGATTGATGTGATAATGATATATGAATATTTAGCTCATGAGTTACCGTATAATCATGCATAATGCATCTAATATGTTAAAAGACTTATGAAATTAATTAACAAAAAGACGTTCATATATAGCCATTAAAACATAACAAAAGATTAATTAATATGGTTGTAAGCTAATATATGAACTTATTTTGTTGTTACATTAATTTTAAATTTTTGTTGGTTTGACTTCTTTACAAGATTTACTTAATTATTCATATCGATTATACTTATAAAAACAAAATACATATATTAAAATACTTTGAGCATTATCTTTTAATAGCTTGATTATTTAGTTATTATATATTTATTAATGGTAAAATACATTAAGTTATTTTAATATTCATCAATAATAATATTTAATAATGTAATCATTTTAATAAAACAATATGGAATAACGCATTTACCGCACATGTTGCTTACTAGTTGCTCAAAAAAAGGGAGAGTGTGAGAGAGAAAGATGACGGATGCTAGGGGATATGTAAAAAATGAGGGGTTGGGGTTGGGGTAATAAAGGCGGGTGGTTGGTTGGGTAGGTGTCCGATATATATCCGACAACTCTTCTTTTTCCTAGTTTTCGGTCAAGCGCATTCCTAAATTTACTAGAATCTCTTCTCTTTTTTTTTTTTTTCTCGGTATTGGCACAATAGTCTCTTGTTCCTCCCATTCGGATACAAGGGAGGTTATTGCCGCTCTCCATTATCTACTATCTACTACTATCTTAAAAGGGAGAATATTTCTATAAAAATAAGATTGCCTAAATACCTTAATGTATACAATTTTAATGGCAAATTCGAATTACACACAGAATATAGACAAACCTAATTAATGTATCCCTAATACGACCAATACTTACAATCGCGTCTATTTAGAGAAACCGAAACTCTCCCGCGTCTATTCAGATACACATAAACATCGTATTTATTTTCCTCTCATTTGTGAAAAAGGATTGTGCCCCTGCGACTCTACATTTCCTACAAAGGAATTTCAACATCTTCACCGCTTCACGGTGAAATGGGCGTGAGAAGGAATTCCTTCTATTTGCTAAAGAGAATTTTTGTGGGATTCCATCCTGAAAAACCAAGGTGAGAATTTATACTTCAACATATCGATTTCCCCCACTTTTTAGTTAATTTTTTCCATCAATTATGTTCAAGTTTGGTTGTTTTCCAATTGCAGGTTTCAAGTTTAACTAATTTTATTGTTTGATGAAATTCGAATTGGGAATTTATCGGTTCAAAATTTAGTTGTAAAACTGGTAATTTTTCTTTAATACATTTGTGTTCTCGCATTCTCTTAAAATTCATGCGCAAACCATTGATTTGTTTTATCCTATTTTCTATGTGTATACATTTTGTGAAATTTGTCTCGAAAATATGAATACGGGTTGGTTTCTTGGCGAAGGTTTATATTAAGGTTAATAGAATTATTAGAGCTTGAGACTGGTCCTCAATTTTTTTTTTTTTAAATTGTTGTATTGTTAAATATTGGGCGTGGGCACTTTTGTATTTGCTTTACCGTAATTGGTTTTGTTTCTTAATAATTTTCTTCAAGTGTTATTACTGAGAATATCTTTGATGAGTTCTATGATTTTCTGTCTTTTTTTAAAGCGGTGGTTAGTGGCATGGAAAATGTGTAGTTCTTTATTGTTAAACTTTACGAGCTTTTATTGAGTGATGTGTATGTACTACTCCCTTTGAACAGGCTCTACATGAATGTTTTAGATGTGTTGCTTGGACCTTGGATGTTTTGTGACACGATTCTTAGGAAGACAATCTCCATGGTTTCTAATATGTGAAGTAAATGTTTTACATTCATGACCCTAAGTAATTTTTTTTTTATTTTTCATACATAAATTTAGGTTCAACCCAATCCAGTTCTATTTATATGAATATTTGCTCTAAAAAAAACAAAGCCATGTTCAAAAATTGAAAACTGTTGAATGAAGTGTGAATGGTTGTGAGTTTGGTGGCTGATGTTTAATTTATTGGATTGGGTGATGAGTTTGTTTTGGTTATGCCCTTTTGAGGTTGATAGTTCAATAATAGATGAGTTACATTATAGTTTGATATTGAATTTGATTTCCCTATACCAATGTTGCTAATGTTTTCATGGAATTCAATCTTGCATCGTTTAAGTTTTTGATTATTTATTGTCTCTAATATTGCGGTTAGACGATATACCACCAATTAATTTATATTTTTCATAGTAACAAAATAATTATACTTGTTATATGCTTCAAGTTAGAGTATTTGTTTGCTCTTAAATTTTTCACAGCTTATGAGGATATGGAATAAAATCTGCTTAATTTGTGTTTTCTATTATAGCTTTTATTGGTTTATTCTATACTAGATGTGACCCCATGCAATGCATGTGCAATGTCGGATTTGTATATGTGTGGGGTATCTATGTTTTATTGTGACATGCGTATTTTCCTAATAGTGCATTGTAATAATTTTAAAATAGGATCACACAATCAGCGAGAAATACAATTTAATGTTTCTTATTGATGAAATCAAAAAAAAAAATCATATTTCATAATCATGAAAATGCATTCAAGCATATGTATTTGTCTTCTTAGGTAAATCATGTGTGATTTTAGCTTACTATTACTGTTTGGGGTGAATTCTTATGTCTTTTCTATGAGCACTTTAGTTTGGAGATTTTCTTGTCTGCATTGATTTATAATTTCATTTGGGAACAAATGGGTGGTTGACTCACTTATTATAGGAACTCTTTTTAATGGGGAACTATTTTCTTGACAATGAGTCGAGGTTTATTAAGGAGTCATCATTATTGATGTTAGAAGTTTGATACTAAAGAGTTAGTGTGAGGGTTTAGAGGCTATGAAATTGCACGTGGTAATAAATACTTAAATCTTAAATTTTATCAGCTTCATGACATAAGTAGCTGCATCAGCTTCTTGGAACCCATCTTACACATGGATAACTGACTTCTTTCCATGTCATTCTTGGCAGAACTAAAATAGATTTTTGTTGAATATATATTTAGGAGAAAAAATCTTCTTTGAAATTGGTACAATTTAGTGAGAAGTATGGAAGAAGTCATGTTTAATTCACATTAACCTGTAAAACTTTGAAGTGTATTGAATTCACAAAAGCATTTTGAATCTTCATGATTAATTATGTTTAACAATGTATTATAGTTGTTTGGATAGACATCAATAAATTTTGGCCATCTTGTTGTAATCATTAGTTTCTGGTGGTACAACATTATAAGGAATAGAGTGGGTGGATATCGGGTAAGGACTAATTTGCCTGATAGTTGTTCTTTTCCTTGATGAGAGAACAAAGAAAATTCAGTAGCACTGGAGACAGAATCCAGCAGAAACAGTATAATCATGTAGCCTATCAGATATAAATTAAGAAGAAAGGGAGAAATCCATAAACTTGATTGACCGCCCGATCGAAAATCCAATGGAATGCAACAACAGAGGTTTGATTAGAGGAAGAAGAAAATTAACCACAAACTCCAACGAGATGCAGTGGAAAACGTATGATTAGAAAAAGAAGCAAAGCGAATAGCATCAAAGATAGAATCCGGTAGCAAAAGAATAATCCCATAGATGATCAGATATATGAAGAAGAAATGGAAAGACCAACTACTCTTCAAAGGTAATTTCTACACAGTTGGAGTACAAATGAGTAATATAGCTTTTAATAATCCATTTTATTAGTTCGATAGTCGAAATGCAATCTTATCTGTCATCCTTCATCTGAACAACACTTTCTTCATAAACTTGTTTTAGTGACAAAGATTGGTCATTCTTATGCGTCCATAGTGTTGTTTTTTTTTCTGAAGAAAATTGTTTGTTTAGTTGAAGTTGCAGGGCACTCTCACAATTACACTGTTGATATGAAATTTATATATCACCCAATTACATTTAGCAATTTTGTTTAGCAAGGCAATTCCTGTAGCATAGTATTGTTCTTTTGTAAGATACTTATGATGAGGGTCCCTAGGAAATGTCATTGTTACATATGAAATCTTGAGCACAAGAAAACTAAAGTATTTTTTTTAAATGTTAACAACATGCATCTTTCTTTTTGTGTGATGATTTTGCTGCAGGGTGATCTATACACTAGAGGCCACATGACATGCGTATGTTCATTTATCATGTGTTTGATTTGATTCTATCAAATCAGGTTTGAAGTACAATTTCCTGTCCATCGTGCATTTAGAATGCATAATCACAAGGAATTAGCACTAGATCAAAGCTATGTAAAACAACAAAATTGAGCCTTATTTTCTTGGATGGTGACATTTGAATAATCAGCTTAGCCATTTGGATTCGATTTTTCTGATTCCTCTTTTATTGTTTTTTCTGGATTTTTTCTATTATTTCTCAGTTTCTCTATTCTACTCAGCTGATTTTTCTTAACATTAGTTCTATATTATAATTATTCAACCTTCAGAAGCCTAAAGATGATATTCGATATTTGTGAGGAATCTTGTATTGCTACAATTTGATATAGACAAATTATTCTTGAAAAAAATAATGAATATCAGTTTCTTGAATTCTACTATTCAATATTCCAAATTTGCATGTAGGCACCTTGTACTCGCTGTTGGCACCAAGTGATGATTTGTTGAGGGTGAGTAGTACAATGCTTTATTGAATTGATGTTATAGTGAATGTATTTATTTAAGGTCTTTCACACAAAATCCGATGACATATTAAGGAATTGGAGAGGGTCTTAGGAGTTGTTAGTAGCTCTCTTATTGTTGATGGGTTTCCTGTTTCACTTATCTCACTATTGATGTTCTTTATAATCTTTTGATTGCTTAATCCTTGTTCGACGTAGTAAAATTTCGATGCATCTTTGTCAATCTTTGTATGATTTATTTCTTGTATAAATTTGTTCATCTGTTCCTGCAGATGTCTGCCATTCTGTTATGATTAACTTTCTAAATTATGTATGGACATATGAAGCTTGTTTGTGATTGCATAGGCTTTATATTTAACTCCAGGGCTTTAAGAGCAAGATAAAGTTTCAAGGAAACTTCGGTGATTAATGCCTTCTATTTGCAGCCGCCGGAAATAAGATGCGACCCTTGCTCAATATTCTGTTATGATTTTTCCTTCTTATGCTTGGCCACGAGTAAGGATGGCTGCAACGATCTACATTTGATCACTGTGGCAATATATTAAACTACTAGGATAGCTCTTTATAGGATAAGTCTTTTCCGTTCACTATCTCTTAAAGCATGCATTTGTATCAAATCTTAGTTCATATTCTTCCTAAAAACATATGGCTTCATATTATTCTATATTGTTGATCTCAATGAAACTTATTATCCCACTCAAAGTTGCCTTAAAATTTCTCTCTTTGGTTGCCTGCACCATAAATTATTATTCTGTTATTGTATTTCTCAGTGGTCAATATGTGGTTGTTGGACTTGGCACAAGATTCAATCCCAACATGTTAAAATATTTTCCGATTTTGCACTCAGTACGTTGTAGAAGTTTTAGATAGAGACATGACTAACAATTATTACGAATTTTATCCAAGCTCATATCAAGAAGCGGCATTCCTGTAAGATGGTACTTGGACATGATAAACTAATATGTTTTTTTTTTTTTGTGGAAATTAAGTAAACAGAGAAGTTTTATATTTTAAGAATTAATTATTTGTCCTATGTGGTACCCCAGGAAATGCCAACTGAGTATGCACACATACTCAAGGATTGAGTGTCTGGATTTTTTTCCTTATTGGATGGTAACACATATTAAATGACAAGCTTTATCTTTCTTCTTTTTAAAATGTGTAACTTGGCAAAAATTCATCTTCATATAGATATTTCTTATTGGCAAAAACTTGCGTGAGACGGTCTCACGGATCTAAATCCGTGAGACGGAGCTCTTACACAAAGTTTTTAAGGTTTTTTTTTCAGATTTTATTTTTCTTAGGGTTTATATTTGTTTTTAGGGTTTATTTTGTTTCTTGGGTTTATTTTTAATTGATTTAAGTTTTTAGGATTTTTAGTTTTTTTTTAGGGTTTATTTTTTATTTTTGGGTTTATTTTTGTTTTTCGGGTTTATTCTTCATGGTTCATGTTTTTAGGGTTTATTTTTGTTTCTTCGTGGTTCATTATTATTTTTAAATTTATTTTCATGGTTCATGTTCTCAAGACGGAGCCGTTAGGAGGTCCGTCTCACGAATTTAGATCTCATGGAGACCGTCTCACAAGAGATTTGCTCTTTCTTATTAGTACTTGTGACAAAACATTTGTTTGGATGAATAAGTGTGTTTTTAGTTCAAGTTGGTCTGAATGGTTTTATAGATCCTTTTCTATGGAGGAAGGAGAAACAAGCATTGGCGGTAAAGTAATCGGACAATGATATGTGGTTAAAACTCTCAAAGCCCATACTATAATCCTCCTTGGGTTAGATTGTCATCTCCCCGCCTCCCGGGATATGTACTCAAAAAAAAAAAAAAAAACAAGAAGTGGGCATAAAACTACATATACTTAAAGCAATAAGTCAGAACTATTTATTCTTTTCACATTCTTCTTCTTTAGCTTGTTCATTTAATTTTTACAAGGAAAAATGTGGAATAACATTCCTCTTTTATATATAGTTACAGATATTTTCGTTGACCTATCATGATTGTTTTAAGAAATTTAAATTTCAATGATTTGGAAGAATACAAAAACTCCTATCGGATCGTCTAACGAGTCCCACCGATTAGACGGATCTGACCCGCAAATCCGGTGGCATTTTCGTAATATTAGCAGTGGTGTTTTAGTAGTTTTCAGGGACCACCGGTATTAACAGTCATTCTGAAAAGTATTATCAGTCATTCTAAAAAGTATTAGATTCTTTCCGAAATGTATTAGTAGTTCCAGAAGAGTATTTTAGTATTTCTCCTAAATATATTCCAAATGTATTAGTAGTCCTAAACAAAGTATTAGTAGTTCCTCGAAAAAGTATTAGTAGTTCGGAGAGTATTTTAGTAGTTTCCCTGAATATAATTAAATTTTTCTCCCAAAATGTATTAACATTCTTACGAAAAGTATTATCAGTCCTTCTAAAAAGTATTAGATTCTTTTCCGAAAATGCATTAGTAGTTCCTCAAGAGTTTTTAGTATTTCTCATGAATATACTCGAGAAATGTATTAGTAGTCTCTCAAAAAGTATTAGTAGTTCGAAAAAGTATTAGTAGTTCGCGGAGAGGTATTTTAGTAGTTTCCCGAATATAATTAAATTTTCTCTCCCGAAATGTATTAGTTTGTCCCTCGGAAAAGTATTAGTAGTTTCTAAAGAGTATTAATAATTTCCTAGAGAGTATTTTAGTAGTGCTCCTGCAAAATATTAATTTTTCTTATAAAATGTATTAGTATTTCTCCATAAAAGTATTAGTTGATACTAATACTTGTATAATCCTTGCCTTCTACCATCAGGGCAGCAGTAACCATGGCCTTTTTTTTCTTTGAAAAAATATATATTAACGACTTGAGTTTGGCAATGTATCTAAGGCTGCAACTTTTTATGTATGAACTACTTTAGTTTGTATCCATAACAGTGAAGTAGAAAAGATGGCCAGAAACTCTGATGATGTTAATGTTATCAAGGTAAAAGAGAGTTACTGATTATATTAGTAAATGTACAACTAACTTCATTACCATGAACCTATGACATGGAAATATGGGGAACAAAAACAAATTTGATTTACTCCAAATCGTGGTCTTGGTTGCAGATGGGTCTTGGATTAATTTGATTATATAATAGTTGGAGGGGAGTATGGTGAGTTGCAGATGAAAAGATGGAAAATTTTACAGTCTGTGGTGTTGATGAGTTTTAGGGAAAAAGAGAAGATGAACTTTAGGGAAAAAAAAAGAAACGGGAAATTAGGTAATGGAGATATTGGAGTTTTGTTTTTCGGGTGGATTGGGTTTTCGCGGATCCGGAAACAGCTCTGCGAGATGGGTAGGATATTTATGGCCCGTCTAACGGGTCTAGATTAATTAGACGGTTTGGCGGAGACTAGCCCTTGGAAGAATGTATTTCAGATGGCTATTTTTAAGTTTTGGAAATGTAATTTCGGAAATAATTTTGAAACTTTTTAATTTTTAATGAAGTGTTAGATTTGGTGCAAGACATATATTTGTCATTGCAATCAGTTCATCTTTTGATTCTCTTTCTTTGATTTGTACATTTCATATTACTTTTAAACAAAATAACTCTTTCAGATACATTTCTATGGCATTCTCATTTTCATTATTTGTAATGATTTTTGGTTCCACAATGTCTGCATAATGTACCAAATGAACAATTTTAAAATAACCTAAATTAGATTAATATTTATAATCAAATCTAGAAAATTTATATAGTATACGCAACGCACGTGCACCTTACTAGTTATCTAGAAAAAGAAAAATTAGACCTGATGCAATCACCAATTGCCTCGCATTTAGCTGAATTTTCCATGCGCATTGGTGATAGCGCGCCACCATTTATATACACAAGTGCCCCAGTTTTCCACCCTAATTCCACAAATTGATTTTTCATTTTTGGTCATTTCGACAAATTGTCCTACATTAAACACAAAGAGATACCATTATTTATTCCCAGTCACACTTAACACAATAAAAAAATTATTCCAAGTGTGAAAGCTTGTTACGTTTAAATATTTGAGATAGTGTGAATTAAGTTGTTAATGTGACTTTGCAATTTCTTATAAATTGTTTACTTGGACCTGACAACACGATCACGATGTATATCTACCACCTGTGCAGCTGATTTAATTGGTCTATAATCTGATCGATCAATTTTAGTCTCGTGATCAATCCAATTAAAACTCTTAATTGGACAGCCTTTGTACCTGAAGTCAACTATGCTGGCCAATGGGAGAGTGAGAATTTCAACTAACCTACAAGTTTAATAGTTTATATTATATTTGAATCTCAATCGGCAGATGATCACTGAAAATTGGCATCTCCACCCCGGTAAATGAATTAACAAGTCACAAGTTGACTGGTAAATTGCAATTTTAGTCATGTACTATATGAATGCGCCAAAATTAGTCCTTTTTAATTTTTCGTTTTGCATAAGCACCCTATATCGTTAAACAAAACTCTCGGATTTAGATCAATTATTGGTTGAATTTTCATAATTGTTCGTAACATCTCATGCCGCAAAAAATGGGTATCCTCGAACCTCTCCAACAAAAAAGGAATTCTAGCTAATTTTCAGTCAAATATTGGGGTTTTCCCAATATGTCACTGAATACCTACATTAGCGAAAATTCTAATTTTTGCCCGAATATTCGAAAATCCCTTTTTTTTCTCGGCATTCACATGCAACTCACATAATATTTCCCAAATAATATTGAAATCTCCAACGTATTGGGGACTAAACTGAGCTAGAGATTTTGAATGATAAAGGTTAATTTTGCCAAATGATGTTTAAAAATGACCAATTTTGTATCATCCGTGTAATTGCATTACTAAAAATGCAATTTACCCCAAGTTGCTTTATTAATTAATATTGCTTCTCAAAGTATATGATGGAGATATTCATAAAGATATGATATTATTTTATTATCTTTTAGGATTTTAGAATATATTTTAGAATATCTTATATTATATTTTAGATAGTGATTTGTTTAGTATTCTATTTGAGTTTATCTTTTAAGTTTCCTAGTCAAGTTAGTAGTTTTATCGTGGTAGGATTTTAATCCTATAAATAGTTGCTATTTTATTATTTTTAGGAGTTGAATTTTGATATTAATAAAAACGAGGGTTTTTCTCAACTATTGTCTCTCTTACGGTATTCATATAGAATCAACGTCAAGGTGAGCTTTAATCCTTGTTCACGCTTCGACTGCATCAGTATATGAACTCTTAACATGAAAATTGAATTAAGTAGAATTTCAGGTGCTCGCTGTCTGTCTAATATAGAGACAAACTGTGTATGCTCGGAGTACTATTTGTACATAAATACTTTTGATCAGTATAATTAACTTTTATTTGCTCGAAATACAAAGACAGAGAGAGAGAGAGAGAGATGGCAGATGGTTCAGTGACATTCCTATTGGAAAACGTTTCGCAGCTACTGAAATCGCATGTCGATCTCATCTCTGGCGCAGAGAAAGAGCTAGAGCAGCTGAAGAATGAACTTTGTTTATTGAAGGATTTCCTTGAGGCGGCGGCCAAAAAGCCGAAAAAGAGAAGCTCTTCAGTAAAATGGAGAGGCAGATCAGAGACGTTGTTTATGATGCCGAAGACACTATCGACAATTGCTTGTCCACAACAAAGGGCAACAGTTTCTGGCGCCGTGGTCTCAATCCAAAGCGTGTCAGCCTCGCAAAAGAGGTCAGGTTCCTTACAGAAGATAAGATAAAACCGATGTTCGACAAGGCCAAGATGGACTTTGCTAACATGCAAATTGGTGATGGATCTAGCACAACTACTTTGCAAGAGCCATTCACAAAAGTGAAAAAGGTATATAAATGAAACTTACACTTTGAATTTTAAAATATCAAACTACTCTACTTGACAAAAAACCAAAAATATCAGATGTATTTGCCTATATTATTTTCTAATCATATACTTTTGACCATAAAATCACGTAACATGATCAGGATGTTTTATCTTATAATAAATCTCTCATTTCTTAATTTTTCGCACAAGTACTTAATTTTGAATTATGATTTGGTGCAGATATTATTATAATCTCATCATATATTTGTTATATATGACAATAAAATCATATATGTGAAATTAAACTTGACAATCAAATTTTAGTTGTTCAGCTTTTTTATTTTTTGATGGACCAAAAATATATACTATGAAATAATTAGAACTACAATTTTTTTTACAGTTTTCTATGTAAAATTCCTTTTTATTTCGGGTAATTGGCACAATGCACCCCTAAGTTAGGGCCATTTCGCACTTTGCACTCTAAAACTGTAAAAATGGCAAATTGCACCCTTAATTTTTTTTTCCTAAGTGCACCCTAATGATTTTTTTGTCCAAATGTATTATAATACAAAATAGTTTAGATACCTCCTTTCAAAAAACAATAGTTTAGATACCTAATAATAATATCCATAAAAAAGTACAAAATCTGAAGTAATAATTATTAAATAAATAATATATTCGTGTGCAAAATTTAATTTGTCTATATGAAATACTATAACAATCATTTATTAAATAATTTTTAATATTTCTATTATATTCACATATTTTCGTAAACTATATTTTTAGTTAGAAAATATTTGAGAACTGATTTACTGCTTTTGGAGTTAAAACTCTATGTATATTCATTTCAGATACTAGTTGTAGTTTCATCTTTTTATACATAATTACTAATTTTGTTTAAATTGCATTTTTAAGTTATTTTTGTTGTTTTTTTCTGAAGTTTAACATTTTTTTCTTTTACTATCCGATCGGTTTGTGATCGAATTTTTCCTTTCTTTTATATATTTATAAGTTAATTAAAAAAGAGGAAAATCATGTAAACCCAGAAAGTAGTTGTACAGTTAGAAATTTTCATAATCGAAGCAGTCACAAGCGTTTTGATTTATATGATCATGCAACACACTAATTAAGTAGATGTTTGGGATAACTTTTGAAATGAAGTGCATTCATAGAGTGAACTTTTTTCGATACTCACTTTTGTAAAAGGAGGTAAAGAAACCAAAAGTGAGAAATTTGCACTTCTCCAAAATGGACCTCCCCTAAGAGGATTTCTCGCCCATTCTAGGATAGTACAAAAAAATAACTTTGGTGCTTTTTTTAAAAGTCCATTAAATATAAAAACATTCAAGTTTTTTCCAAACAGACTAATTACACCTAAAACGCCTTTTGAATGTGTTTCCAAACATGCTCTAAGATTGTGATAGAGTTGTTGTCATTGTGTTATAAATTCAGCAAATGCAATTGGTTCTCATCTTATAATTTTCACTCAGGTTCAGTTAGACAGGCAAGAGAACGTGATAGGTTTTGAAGATGAGGAAAATAAGATAATTACCTATCTCAAGGAACAAAAGGAGGAGCTTGATGTTATCTCCATAATCGGAATGCCCGGTCTTGGGAAAACAACTTTGGCATCGAATATTTTCCGGAATCCAATAATCGAATACGAGTTCCCCACTCGTATATGGGTTTGCATATCTTCAGATTTCAGGAGAAAGAATGTGTTTCTTGACATTCTGAGCAAGCTCACTAAGCTCACAGATAACATGTCCAGCATGACTGAAGAGGATTTAGCCAACACAATTCGGTCGCATCTAGAAAAAAAGAAATTCTTGATTGTCATGGATGATGTCTGGAGTGCAGAGCATTGGGATGACCTCCAGGTTGCATTGCCAAGAAGAAATAGGAGTAAAATCTTGATAACCAATCGACAAGCAAATTTGGTTAGGCGTCCTAATTCTAGGAACCATCACTTGCGTTTCCTAAATCCAGAAGATTGTTGGAAGCTTCTCCAGTTTAAGGTATTTGGTGAGGCATTGTGTCCTCCAGAGTTGGAAGATGTCGGAAAAAGTATAGCCAGTAGGTGCGCGGGGTTACCATTGTCAGTAGTTGTGATAGCAGGCATTCTCTCAGTAGAAACGAACAAAAACACATGGCAGAGGGTACTGAAAGCACAAATACATTTATTTTGAACAAAATAATGAACGAATATATGGATGATCTTGTATCACTGAGTTACAGTTCAATGCCTGGACCTTTGAAACCGTGCTTTCTATATATGGGTATGTTCCCGGAAGACTTTGAGATCCCAGTATGGAATTTAACACGCATGTGGATTGCCGAAGGATTCATTCTGCATGAGGGGCCGGGAAGAGCTTGGAGGAAGTTGCGATGGACTATTTGGAGGAACTTATCAATAGAAACTTAGTGATGGTTGATGAAGTGAGGCCCGACGGTAAGGTTAAAACATGTCGTGTTCATGATATGTTACGTGAATTTTGTCAAATCAAAGCTGGAAAGAACGAAAATCTCTTCCAAGAAGTAAGAAAATCATGGGAAGGAATTTTTGAACCTCCGATATCAAAACACCGCCGCATTTGTCTTCATTCCAATGTCTTGGATTTCTTCTCTTCGAACCTTTTGCTCCACTTGTCCGCTCTTTTTGTGTTTCTCCAAAGATGAATCAGTCTTGCGGCCAGAACAAATTTCACTAATCCCTTGTGCCTTTAAATTGTTGAGGGTTTTAGATGTCAAGCCCATCAGATTTACTAGATTTCCACTTGAGTTGACCCTACTGTTTCATTTAAGGTACATCGTCCTGTCTAGCGATTTCAAAGTTCTTCCTGAAGCTGTGTCGAAGCTAAGGAATACGCAAACCCTTATAATCGACACAACATCACGCACCTTGAAAATTAAAGCTGATATATGGAAGATGATTCAATTGAGGCACGTAAAGACCAACGCATCCATTATTTTGCTCAAATCACCAGAAAACAATCAAGGCAAGAACCTTCAAACGCTTGCCAACATATCTCCTGAGAGTTGTACAAAAGACGTGTTTGACCAGGCATGTTACTTAAAGAAATTGGGCGTCCGAGGGAGATTAACCATACTTCTGGCTGATAATAATGGAAAATTTGATAGTTTTGGGAAACTGAGCAGCCTTGAAAATTTGAAGTTACTGAATGATGTCCATCCTAACCCACCTTCTGAAGGGCAATTGCCTTGCCTTCCTCCATCTAACAAGTTTCCGCCAAAACTAAGAAGCTTGACATTGTCAGCTACTTTTCTAAATTGGGAACAAATGTCTGTCTTGGGAAATCTGAGGAACCTTGAGGTGCTCAAGTTGAAAGATAACGCATTCGTGGGAGAGTGCTGGGAGGTAGAAGATGATGGTTTTCGTCTTCTTCGACTCCTACTGATTGAATACACAAATTTAGTTTATTGGATAGCTTCGGACCACCACTTTCCCAACCTCAGATGTCTTTTTCTTAGGAACTGCGAAGAACTTGAAGAACTGCCTGAAGAGCTCGCAAATGTACAGAGCCTCCGTGTAATAGAATTGCATCGTACCAGCAAAACAGCTACTGCTTCGGCCAGGAAAATTCAGGATGAAAATTTGTCAAGTGGTGGATTGAAGGTTTATGTATTTCCTCCTGATGAATGATTACCACTTGAACATAAAGTGAAGATTAAGTATGAATTCTCATTTGATTTGTCAGTTTAGCTGGGCTCGTATCATGTCATTACTTAATTCCCCGTCTAAGCTTCTCGACACACAATGCATGGGAGCTGCTTAACATCATTGCTGGAACACAACTGTATATGCATGTGTCTTGTAATATGTTGCACACCAATCTGACTCTGTTTGATCAAAATATGATACATATTGAACATTTATCCTAAACATTTATTTCAGAAACCAGAACTATACATTCAGATGCACCATTTCTTTTTCCTCCCCAAATAATGTTATCATAAATAAAGTTGCTCTGAACTCGCCACCATTTTTTTAAATAAATGGAAATATATATATATATATATATATATATATAAAGAAAGGAAAAGGAGCAAAAGAAAAATAATGCAAAATTTCAGTGAAAAAAATAGCAAAAATAACTTAAAAACTCGCAACCATTTACACTCTGAGGAGAGTCATTAATCGTAAAGTAAGTAGGGAGTGCACAAGTTAATTCACCATTTTGTACCCCGAATACATAACCAATTATATTATTTTTATGTTATTTTTACGATCATAGAGAAAATTGCAATAATAGTCCCACAAGATTTGAGGCGTTGCGATTTTAGTCCTATAGTTTACATTTTTGGTCCCAAATTTTGCTTTTATACAAATATAGTCCCATAAGAATCTAAAGTCGCATTTTTGGTATCATGGCCATTTAAAAACTAACGGAGAGCGTCTTCAGCCGTTAAGTTGTGGACAAAACATTGTAGTAATGGTCGGAGAGCGTCTTCAGCCGTTAAGTTGTGGACAAAACATTGTAGTAATGGTCCCATAAGAGTTGGACAATGCAATTTTAGTCCCATTATTTGCAAGTATGGTCCCAAAAAATATTTAATACAAAATAGTTCCATAATAATCTAAAATTATTTGTACAGTACTCCATTGAAATTTGATCTTCGGATGGTAGTAAATGTACAATTTTTTAAAACAAAACAAAATATTATTTACTTTTTTTTTTGAATGAATGCGAAATATTATAAAAAATAAAAATAGAGTTGTCCTGATCACAGGCTAATTAGGTAACCAAATATAAGACTGGAAATAATGTTGAAAACGAAAAGGTTCCTGGAAATACTGTCAAGAACAAAAACAAAATATTATTTACTAAGTATATTTGTACTATATTTTTCATTGAGCTTAATATCTTGAAAAAAATTATACTCAAGCAATCTTAAAGGAGAGCGTTGTTAGAAGCTGTTGATTTATGTTTGCTCAAATCGAAATTTGACCCGTTAGGGCATCTCCAACCCATAACACCAAATTTGGTGTGAAAATCACACCAAATTTGGTGTTTTGGTGTAATTTTGCAAAACCCATCTCCAACCCACTACACTAAATCTTACACCAAATGAGTATTTTAATATTTTCTTTTCATTTTGGAATAGCAAATTTATTTATTTATGCAATTATTTCTTTTGCTTATATTTATTATTATTAATGTAACTAAATAAAAACTTATATTTAACTAATATCACATTAATTAATTATATTGCAAAACTAATATTACAACTAATATCACAATAAATAAAAATACTAAATTGCACACTAGACAATAAAAAACGACAAACCTAAAACAAATATTTAAAGACAAAAAAAAGATTAATACATTACTAATTCTTGAAATTAGTATATTTAAATTTCAAGTTTAATTATAATGTTAGTATTTTGTATTTTATGATAGACTTTGATGCTTTTCTAATTAAATTATAATTTTGTTTATTAATTATTTTAGTTTATCAAAATTTTAAGTTTAGTTTATAATAATTTATTGGTAAATATTAACTATTGTTCATCCAAAATAATAATTATATACAAAATTTAAATAACTAAAACCATGTTACAAATGAATTATATATCAAATATAGGATACAATAGGAATTAAAAATTTGAAATAGAAGAAATTGGAGGGCAAAGAGGGAATATTTGTATCACACCAAATTTGGTGTAAAGGAATAGTGTTACACCAAATTTGGTGTAACACTATTCATTACACCAAATTTGGTGTGATTTTTAGAGTTGGGTTGAAGGGTGTTTTTTAGATATTTGGTGTTTTGGTGTGGGTTTTAGAGTTGGGTTGGAGATGGTCTTAAGATTATAAATATAAGGCCTAGACCCAACCCTATTCATGTGTCTGCCAAGTATGATCAATTAGACCGACTCACTTGATATATTTAATCTTACTAGTAAGGTGTACGTTCATTGCACGTGATCCAAATAATTTTATTAATTTAATTAAAATAAAAGTTGGAATTATTTTTGATAAAATTATTTTTATTCATAGTAAATTTCGCTTACACGCTTTAATCCTAAAATTAAATTTGCTAGATTAAAATTAAACTTCTTAGTACTTAGTAAGTGAAATATGGTTATGATATTTTGAACACGAAAACCCTATACTTAAATGATATCATCATTGAAGAAAGTACAATGGATATGAAAACTCAAGAGTAGTATAAGTAAAAAAATGATTTCCACGAACTTATTTTGTATCAATTTATTTCTTCTTTTATTTTTTTGTCTCATTTTTCTTAATACTCGACTTTGAGATTTTTTTGCCAATTCATTTTTTAAAGCATTCTTAGCCCAAATATGACTGGTTTACATATGTATGTCTTCCTCATTTTCTTCATCTTTGAAATGGGTGTTATCTTTTTGAATCGGCTCAGCTACAACTTTCAATATTTTTCCATTCACCACATTTATATTGTTGCTAAGAAATATGAGAAATTGAAATTCCTTTTACTATTTAGAAGCTTAGCTCCCAATAATATTTTGACTCATCATGTTCTGCCTGATAAATTAAATATTTATATATAATTAGAAACGAAGATTAAAAAAACTAATCAATTACAATTGAAAATAGTCAATTAATTAATTCAAATTAAAATAAAAATCACACGTTTATATCAGAGAAATGGTTGAACCATGATTTGTGTTCATCAACTATGCAAACTATACATAAACAAAAAAGGAAAAATATAAAATATTAAGAAAAGTAAGTCATTCATAATATGATATTCTTATATGTTCAATCAATGTTAAATATTCACTTATTTGGTATCCAATATATATAGCCGCTACATCCTCAAATATAATAATGAAAGCACATTATACGAAATTCAAGAAATATTTTATATTTAAAATTCATGAAATAATGATTAGTATGCGATGGATGAATAAAACATTTAAGTACATGACATATGATTAATACATTGATATTCTTTCAACATCTTCCTCATTACATTTATTGCAAATGATATTTTTTTTATTTTTGAAAATTGACGCAAATTTTTTAAAACAATCATACCATGAAGATATACGATTTGTTTTCCACTTTATCAACAATGTCTTTGAAATAATAATACATATTCTATAAATGAAATTAGTTAATACTGCACAAGATAACTACGTAGTGAAAATGTTAGTCCAAGTGGCTACGATAATCTAGAGGGAGTGTGAATAAATTATGCTGATTTTCCGCGTTTCGCCCTCTTTTTCGAATATAGAAATGATGACACAAAATAAAGTGTGGGAAAATAAATAACACTCGAAAATTTATAGAGCTTCACCCCACTTAGGGGCTACATACTCTACCACCCAGGTATATCCGAAGTGGATTTTGAAAAAGAAAAAAAAAATATTAATAGTTACCAAAGATATTACAACTACACCTTGAAGAGTACCACACTCTTCTTACAACACCACCAAGAAGATTACCACAATCTTCATTCACCTATATATGAAGAGTACCATACTCTTCAACACCTAAAATCACCCAAGTGTGCTCTTACCACAAGAACCTAACAAGGATATCTTGTTTTGGATGATTGACAAAAAATCAAGATTACAGCTCGATATAAAGTATACAACTTTGAAGTGCAAGTGTAATAAAGAATTAAGCCTAATACTCAAGATGTGCAAGTGAAAGACTCAAGCTAAATACAACAAGAATATGAAAGTGAAGAACAAGAGTTTTGCATGTGTTTGTATTGCTTGTGTTGTTGTATCGGGAGAATTTCATAATAGGGTCCAAATTTAAGAAAATCTATCATTATAAGACCTAAAATTTCAACATTCTCAAATCAAGACCCAGTTTTTATTTTTTTTTCTTAAATTGGGCCCTCCCTCAAATTTTGGGTTCTCACTTCAAGATCCAAAATTTCAACATTATCAAATCAAGACCCAATTCTTATTTTTCGTTTGTCATATCTAAATTTTGGGTTCTCATTCTAGGTTTTAAAATTTAACAAAAAGAGAAATATTAGTGTAATTTATCACGTCTACCACAAAAAAATTTCTTCCTCTTTTCAAAGCTAACAAGATGAAAAATAGTAATTAAAATATTTTTCGGTTACTAAAAAAAAAAATAAGATTTCCAAATTATGAATGAAAAAGTAGTAAAATATTTTTCGGTTATTAAAAAAAAAATAAGATAAGCAAATTATGATTGAATTTTAAAGTCTAAAACAAGTATCGATTAGGAAAAAAGGATGAGCAAAAAAATAAAAGAAAAAGAAAAATAATTTTTGTGGCTAGCGTGATAGATTACATTAATTTCATTTATCTTTTTATTAAATTTTAAAACCTCAAGTGAGAACCGAAAATTTTGGGGAGGGCCCGATTTGAGAAAAAAATAAAAATTGGGTCTTGATTTAGAAGATTGAAATTTTGGGTCTTGAAGTGAGAACCCAAAATTTGAGAGAGGACATAATTTGAGAGAAAAATAAAAATTGGGTCTTGATTTGAAAATGTTGAAATTTTTGGTCTTGATGAGATATATTTTCTTAAATTTGGACCCTATTATGAAATTCTCCTTTGTTGTATCTTGTTGCTTCAATCATTCATCTATTTATAGGAGAGGTCTTGGATTTGATTTCAGACATAAGCTTCTCCTTGGAGATTGAAATCTACAAAAAATGCAAATTAAATCAAGATTATAGTTGATATAAATCAATCCCTTAAAATCATGAAACATTGTCTGCTGCTCAACAGATAGTTTGCTGATAAACGTTGAGGTAGACCGGTTGAACACAAATGAAGAAATTCGAATTGTACAACAAAAAAACACGGTTGGACCGGTATAGGGGGTGCTCGACCGGTCAACCCCCTGTTGGACTGGTCCAACACCCTGAAAAATGAATACAGGGAGTTTGGTCAAAAAACAACCTCCCAGGCACCGGTCGACCCCCTGGGAGTTTTCGTTCATCTCGTTTCTGTTTTGGAAATCAAACTTTCAGGCACAGGTGGCCCTCTAGGGCGACCGGTTGAACACGAGACAAAAGTGTTGTCCGATTTTTGTCAAAAATAAACTTCAAGAAATACTCCAAAAAATTAGTAAAAATATTTTAAGTCGATTGGGAGTATTTGTACAACATTTAGAAACATTGTTTTGGTGAAAAACTCAGTTAAATAAAATCATCAAAATTATGATAAAAATATTTATCTAACAAACTCCTCCTTTTTGATGATTACAAACCAAAACAATTTCAAGAGGTCGATTTTAAAAATAAAACACGTTTTTCCGGTCTAAAACAACTACCCATTTTAAGCAATACTTTTCATGCATAAGAATCATAAGGATGGGAGTAAAGATTTTTTAAAACATATTGTAAAAGCTCCCTCTTTCAACATGCACAACAAGAGTAATTATAGAAGCAATCATTTTAAAGCTAAAAGCTAAGCTTTCTCACTTGGAGCTTAAATATCAAGAGCTTAGAAGCTCCCCCTGTCAAAAAGAAATCATTAGTCATGAATAAGAGTCCATAATCCATCCATTGGATTAAGTTATATCCTCAGCTTTTGACTATTTCATCCACAGCTTATAGCTTTTTTCGCGAGCTTTTTCTAGCTTCTTTGAGCTTATGAGCTTATTTCATATTTTTCCCCCTTTGGAATCATCAAAAAGAATGTTAGCACGATAAAAACATCATATAATCATATCAAAGTGCGCATTTTAAACGAATTATCAAGCTTTTGAGCATAAAGCTAAAATTCCAAAATGATAATCTAAAATTTCGATAAGATGATTTGTAAAAACTCATTTGAGTAAGAAAACATCATCTCAATAAACTTATAAGACTTTCGAAATCAAGAGAATCATGTAAGGGATGAAATTTTCATTGAGACAATTTGTCGAATACTGGCAAGGCGTAGAATAAAAGCAAAGATGTATATAGCCATTGTAAATGTAATAAAACCCAAAATTTCATCACCAAATGCAATTCTATAAATATCATTCATCAACAATGATCATACCCAACACAAATATACACGAATTTCATCAAAATATCAACATATAGGTACTTTCTCAAGGGTTCAACCCAATTGAGATTAAATAGGGAGTTAATCTTACTCATCAATCGGTGAAGTCGAGCAATAATGATGATATACAAGTAATACAAGTCCAAACGTATAGAATTTACAAGAAAGAAATCATTTTGAGTGAATTGTGTGTGGAACTTGCAAATGGGTCAAAAAATGGAACAAAAAACAGTGAAACGGAGCAGACTGAGGACATATACGATTTTAACCAAAAACTCTTGATGGTCGAATCGGTCGAAGTGTGGTCGACCGGTCCAGGCCCTTTTTTGTCGACCGGTCGACCACTTGGTCATCCGGTCCCTGAAGCATATTTTCGAGTTTATGTCAAATTGTTTAGCTAAAAATCCAATTTTTTACCCCTAAGTTTTAAAAATGCGCAAAATACAAACATAGACCTTATTCGATATGCATTATGCCTAAACGAGCTCGTATTGAAGCAAAAGACTCGGCGGTTAGTTGTTTTGTAAAAATATCCGTGAGTTGATCTTGAGACGGAACGAAATACATCTCAATTTTTCGTTTGGAAACGTAATCCGTTAGAAAGTGATGACGAACCTCAATATGTTTAGTCTTTGTTATGATGAACGGGTTTTGAGCAATATTTTTAGTGGACATGTTATCACAAAAATAGGAACATTTTCAAAAGAACGTTTGTAATCCGCTAAGGTTTGGTTTATCCAAAGCAATTGAGTACAACAAAAGGCCGCGGAAATGTATTCGGCCCGGCCGTTGATAATGAACACAATTTTGCTTTTTCAAAAACTAAGATACGAGGCAATCACCTAAAAATTGGCATGATCAGGAAGTTTTTTACAATCATCAATTTTTCCCGCATAATCCGAATCACTATGGCCTTTAAGAGAAAATTTTTCGTTCTTTGGATAAAACAAGCCAAATAGTGCCTTTCAAATATCGAAAAATTCTTTTAACGATACTCACATGAGATTCTTTGTGATTGCTTTGAAAACGAGAACATAAAGCTTACGACATGAAGAATATCGTGTCTACTTGCGGTTAAATAAAGCAAACTATCAATCATACCTCGATATTTTGATTCATCAACCGACTTGCCTTTTTCATCCTTATCGAGCTTGACATTGGTTGCCATAGGAGTAGTGACGGTTTTTTTCTTCAATTCGAACTTCTTTAGATGTTCTTTGGTATACTTTGATTGTGATATGTATATACTTTCTTGACATTGCTTAAATTTGGAGTCCAAGGAAGAAATTAAGCTCCCCATCATACTAATCTCAAATTCACCTTGCATCAATTTAGAAAATTTCTTGTAAAGGGAATTATTAGTAGCACCAAAAATAATATCATCAACATAAATTTGAACAAGTGAGCAATCTTGCCCTTTTTCAAAAACAAAGAGAGTAGTATCAACTTTACCTCTTGTAAATCCATTTTGTGAAAGAAAAGAGCTAAGTCTATCACACCATGCTCGGGGTGCTTGTTTTAAACCATATAAGGCCTTTTTAAGTTTGTAAACATCATTTGGCCTAGAAAATTTTTCAAACCCCGGAGGTTGTTTTATATAGACTTCTTCTTGAATAAAACTATTTAGAAAAGCAGATTTAACATCCATTTGGTAAAGCTTGAAATTTTTAAAACAAGAATAGGCAAGTAAAATACGAATAGCTTCTAAACGTGCAACGGGTGCAAAAGTTTCATCATAATCAATACCTTTTTCTTGACAATACCCTTGAGCTACTAACCTTGCTTTATTTCGAACAATATTGCCTTGGTCATCGAGTTTGTTTCGGAATACTCACTTTGTACCAATAATTGTATGTGATGGAGGACAAGGTACCAATTCCCAAACATCATTCCTTTCAAATAAATTCAACTCCTCTTGCATTTCTAAAAACCAATCCTCATCTTCAATTGCTTCCTTTGCATTTTTAGGCTCCT
Source organism: Rehmannia glutinosa (assembly GCA_016081115.2). NCBI lineage: Eukaryota > Viridiplantae > Streptophyta > Magnoliopsida > Lamiales > Orobanchaceae > Rehmannia > Rehmannia glutinosa. The sequence continues at coordinate 77,738,333 of CM071934.1, forward strand.
TCCGAGAGATAAGAGTTTTTTCGGCAAATTTCCTTCTAGTCATTACCTTGTCTAGAGGGTCCCCAATTATGAGATCTTTTGGATGATCTCCTTTGAATTTTAGAGCAACGGGGAGATCCGAATTATCACCTTTTTTCTTATTGAGGAATATTTGAAGTTGATGGTTGATCACTTGATGTAGAGGGTTGATCATTTTTGGCATCAATTTGAATAATAGGTTCAACATCATCTTCCTCATTACTTTCATCATTTGGTATCCTTTTAATACCCGAAGGTTCATTGAATTTGACATGAATTGATTCTTCAACTACCATACTAGTCTTATTGTAAATCCGATATGCTTTGCTCTTAGTAGAGTACCCCATAAAAATTCCTTCATCGGCCTTAGGATCAAGTTTGTCCAATTGATCCTTAGTATTCAAAATAAAACACTTACACCCAAATATTTTGAAATACCTAATATTTGGAGTTCTTCCTTTCCAAAGCTCATAAGGTGTTTTATTCAACTTAGGACGAAGGTAAACACGATTAATAATATAGCAAAGTACTTTACTTACGCCCAAAAATGTTTGGGAAGAAAAATTCATTGAGCATTGACCGACTCATTTCTTGAAGAGTTTGATTCTTCCTTTCGGCTACTCCATTATGTTGTGGTGTTCTTGGAGCCGAAAAATTGTGAGTACATCCCTTGGTTTCACACAAGACTCTAAATTCCCCATCAAATTCACCGCCTCGATCATTTCGAATAGACTTAATGGTATCTTCCTTTTCATTTTCAATAAGTCTACACAACTTAGCAAACTCATTAATGGCATCGCTTTTATTAGCAAGAAAAATAGCCCAAGTATATCTAGAATAATCATCGACTATAATAAAAGTGTAATGCTTTTCATTTAAACTAGCCGTACCAATACAAGATGAAGTAATTGTAGAGGCTTGGTTGTGGAAATTTTTATTTTTGGGCTTAAAACTACTTTTAACTAATTTGTTCTATTGACAAGTGCCACATAAGCCAAGATTTTCAAAACTCAATTTTGGTAGTCCTTTTACATGTTGGTTTTTGTAAATATTTTGTAAATTTTGTATCCAACATGTCCAAGTCGCCTATGCCATAAACTAGTTAAATCATTATTGGCGACAAGACAAGAAACATTTTGACTAAACAAATCACTTGTACAAATTTTATAAAGATTGTCTTTTCTACTTGCTTCACAAATAATTTTATCATTTTTAAGAATAAAACATTTTTCTTTATTGAAAATAACGTCATAATTTGAATCACAAAGTTGGGTAACACTTATCAAATTAAACTTAAGTCCTTCAACTAAAAGAACATTACTAAGAGAGAAAGAAGAATTACCAATTTCTCAATTTCCAAGAATTCTTCCCTTGTCATTCCGAACATAACCATGCCATCTTCTTGGAGCTTGATGTTGGTAAAAATTCTCTCCTTCCGATCATGTGGCGTGAACACCCGCTGTCCACGAGCCATTTTGAATCTTCCATTATGGTTATAGCCCCTAGCACCTCGTTGTTTTCATCGCTCTATGCCCATGAGACCATGTTCGGCTTCTTCATCCTCGTCGGATGTGGCAAATATCTCATCCCAAGTCTTTGCTTCGGCATTAAGAGCTTTCTTTTTGGGAAAAGGCTTTTTCTTACTTTGCTCCTCCACCGCTAATTTTGGGCAATCGGCTATGTAGTGCCTGGGTTTCCCGCATTTGAAACACGAGTTGTCTCTTAATTTTCTTGCCTTATTTTTATTCACAATATTGGCAAATTTTTGAACAAGAGCGGTCGTCTCCTCATCATCCTCATCACTAGCATAATATGAAATATTAGAAGAAGATGCTAAGCCTTTAGGAATAATTTGCATACCCGATTAGAGTTGGGTGGTTTGGAATTTTTCCTCTCCTTAAGATACACTTCATAGATGAAGAGGTTCCCAATGAGCTCATCGAATTTGAGTGACTCAAGATTTTGAGCTTCCGTAATTGCGTCACCTTTTCCGACCATGACCCGGGGAGCACATTTAGAACTTTGGTGACTTTGTCTTTTTTGGATATGATTTTCCCAAGTTCCACTAGAGGATTGACTATGTAGTCAAACCTTTCCACCATCTTTTAAATATTTTCTCCATCAGGCATAATGAAGTTTTCGAAGTTTTTAACAAGCATGGTTTTTCTTACTTGTTTAACTTTCTTTGTACCCTAATAGATGGTTTCAAATTTTTCCAAGCCTCATGTGCGGACCTTATGCCTCTAGTACGATTATACTCGGTGGCGGTATGTAACACCCCAAACCCATTTAGAGTTCAGATTGTCACTATGGAACCATAAATGCACTTAAAGTATTTGCGGAAGTGTAAATGGAATAATATTAATCTAAGAAATTTTGAAGTAAATTTTTTTAAAACACACATAGATATATATATATATATATATATATATATATACAACATGTCAAAATGTGAAAATTGAAAAAAACTTAACATGGTACGTCCAAATACGAGTCATCAGAGTACGATTGACTTATTAATACAAGTTCAGATTATATATATTATGTTTGGAGTTTATGACAAAATAAGTAAGGAACGCGCGACTTCCACGTGCACAACCCCTACTGCTCGCCCCCATCATCTGAAAATAATATTAGTTTGAAGGCGTGAGTTTTTACACTTGGGAAAACTTAAGCAGTTACACTAACATGAGAAATACATCTATACTGCATAATAAGATTCGACCCGAAGGTACTTTCCATTTTCGGCCTGAAGGCACTTTCTATTTGACCCGAAGGCACTTTTCATTCATATGGCCCGTCGGCCGACACCGTAGTGTCACTTTCAATTTCATGCATTGATAGGGAATTTAACCAAATTAGTGTAACAATACAACATGCTTACAAATTAGAAGTTTACCCACATTTGTTTGACGTAAAAGTGTTGAATGTTTTCGATTGAGAAGAGTTCGATCGTGCCGCACCTAACACAAGTGAATTGTAAAGGTTCAAGGCTAAATTCAACATGTTATCGATCAAGCTACTACTTATATGAGGTTTATAATATTCAGAGAGTATGTTATTCTAGGAAAGGCAAATTTAATACTTAATCTAACTATCCTTAATTAATGAAGTAATAATAAGCCATCTAAGTAAAAAAAAATAAGTCCTTTAATAGTCCACTTGACTCTATATATATATTAGAATCAAATAAATGAATAAAATAATAATATAATTTTTTTAATTAAATTAATTGATTTAAATAAACTAATTAAATTACAAAAAAATAATTAAATAATAAATAATTCGAATTAATTAATTAATTTCGAAAATAATTAAATCAATAATTAGTAATTAATTAAATAAATAAATAAATAAATTATTTATAAACTAATAAGTCGTCAAATAATTATTAAATGAATAATTAATTAATCAAACTTAGTTAACTAAGTTGTCATAACCTAAGTCAATAGTCAAAGTTTAGTCAACTCATCCATCTAATGTATGAATCATAATTATTATCTATCTTAGTATAAATCATATATATATATATATATATATTTATTCAATTAATTATTAACTATGTTTAAAAAATTCTAAATCTTAATCAACTAAGTGCTTCTCTATAATCACCAACCATCATCTAATCACCAACAATCATTTTTCTAAAAAATATCTCCCAACAACACTTCCTCATTTTAAGGCTTCCCCATACCTCTTTGACAAAGAGTACAACTTACTCCACCCAAAAGCATGGCTTCCATTTTGTCACTATTCATTATCTCTCATACTAACACACAAAACACACACTCAAATCTCCAACTTGACCGTCCACTACTCCTCTCCCTACCCCTCCATTTTGTTATTTTTCTACAAGTTAAAAACCATGAATCTTCTCCAAATTTGTCATATAGTCCAATTCCACTATCAACTAAAGTACTACACCAACACAAAAGGCTAAAGTACTTAAAATGTCCATAAATACTTTTACTAACTTAAATATTTCATACATCAAAATCATCACCAAAATAATCACCAAAATTCATATATCATCATATCTAAACATGCTAGACATTATTTTAACAAGATTAAATAAAACAAAAATCATCTCCTAAATTAAAATAACTATGACCAAAAATTACATGCTAAAAATGTCCAAACTTTTGTTTCATTTATTAACACAAAACATACATAAACTCATATACTAACCTATTGCATGCTTTTACTACAAAAATCCTATATTTTTATTGAAGGAAAAATTAAATCAAAACTTGAAAGTTGATGAGAAAAATGGGAGTTACCTTGGAGTTCTAATCTTAACCTACAAGACAAAGTGTTAGTAAAAGTGAAGAGTAATGGTGTAGTTGGGGATATTTTAAGGGCAAGAATTCTTGGGTGGTAAATGGGTAACTTTCTAATTACCAAAAAAAATCAATTTCTTAATTTCTATAATATAAACCAAAAGAACACTAGTATACTAAGATAATAAAAATAAAACAATTAAAATTTACTAATATCTTAAACTACCATATATATATTTTTTTCAAATATATATATATAATTAATAGGGAAACTCTAAGCTTCAACGCGATAGTGTAAATTCGCCTAATAATTTGCGTTTCTCAAAAAAATCGCATTGAAATTCCGAAATACTTAAGTCTAGAATTAAGCCCTCGGATATTAAGTTCTAAAATTATCAAGTCAACAAAGTATTACGTCTAAGTTATGGGCATGATCAATCTCGATTCTCAGAAATTTTAAAATAAAGCTCGATAAAATAAATGCTTTAATTTAAATAAATTTCTTTATGCAATTAAGATTGAAATTCATGATTATTTGAAAATAAGTGTGTGCGATTTTGGTAAAAGGGTCGGGTCGTCACAACCTCCCCCACTTATAAAAATTTTGTCCTCGAAATATGACTTACTAGTAAGGATATCCGAATATTTTGCTAAGATCTCGTCTTCTCGCTCCCAAGTAGCCTCCTCTTTTCCATGCCTGGTCCATTGGATCAAAACTAAGGGCACTACTTGGTCTCTCTTCGTAAGTAAGATTCTTTCCAACCTCAAGTCCTTCATAGCTAATAACATGACTGGGGTCTGATATATACTTTCTAAGCATGGAAATATGAAAAACATCGTGAACAGTTGCTAAGTCTGGTGGTAAAGCTAGCCAGTATGCCACGTCTCCAATTCGTCCTAATAACTCAAAAGGTCCAACATATCTCGGCCTTAACTTCCCTCTTTCACCAAAACGAATCACCCCCTTCATTGGCGCTATTTTGAGGAATACTTTATCTCCGACCGTGAACCTCAAATCTTTTCTTCTCTTATCTGCATATGACTTCTATCTGTCCTGGGCTACTTTGATTCTTTCACGTATCTTGGTTACCACGCCGACTGTTCTCTCCAAAATTTCTGGCACTAAAACTCTTCTTTCACCTACTTCTTCCCAATGAATAAGCGATCTGCATTTTTGTCCATAAAGTGCTTCGTAAGGTGCCATCTTGATTGACGCTTGATAACTGTTGTTGTAGGAAAATTCCACAAGTGGTAAGTGTTTCTCCCAACTTCCTCCAAGATCTAAAGACAACCGCTCGGAGCATATCTTCTAGCATTTGAATTGTTCTTTCGGTTTGTCCATTAGTTTGAGGGTGGTATGATGTAAACCGAGTTTTGTTCCTAATGTTGTCTGTAGGCTTTCCCAAAACTTTGAAGTGAAACGAGTATCACGGTCTGAGATGATAGAAACTGGCACTCCATGCAATATAACTTCGATGAAATATGCAATACTTTAAAATTAAAGAGGAATAAAACGTACCTCAGGGTGAGCATATGTTCGTGTACGTTGTCACGTTTACTTATTTTGACCGATTTACATATATATACATATTTTTATCAAAATTATTGAGAAAAATATTTATTGAAGTCTACAGAAACGTAGACCCGCTCTGATACCACTTTGTAACACCCCAAACTCATTTAGAGTTCAAATTGTCACTATGAAACCATAAATGCACTTAAAGTATTTGCGGAAGTGTAAATGGAATAATATTAATCTAAGAAATTTTGAAGTAATTTTTTTTAAAAAAACACACCATAGATATATATATATATATACAACATGTCAAAATGTGAAAATTAAAAAAAACTTAACATGGTATGTCCAAATACGAGTCATCAGAGTACGATTGACTTCTTAATACAAGTTCAGATTATATATATTATGTTTGGAGTTTATGACAAAATAAGTAAGGAACGCGCGACTTCCACGTGCACAGCCCCTACTGCTCGCCCCCATCATCTAAAAATAATATTAGTTTGAAGGCGTGAGTTTTTACACTCAGTGGGAAAACGTAAGCAGTTACATTAACATGAGAAATATACCTAACACAAGTGAATCGTAAAGGTTCAAGGCTAAATTCAACATGTTATCGATCAAGCTACTACTTATATGAGGTTTATAATATTCATGGAGTATGTTATTCTAGGAAAGGCAAATTTAATACTTAATCTAACTATCCTTAATTAATGAAGTAATAATAAGCCATCTATGTAAAAAAAATAAGTCCTTTAATAGTCCACTTGACTCTCTCTATATATATATATATTAAACTCAAATAAATGAATAAAATAATAATATAATATTTTTTAATTAAATTAATTGATTTAAATAAACTAATTAAATTACAAAAAAATAATTAAATAATAAATAATTCGAATTAATTAATTAATTTCGAAAATAATTAAATCAATAATTAGTAAGTAATTAAATAAATAAATAAATAAATAAATAATTTATAAACTAATAAGTCGTCAAATAATTATTAAATGAATAATTAATTAATCAAACTTAGTTAACTAAGTTGTCATAACCTAAGTCAATAGTCAAAGTTTAGTCAACTCATCCATCCAATGTATTAATCATAATTATTATCTATCTTATTATAAATCAATATATGTATATATATATATATATTTATTCAATTAATTATTAACTATGTTTAAAAAAATTCTAAATCTTAATCAACTAAGTGCTTCTCTATAATCACCAACCATCATCTAATCACCAACAATCATTTTTCTAAAAAATATCTCCCAACAACACTTCCTCATTTTAAGGCTTCCCCATACCTCTTTGACAAAGAGTACAACTTACTCCACCCAAACGCATGGCTTCCATTTTGTCACTATTCATTATCTCTCATACTAACACACAAAACACACACTCAAATCTCCAACTTGACCGTCCACTACTCCTCTTCCTACCCCTCCATTTTGTTATTTTTCTACAAGTTAAAAACCATGAATCTTCTCCAAATTTGTCATATAGTCCATTTCCACTATCAACTAAAGTACTACACCAACACAAAAGGCTAAAGTACTTAAAATGTCCATAAATACTTTTACTAACTTAAATATTTCATACATCAAAATCATCACCAAAATAATCATCAAAATTCATACATCATCATATCTAAACATGCTAGACAATATTTTAACAAGCTTAAATAAACAAAAATCATCTCCTAAATTAAAATAACTATGACCAAAATTTACAAGCTAAAAATGTCCAAACTTTTATTTCATTTATTAACACAAAACATACATAAACTCTAAAACAATTAAAATTTACTAATATCTTAAACTACCATATATATATATATATATATATATTTTTAAAATATATATATAATTAATAGGAAACTCTAAGCTTCAACGTGATAGTTTAAATTCGTCTAATAATTTGCATTTCTCAAAAAAATCGCACTGAAATTCCGAAATACTTAAGTCTAGAATTAAGCCCTCGGATACTAAGTTCTAAAATTATCAAGTCAATAAAGTATTACGTCTAAGTTATGGGCATGATCAATCTCGATTCTCAAAAATTTTAAAATAAAGCTCGATAAAATAAATACTTTAATTTAAATAAATTTCTTTATGCAATTAAAATTGAAATTCATGATTATTTGAAAATAAGTGTGTGCGATTTTGGTAAAAGGGTCAGGTCGTCACATGGTAAGAGAGCAATGCAAAATATTTAACGCATTACCGTTTAGAGAAAATGACTTCTTTTCGTTATCGTCAAATTCCTTGAAGGTCTTGAAAACCAAGGTGTCGTCCTCCAATTTCTTTGTAGCTTGTGCTATTCCTTTAATAACCGCATTCCATATATCGAATCCACCCCCTTGTAAGAAGCACTCCATTCGGTCTTTCCAAAAAGCATAATTATTTGCGTCGAATATAGGTGGCTTGTTGGTGGAAGTGCAGGTGTGAGATAGCTTTCACTCGTAGCCATGGATCATTCCACTTTACTCGCAAATGAAGAAACGAGCTTTCCAAAGAGTTTGGCTTTGATGCCACTTGTTAGTACAAGTGGCTACGATAATCTAGAGGGGGGTGAATAGATTATGCTAATTTTCCGTGTTTCGCCCTTTTTTTCGAATGTAGAAATGATGACACAAAATAAAGTGCGGGAAAATAAACAACACTCGATGATTTATAGAGCTTCACCCCACCTAGGGACTACGTGCTCTACCACCCTGGTATATCCGAAGTGGATTTTGAAAAAGAAAAAGAATTTTATTAATAGTTACCAAAACTATTACAACTACACCTTGAAGAGTACCACACTCTTCTTACAACACCACCAAGAAGATTACCACAATCTTCCTTCACCTATGAAGAGTACCACACTCTTCAACACCTAAAATCACCTAAGTGTACTCTTACCACATGTCTGCTGCTTAACGGATAGTTTGTTGATAAACGTTGAGGTCGATCGGTTGAACACAAATGAAGAAATTCGAATTGTACAGAAAAAAAACACGGTTGGACCAGTCCAGGGGGTGCTCGACCGGTCGACCCCCTATTGGACCGGTCCAACACCCTAAAAAATGAATACATGGATATTGGCCAAAACAAAACTTCCCAGGCACCCGGTCGATTGGTCGACCCCCTGGGAGTTTTCGTTCATCTCATTTCTATTTTGGAAATCAAACTTTCAGGCACGAGTTGCCCCTCAGGGCTTAATTAGGTTGAACAAGAGACAGAAGTGTTGTCCAATTTTTGTCAAAATTAAACTTCAATATATACTCGGAAAAATTAGTAAAATTATTTTAAGTCGATTGGGAGTATTTGAACAACATTTAGAAACTTTGTTTTGGTGAAAAACTCAGTTAAATAAAATCATCAAAATTATGATAAAAATATTTATCTAATAGAGAGTACATGTATAACATTGTTGATATATTGTTAAATTTTCAACCAGTGGAGGAATCATGCACGTAAAAGGGTTTCTATCCCCCGCACCGTAAACCCACCTCAACTCTTTTTTCCCCTTACAAAATCCACCCAAATTTCAATTGAAAGTCATCTTGTATGTATTTGCTTTTATTATCATGTCCTACGACCTTCCATTTTATTTATTTTTTATATATTGAATTGATTTCTATTTATGTTTTACTATAATCCAGCTTAGACATTTTGTTATTTTATATAAGATTACGCACATTAATTCTTCTATCTCCCTTCACCATTTTATGACATTTTTTTCCCTATAGTTTTAGTTCCTATTATCTTAATATATTGTTTTGTTTAGTTTGCATCATGAAAGAAGTGTATCGTGCATATTACAAATTTTACGTCCTGTTATTCGTTTTCTTCACTTAAATATATATGTGTTAAAATATAGTGAAATAAAAATGTTATTATCTCAATTATAATTGTTTCTTGTTCCCCAAAAATACGGTTATATTGCATGCTTTCTCGTGATCTTCCTCAACTTCTTTCCTTACAGGATCCGCTTGGATGGCACTTTCGGTCTTTCATCGACCATCGCATATATGGGGATGGGACAACTTACCACGAACTGTCCTAATGTACTACGCCAACTTTTTATCTTCCCGGAAGGCTATTTCCACACCGTCGTAATCTGTAATGCTAAAGAGTTTCACAATACCACGCGATTAACAATGACCTCCACTTCATATCATGGGACAACCCTAGGAGTTGGTAGCAGACAAGTCATTCAACAATGAAACTTCCATGGCGTAGATTGACCTTTCACGAATCTGTCTTGAAGAGTGAGATCCGAATGGATAAGGTGCCTATCTCTACACGTCCACAATGAGATCAGAAAAGCAAAGAAGTCCCGACCTTTTCTCGTCACTAAACCCACCTCATATGCCCCCGTGTGAACTTGTTGAAGTAACTATTTGTGTTTGATTTTATTTTGTAATGTTAATATAGTTTTCCTTTTAATAAGTATTTAATTAGATATAAGTATTTTTCTTAGATTAAATTAAAGTGAGTATAATTATGTACTGGATGATCATTTTCTAATGAGATAATTACATTTTACTCCCCAAACTACACATGGTTTTGGTGGTTAACACCTAAACTTCCCCAAGTCGCACTTTACCCCCTGAACTTCGTGATTTTTGCACAATGCCGTATATTGGCCACCGCCGGCGGAATATTCCCAGAATATTACGGCACGTGCCTTGCACATGAGGGCAAAATTGTCATTGTCTTAAATTTTTAAAAAAAATGTTACATTTTTCCACCTCAACTTTGTTTGACTTGCACTTTATCCCCCTAAACTTTGCGTTATTTTACCTTGCTACATAAAATTTAAAATAATATATATATATATATATATTTATACATTTATATTATATCCTTTTTTTAATTTATTTCCACAAAAAATAAATAATTATTTTGGTTAAGTATATTATCAATAAAATTATACCATAAATTATTTATTTTAAACTTTCTTGTAAAACCTTAGTTCATTTTCCTTTTACTATATTACTTTTTACATTATAATTAAAAATATAAACTATCATTTTCAATTTCTAGGTGAATAAAATTATAAATTTTTACCAAGTCAAGTCGAACATAATACGATGCATTTAACTTTCTTTTGTAAGTAAAATTACTAGAAGATACAGTAATACATATTTAATAAATTTGATTATTTCTACATTTAAGTAGTGTATAACATTTGTAATAGAGTAAATATATTTTCATAACTTTAAATTATAAAATTAAAAAATTAAATTGATGAAAGGAATATTCTTCAAGAAATTTAAATATAATACATTATAAAATAATATGATAATAAATTTACTTTATTACAAATCTTAGACAGTACTTGAATGTAAAAATGATCAAATTCATTAAATTTATAATACTTTTATCTTTTAATAATTTTAGTTATAAAATAAAGTTAATTGTATCGTATTATGTTTAAATTGACTTTGGTGAATATTTATAATTCTATTCACCTAGAAAATGAAAAGGATAATTTATATTTTTAATTATAATGTAAAAATTAATCCAGTAAAAGGAAAATAAACTATGATTTTACAAGAAATTTTAAAATGAAGAATTTAGTGTAATTTTGTTGATAATATATTAAACCAAAGTAATTACTTATTTTTTGTGGATAAAGAATTAAAAAAAAGAAATAAAATACATGTATAAATATATAATTTTTTAAAAAAAAGTTTAAATTTTATGTGGCAAAGTAAAATAATGCAAAGTTTAGGAGGATAAAGTGCAAGTCAAACATAGTTCAGGTGGTGAAATATAAAAACTTTGAGATAATGATTATTTGCCCTCACGTGATGGAATTTTCTGGGAATATTCCGCCGGCGGTGGCCAATATATGGCGCCGTAAAAAAAATCCTGGAGTTCAGGGGATAAAATACAACTCGGAAAAGTTTAGGTGGTACACTCCAAAAATGCCTATAGTTTGGGGGGTAAAATATAATTATCTCTTTTCTAATTGACTTGTTAGTACATATTGTCAAATAAATTTCTAAAAAAAGTCAACCTCCACTTGTTAATTGATATTTTTTGTAAATATTAGTAAATTAAGAATACTTTTAGACATAAGTATAACAATTTAAAATGTTATCATTATAAATAATAAATAATGAAATATTCAATCGTGCGACTTTTACTTACATACCAATATATAATTTTTAATATAATTTTTGTAGCATCTTATATTTTGCTTATCTTAAAACTAATAAGAATTTGTGTAACATCAAAGCTTATACAGTTAACGTTTTTTAATTTTTAGTTTTTAATTTCACTGCAGTAAGTATATATATCCTTATTTCAAACTCATCCATTTCAATGCAACTTAATTGGAATCAGATATAATAGCAACAAGCTAACATTGCAAATATGCTATAATAATAAAAATTATATTTGTGAGGCCCCTGATTTTTCAACCATAAACGATACGATCGCATACCTTTTTTCCCGATAATTTATTTTCATATTTACTATTTATTTTGCGATTCGTATTATGTCAATTAACATTGGTTATCTATTTCATCTTAATGATCTTTGAAAACTATCTACTACTAAATTAGTATTTTAAAAATACAATACCTTTGTCTTGAAAGATCATTTAGTAAATATTCTATTTTCGAAACAATAGTACTTGAGGTTTACTTTATATAAAAACCCAACTTTTATATTGAAATAGCAAGTGTCTCATACTTGATTTTGTCAACTTACTTATTACTTGATTTAACTAATTTATACTTGCAATCATTTTTATTTTATGGTGTTTGTTAATAACACTTATTTTTACTTCTTTAACTATTGTCGATTTCTTTCGACTTTTAACGTGGGCTTTTAACCGGTTCAACTTGTTCTTTAGCGACTAGCTAATAAAACTCTTTTAGCATAATATATTTATTTTTATTTTAAAATTTGAAATTTAAAATTTATATATTTCAAAATAATTGTATAACTTAATTAATTGCTTGATTGATATTTTTGACTTGTACTATTGATTTTAATTTTATTTAGTACCTTAGATGATAAGTGATGATACAATACTTGTGTATTTATTAAAATTTATGATAAGTGATTGATATTTTTGACTTGTATTTATTAAGAGATCTATTTCTTTAGTGACTTATATCTTATAGAAATAAGAATTAAATTTAGAATAAGTGATTATGGAATTGATAAGTGATTGTAAGATTGACAAGTGATTTTTTTTGAACTTCATAGTTAACAACAATTATCACCAACTTGGACCAAAAAAAAAATGGAGAGATTAGAGGAGTGTTGGACGTCCACATGGTGTGGGAGGAGGACAAAATGCAAGACATCATATTTGAATATTCCAATTGACACTCCTCTCAAATTCCCACAAATTTCCACATTAAATATTTCATCTAGCACCACTCACTCCCAAATTATTTATTCCATTAAAATATTCCCTCACCAAACACCATGCAAGCCAACTTCTCTCTCCCTCCCTTGAGTAGGATCGGCCATAAGGCCATTTTGTACAAAAATTGGTTCATTTTTCACCAACTTCTCTCTCCCTCTCTTGTAGCAATTCTCTAACTTCTTCCTACCTTTCTCCATCTTCTTTCTTATACACTTAGAAAAAAAACATTCAAGAATTCTCTCCTTATTCATCATAAAATTCGAACACCCATCTACACAAGGTAAGAAATTTTGTTCTTCAATCCATCTTGATATCCTCTAGCTCATCATCTTCTCTTCTTAACTTAAGTTTTGAATTTTAATTTGAGGTACACTTAGAAGACTTTAAAGACTAGAGCTTGACATCATCTTGAAGAAAATTTTGAAGAATTGGACTATAAGGTAAGATAGTGGACTCTAGTGTCTTTTCCTTCTTCCTTTTATTTTTCTTCAAATTTTAACACCCTATTCTTATTTTTGAGAAATAGGGGCTGACCTTGGAAGAACTCTTGAGGTTGAGCAAAAAAATTCCAACTTTGGAGCTTCTACTAGACCCATTTTATCTACTACATAAGGTAAGTGTAGTTTTGCCAATTTCTTCACCTTTTTCTTTTTCTCCTTAATTTTTAACCTCATTTTTTAACTCCTATACTTTTTTTTTTTGATATTCCTTGACTTAGGGGCTGACCTAAGTCACTTCTTTATCAAGAGTGATTTATTTTATTTTTCACCAACAAGTTCATTTTTAAGGTGGGTGGAAAATTTCTTCCAACTTCTAGGTGCTTTCATTAAAATTGCATGTAGAAATGTTTATTGAGAGCTTGATATATATGTATAATGTATTGCATGCTAATTTTAAGTATCAAATTGTGAAAATTCTCAAGTGTTGCTCAAAATGCTATTTATTGCAATTTAGGAGCATGCCTGTACATTTTGATGATGTATTTGATGAATTCTTGGATTAAATGTATATGCATATTTGTGAATCTTGATATTCATGATTTATTTGACTTATAACCTGGAAAAGTCGAGCATAATTGATTAAACTTGATTTTTTGGACATAAAATGCAAAAATGGCAAATTGGTGGACTTAATTGCAAGAAAATAAAATTTAAGGGACCCCTCTATAATTTTAGAATTTTGGGACTGTACTCAGGTTCAAAAATGACTTTTGGACATTTAATAAAGTTTTAAGAGTTTTTTGATAAATAAAATCAACCTTTAAAAGCCCAAGGACAAGATTGTAAAATTTCAAAAGTCAAGGGCTACATTGCAATTTTCAAAACTGTACCAGCCCCTTATTTTGAAATTTTAAATTCTAACTCTTAATGTACTAGAAATAACATATTTTAAGAGTATTCCAAAAATCCAAGTGTTTAGAGCTTGGAAAGTAATTTTATATAAATTGAAGGACCAAATTGTAAAAGATTAAACTTGAGGACCAAAAGGAAATTTCCAGGACTTATACAGTCCATGTACCTGGAAATACTAATTAACTATAACTTAATGATATTTTGGACCCAAGGTTCAAAATTCATAACAATTGGACCCCTAAAAGCCTTAAAGTCAATTATTTTAAAATGGGACAAAAATGAGATTTTCAAATGTTAAGGGACTTATACATTTTTTTTAAAAACTGCTTTTGTCCCAATATCCCACTGACCTTAGTGACATTTTACAACTGGAATCACATTAAAATTTCTTCCGGTTTGTGAGTTCCGATTATTTCAAACTTAGGGCCCGAAATGATAATTTTAACAAATTTGGGGCCAATGTGAGAATTTTCTAAAACCTCGACCTCAAAACTTTAAAAACCTAAATCTCTGAACAATTTAGAGAATTTTCACAAAATGGGGCTAATTGTAAATTTTCTTTTCAACAAGGACCTAACTCAAATTATTTTCTTTTAAGAACAACCATGGACCCTCTAAATTATAATAATTATTTAAAATATTTTATTTTCACAAAAATCCCTTGACTTATCGGATCGTCTTGACCGACTAATATGCGATTGCGGGGCGACTTCCTCGTCTTGCGGTTCCGAATCTTTAACGGGACTTATGTCCCACCTAATTCTTCAAGACATCGAAGATTACTTATCCTGTCGATAATTATCTTCATCCAAATTACTCCACCAAAGCCCATAATTGCCACACGCGATTTCGAAAACTTTCATGAACTGCTTCCCTGAATCAATATACTCGACTGCCTGGTTGACATCCTGTACTTGTAATTATTTTCCTGCCTGAGTCAACTTGGTGTGTCGAGCTCACAGTCGGAATGGATATGTCGGGGATGGAACCAGGCAGCTCAGCTGCTATTCCACTCTTCGGCCCCATCGTCCTAATCCCGCAACTGAGGGATGGAGTTTGTCCAAAGGAAGCGGGTCATAGTACTTGAGGTATAATCATGATTATGACAATCCAGGCCTAGCTAGCTCTACTGTGGATTTGTCTTTGCTATGGAGCGATAAGGTGACTGGTCTTGGACCATCTTGCTCGGGGAGTTACAAGGAAGAACGAAGGAATCATTTATCGATCCACACTTTTCTGGAGTTAATCGGACCTATTTGGTTGGCGCTACAAATCATGACGCAACCGCTACTTGTATTGCATTGGTTGGCTTCTACAAATCCATACGCAACCATTACTTGTCTTGCATAGGATTGGCGTTACATTCCGTACGCAATCCTACATGTCTTGCCTAAATCACATAGTGCATGTGTGACCACGAACTGTTTCTTAAATCGTATAAGTATATTACTTAAATATATTTATCACTACGCTTGTGGATCGAGTGTGAAGTCACGCATCATAACTCATGCATTTTTATACAATAGTTTTCTTGCATTAACTATATATTGCCACACTTGTACATTATCACCCTATCCACTGAGATTTTTGTCTCATCCCCACCTGTTTTCTAGCGGCTAGATGAGGACTATGTTAAAGATGCCGAACCTACCACAGATCGATTTCTCGCTCCTCTGTTGGACTTGCTTTCTATTATTGTTGATGTTGTTGGACTTGTTTCTTTTCACTTGGTGATCTTTGGGCTTCCTTTTATTTTGCTTCTCTTTTTCCTTTGGACTGTATTTAAGGGCGTAGGACCCTTTGACACTTAAGCTTGTGATGTTGTGTACTTTATTTTAGTTTTGGATGTAAGTCTAATTGAGATATTTCGATGGGTTGTATTTGGATATTGTTGACAGAATTTGTACCGTACTTGTCATTTATTCCGCCGTTGCTTTAGACTGTTTCACTTGGGGTTATACTGTAACATTTATCTAGACTGTTGGGTTTAATTCTGTTTAAGTTATTAATTGTCGTCACGTCCCATGTGGGGCGTGACAGATTAAGTGGTATCAGAGCTTAGTTAGTAAGATGAAAACTTACACTGAGCTAACCCAGGATAGGTTCCTCTGCCTTGGATTGGGTACCGCTACTAGATGGGCTTAAGTTGAATCTTCGACGACCTTTTGAGCTCTTTTGGGTTGTCATAGTGTTAAGATACCCGGATATGCCTCATTTTGGATGTAGGTGATTTAGAAATTTTGTGATTTTAAGGCTATAATGCCCCATTATGATGAGACTTGAAGGATATAAGGTTATCATTTGGCAGTATATGATTTGGTCATATGATATATTATGGGATTTAGATGACTAATGATATTACTTTGCAGAATGATAGTGTGAGAATGACTAAGTATGATTTACCGATGATGTCTTTACGTATTCATCCCAAATACTTGTACAAGCTTAATTGCGGGAATCTAACTTGTGGTTTGGGTATCACGGATATGATACATTAAAGATGTGAATATTATAAGACCTCGATTGGATGTCGCAACTAAGTATTTCATAAGTTATAATGTCTAAGTTACGAACTGTGTTTGGATGATGATTATCTAGAATTATTTAGACTACTATTGCGATTCAGACACTTATCTGATATTTGAATGGGTTGATTATTTGAGTTGATTGATTGTGACTTAGTTGTCGATTATTTAAGTATTGATTAACTAAAGATGAGATGTGTTAGTCCAAGTGGCTACGATAATGTAGAGGGGGGGTGAATAGATTATGCCGATTTTTCGCAAATTACCCTCTTTCTCGAATCAACAAGTAAATGACAAGAATGTAAATACGAAAATTAAACAACACTCGTTGATTTAAAGAGGTTCAACCCACCTAGGGCCTAATCCTCTACCACCCCAGTATCTCCGGGATGGATTTCAAAAAGAAATTTTTTTTATTAATTACCACAATTAATACAACACCTTGAGGATCACCACAATCCTCTTACAACACCTTCAAGGAGATTACCACAATCTTCCTTCACCACCTTTTAAGAGTACCACACTCTTCAAACACCTATCACCTAAATCACCCAAGTGTATTCTTACCACAAGAATACTCACAAGGATGTCTTGTGTTGAATGATGGACAAAATTCAAGATTACAACTCTATGAAACCAATACAAAGATTGAGTGCAAGTGTAATCAAGAATCAAAAAGCCTAGACCTCAAAGATGTGCAAGTGAAAGTACTTAGGCTATTACAACAAGAATGTAAAAATGAAAGCTTGAACAATTTGCAGATTTCTTGTTGTGTATTTTGCTTGTATGTGTTGTGTCTTGTGTCTTCAATTCATCCTCTATTTATAGGGAAGCTTCACCAACATAGGCTCCCAACATAGGCTCCTCTATCTTCACTTTTGTCTACAAAAAGAAGATCACAAGATGTAGAAATATTGTACAAAATTGAAAAGCAAATCTTTGTCATGCCAGATTGCAATGGTTGGAATTTTTTTGTCAAAAAATAACATAGGCGGACCGGTTGCCCCTGTTGAAGATTTCGACCGTTTTTAAAAAATAGTGCGATCCGGTAGGGGTTGCGGGGGTGCGACGGTCGAGGTGGGGTGCAACCGGTCGCCTAGGGTGCGGACCGGTCGACCTCACCCTTGACCGGTCCCCCTCCCTCTTTTTTTCAAACCTGCATGTTCTGTTTCGAGTTTCTTATCTTTAGGTACCGGTCGACCACTTTGGGCGACCGGTCGACCTCCCCTTTTAAATGTTGTCCGATTTTTTTTTAAAAATAAACTTCAAGAAATACTCCAAAAAATTAGTAAAAAACATTTTAAATCATTTGGGAGTATTTAGACAACATTTATAAACATAATTTTGGTGTAAAAACCAATTTAAACAAAACCATCAAAAGTGTTGTCCAATTTTTATCAAATTAAAAACTCTAAGAATTACTCCAAAAATTAGTAAAAACATTTTAAATCATTTAGGAGTATTTGGACAACATATAAAAACATTGTTTTGGTATAAAATCTTATTAAAACAAAATCATCAAAATTTTGATAAAAACATTTATCTAACAAACTCCCCCTTTTTGATGATTACAAACCAAAACAATTTTAGAAGGTCGATTTTAAAACAAAATAAATTTTCCGGTCTTAAAACAACAATCAATTACAAACAAGATACATCATAAGTACAATCACACAAGGATAGGAGCAAAGATTTTTCAAAATCATTTTTGCACAAGCTCCCCCTATCAACATGCATATAAAGAACAAGTATACAAGCAACAACTAAAAGCTAAAAGCTTAGCTTTTACAACTTAAACTTGAATTCCATGAGCTTATAAGCTCCCCCTGTCACAAAACATCATTAGTCAAGCATAAAAGTCCACAATACATCAAATGGACTAAGCATTTTTCTGACTTATGGCTTTCAAGAGCCCTAGCTTATAGCTTTTCTTGGAAGCTTATTTTCGCTTCTTTGAGCGTATGAGCATTTTTCCTGTTTCTCCCCCTTTGGAATCATCAAAAAGAATGTTAGCACGATAACAACATCATATATTCAAATCAAAGTGCGCAAATTTATTGATTTATCGAGCTTTTGAAAATAGAAGCTTAAATTCCAAATAAAAGGGAAAAGTTGATCAATTTGACTTGCAAAAGCTCATTTGATAGATAAAACATGATCTCTATAAACTTATAAGACTTTTCAAATCGAGAGAATCATGTAGGTGATGAATTTTTCATTGAAACATTTCGTCGAACACTTGGCGTGCGTCGAATAATACTAGAAGAATATAACGCCTTTAGGATTCGTTTAAGCCAAAAATTTTCATCACCAATTCAGTTCAAACAACATTCAATACATCATAAATATTAAGCTCATCACATTCATATGAAATTAGCATCAAGAATTTGCAAATAAGTTAAAATCTCAAGGGTTCAACCCAATTGAGCAAATGGAGTAGAATTCTTACCATTTATTCGGTAAAGAGGAGCAATGATGATGATAACCGAGCCTAATGAAGTCCAAAATAAAAAATATATGCAAGAAAACAAATTTGAAGTGAAATTTGTGTGATTTAGGCAAAGGGGACGAAAAATGGCCAAAATAAGTTAAAATGAAGAATCTTTCAAGACGAGCGGTTTTAATCCAATTTTAAGCCTCAGGGCGGCCGGTCGACGTTGAGGGGCCGGTCGACGTTGAGGGCGACGGTTGCCCTCAACCATTTCAGCCCACTATGTTGAAAAAATTTCCAAAATCCAAATTTTCAACCAAAAATCCGATTTTCGCCCCTAAGTTTTAAAAACATGCAAAATGCAAACGTAAGCCTCATTCAATATGCATTATGCCTAACCGAGCTCGTATTGATGCAAAAGTCTCGAGAAGTTAGCGGTTTAGTAAAAATGTCCGCTAATTGATCTTGAGATGGTACAAAAGATATCTCAATTTTTCGTTTTGAGACACAATCCCTTAGAAAATGATGTCGAATCTCAATATGTTTAGTATGGTTATGATGAACCGGGTTTTAAGCAATATTTATAGCGGATATGTTATCACAAAAGATAGGAACATTTTCAAAAGAACATTTATAATCCGCTAAAGTTTGTTTCATCCAAAGAAGTTGAGTACAACAAAAAATGTCATGGAAATATATTCGCTTCGGCCTTTGAAAGTGAAACACAATTTTGCTTCTTTGAAAACCAAGATACTAGGCAATCGCTTAAAAATTGACATGATCCGGAAGTACTTTTCCGATCATCAATATTTCCCGCATAGTCCGAATCACTATAACCTTTAAGAGAAAAATTTTCATTCTTTGGATAAAATAAACCATATTGAATAGTGCCTTTCAAATATCGAAAAATCCTTTTAACGGCACTTAAATGAGATTCTTTGGGATTGCTTTGAAAACGAGCACATAGGCATACGGCATGAAGAATGTCCGGTCTACTTGCGGTTAAATAAAGTAAACTACCAATCATACCTCTATATTTGGATTCATCAACCGACTTGCCTTTTTCATCTTTGTCAATCTTGACATTTGTTGCCATTGGGGTAGAGACGGTTCTTCCTTCTTCAATGCCAAATTTCTTCAAAAGCTCCTTTGTATATTTTGATTGAGAAATATAAATTCCTTCTTGGCATTGCTTAATTTGAAGTCCAAGGAAGAAGTTGAGCTCCCCATCATGCTCATTTCAAATTCACCTTGCATTAACTTAGAAAATTTCTTGCACAAGGATTCATTAGTAGCACCAAAAATAATATCATCAACATAAATTTGCACTAATAAGCAATCTTGCCCTTTTTCAAAAACAAAGAGAGTAGTATCAACTTTACCTCTTGTAAAACCATTTTGCAAAAGAAAAGAGCTAAGTCTATCATACCATGCACGGGGTGCTTGTTTCAAACCATACAAGGCCTTTTTAAGTCTATAAACATCATTAAGCCTAGAAAAATTTTCAAACCCCGGAGGTTGTTTTACATAGACTTCTTCTTGAATAATACTGTTAGGAAATTTATTGTTTAGATTTTGATGAATGCCATGTAAAACTTAGAATAGGAAGTTGGCACCCCAATTTTTGTTGTAAAATGCATTGTAATAAATAGGGTTGGCCAAGCCGAGTTAAGTCGCCTACGCCCTAACATGCAAGAAGACAATCAAGACTAGAAGGAAGACTCCGCGAGACAATTTGAGTATGGCAAAGAAGAGTAGACGAGAACTCTATGAAGAAGCGGTGAGATGCGGTGAGTGGAGTATCGGTCAAGTCAACTCGAGAAAAGCCAAGTCTCAAGTTGAAGTGACAGGAAGAGTCATATAATGATTGGAAGTCGACTACGAGTCACCGGGGAAAGCAAAGAAATGCGGTCAAGTCGAGATAATGAAAAAGATCCGTAGCACGTAAATCAAGAGAATTACTTAAACAAGTAATATCTCCATACCACCTTTCTCGGAGTGCTCGGTCCCTTAAGCGTGCAAAAGGAATGAACCAATGGGAAGCACTACACCGTGTCGAACTCGAAAAGGTGAAAAACAATTCATACGAGGAAATGGCGATTCCAAGGATCGCAACAAGACAAGCAACGACGCAAGTGACTTTCAAAAAGTCTATCTCTTGAACGGGCAAATTTTTGAAAGATCACTATAAAAGGCTGAGAAATGACATTGAGAAAAGATATGGACCTGAACCAAAAACGTTCAAGCAATTATTAGAAAATCAAATATTCTCAATCCTCAAGCCTACACTACGAAGAACATCAATCCAACACTCACCTGTGAAGGAAAGATAACTTCAAACAATTGAAGAGGAAAATCTTGAAAAATCAAGGGGTCTACATTCCACGAAGGATTGTAGGAAGGTTCAAGGTCGAACCAAGTTTTGAGCTTTTGGAGGGATTCGTGATCAAATCCAAGAGCTTGAGCAAGTGAGTTGTAGTAGCAAGGCACGCCTGTGAAGAGGCCGAGTCGCACGAGAAGCCACGGTGAGTGATCAAGGCGTCTCGATCGAGTCCCAAAGGATCAAGTCATTTGTGTGATCAAGACTTGTATCCGGACTGTTACCACTTTGTATACCGATCAATACCTAGTGGATTCCTCCAGGAGTTGGAGAAGAGAGGAGTAGAAGAATTACCCCATCTTCGAACCTCTATAAAAATTTCATTGTGTCATTTACATTTCAAAGACTTTAATTCTCGCATCTTATTTGTTTAAATCTGTTTGATAAATTTGCTATCCACTTGATAATTTCTAAGTATCAAACTAAGCACTAAATCCTTGCTTAACCAAACTTAAGGGTGTTAAGTCTTCCGCTGAAAACAAAACCACAGTTGAGTTAATTTAGACCCAACAAGTGAGTTATTCCATCAACACTCGGTTGAGTGCATTTGAGAGACTAACTCTTGATTAACTAAATTGATTGTCCATCAAGGACACAACGTGTAGTATCAACTCGAATATTTAAAAGGGCTAAATCGAAAATTTGGTAATGTTTATTCAACCCCCTTCTAAACCTTACACTTACACCCCTTGGGACCTACAAGTGGTATCGAGCCGTTGGTTCATTGAACCCTCCGCACAAGTTCTTGAACTAGATCTCCAAACTTTTCAAAGTCTGCTTTAGTACTTAAACTTTCAAAACTCTTCTTATCATTAAAAGTTATTATCATGGAAGCAAATTTGACACGCATCCCTATGTTCACTATTGAAGAATTTGATGATTGGAAAATTCGTATGCAAGCTCATCTATCAAAGCATTACATGATGAGATGTGGATAGTGATAGAGGATGGGCCACCGCAAATCTTAAAGGTGAATACATTTTGTAAGAAAAGAAGAGTGAAGGAGAAGAAGAAGATGTTGCTCCCGCACGATCGTCATGGTTGAAAAACCAAGAATTGAATGGACAAATGATGATGAGAAAAAGATACAACCTGGACAATGTAGCCAAGGACATCCTTTACAAAACCTTGGACAAAGTCATGTTCAATAAAGTCAAATCATGCAAAACGGCTAAAGAAATCGGGACAAGCTAACATTGATTTGTGAAGGCTCGAGAGCAAATCAAAGAAAACAAATTATCGGTGGTTGTACGAGAAATTTGAGAATTTCAAAAATGATCTCAGGAGAAAACCTGGATCAACTGGATGCTCGTTCACGAAATCACCAATGAGCTATCTCGCACTTGGAAAGGAATATACACGAATGAAATGTGTATGAAGATCCTAAAAAGTCTTCGGTGAATGGGAAATGAAGGTCATGGCACCGAGACATTCCATGGACCTATCAAAGACATCCAACCATGAATTATTCTCGGACCTCAAAGCCTACGAGTTTGAGCCGAGAAGAAAAGACCAGGAAGAGACAATTTGTACCCAAAAAAATTTGCTCTAATTGTTAAAGATGGGAAGAGAGCCGAGGTCAAAAAGTCATTGATCCGAAGAAATAGCCCGATGGTTAAAAGGTTCAACAAGTTCTTCAATAAGAACTACAAGAGAGGAAATGGCGAATCTTCCGGAAGACACTCGGCTCCTCCAAATCAAGGGAAGATAGACCAACCAAGAGAACAGATCATCAAAAAGTTGAATATCAAAGGGTCGACAATCCAAGAATGGAAAGAGAGTGATCAAAAGGCTGAATATCTATCTTTGAATCTGTAGACAACCAGGTCACTATGCCATTGACTTCCCATATCCCTGTAGTCAACAACTACGGGAATGAAGAAGAAAGAAAGGTCTTGAGAGAAAGAAGACAAGAAAAGAGAAAGGCAATGTTGGCAGAGATCTGAAACAGCCAAGTCAAAAGACATAGCCGATTCAGAGAGCGGTGAAGTGACTATTCAAGTGACTACGAAGAAGAAGCCCGACCGCTTGATGGCCAAGGAACAAAATCAACCTCGACCAAGAAGATGAGGTACACTCTAACTCATCAAACTCGGACTCTAGTGATAGTGATCGTGACACACACACTTCATCACCCACTCGATCTTTATGATTCATTAGGCAAAATGATGAAAGATTTTGAACATATTAAATCCTCACACACACTATTAAATGAGGAAAACAGCCTACTCAAGAGCAAAACTCAAAGTCGACTAAGGAGCCGAGTACTCTAAGTCAAATAGTGATGAGAATGAAAGTTTAAAGGCTGAAAATGCTAAATTAATAGCGAGAAATTGCCGCCATAGAGAAGAGGGAGAATGACCTCAAAAATGTTATTGCCTCATTCACTAAGGCATCTAAATCATTGGATGATCTTATTATGAGTCAAAGAGAATGTGGAGACAAGACAGGGCTTAGGATTTAATTCCTCTCGTGCTACGTCAAACCTCAAAAGTAATTTTGGAAAAAGGATCTTCAAGGCATGAATAGTTTAAAAATCCAAAACTCTAAATGTTGCACACATATTCACTCCAAAGCACAATTACAAGCAAACTGGCCTTGGTTATAAAGGAAAAGGAAAACTTGAATTGAGTTGAAATTTGAAAGGACAGTGAGAAGAGATTCACTGAGTTCTCAAAAACTCCAAACAGAAAATACTCTATAAAAAAAGAAGCGAGCTACCAAAAACCCCGTAGAAAATCTATAAAAGAAATACATATGATGGGAATGGTAGAAAATATCCAAGCCAAGTGATTGGAATAATGTGAACCATCAAAGATAGACTTATGGAATATAAGCCCAAATGGCAAAGGCCTAGAACTCAAGAAAGGCCATTCCAAAAGTATAAGAGCTTTCATCAAAGACACATATGCACCTAGGCACTATACTCGGAGACACCACAATTACCCAAAGAAGGCGATTGCTAAAACCTATACACAGCATACTGAGACAAAAGAGACATTTGTATGAACCTAAAATCCCCAAGCAATTTGCCAAGATTAATTATGATTATGGCATCGATAGATGGCAACCCCTTAGAGTCAAATCATTTGGCTATAAGTTGGTTGGATCATCTTACAATTCTAACCCCTCAGGACCCAGACAAGTATGGGTACCTAAAACTTAATTTCCTTGATTGCGGGTTCAAGGAGCAGTGAATCTTGAGTGCCAAGGAACCTGGTACATGGATAGTGGTACATTCCGGACATATGACAAGAAATAAGAAAAATCTGTCAAAATTCAAGGAAGTTAAAGGAGCAAAAGTCATATTTGGAGGAAATGAAGCTCCTGGAGAAATAAGAGGCATTGGATCCATCAAGAGGAATGGATTAGAAATCACGGATGTTGCATATGTTTGAAGGACTCAACTTCAACTTATCGAGCATCATCAACTCGCGTGACAAGGGCTATAATGTTGGATTCAACATGGGTGTATGCCAAATCAAGGATCTTGAATCGAATGAAGTTGTGTTGCAAGGATGCGGACAAAAGAACATGTATGTTGTAGATTGGTCAACCGCTACACACAACTTTGTCTATTAGCAAAGAGCACAAATTT
Source organism: Rehmannia glutinosa (assembly GCA_016081115.2). NCBI lineage: Eukaryota > Viridiplantae > Streptophyta > Magnoliopsida > Lamiales > Orobanchaceae > Rehmannia > Rehmannia glutinosa. The sequence continues at coordinate 77,763,825 of CM071934.1, forward strand.
GAATCAAGTCGGCCGTGGCACAAAAACTCGAGTCACCCGAATTTCAAAACGATTAACAAGCTTGCGAAGTAGTCTTGTGGAAGGACTTCCGGACTCAATATACAAGAAAGAGAGTATATGTGATGCATGTCGAAGGAAAACAAATCAAATCTTCATTCAAAGAAAAGACATGTTCATCTTCAACAAGAATATTGCATCCGCTACATATGGATCTATTTGGCCCAAAGTGGAACCGGCCCGAAGATAAGTGGAAAGAAATACACCTTGGTGGTAGTAGATGACTACTCAAGATATACATGGACAATATTCATGTGTAAGAAGAAAAAAACTCTACAAAAACTACCACACGGTGATGAAGAGGATTCAAAACGAGAAGAGCCAAACCATTATCAAAATAAGATCGAGACAGAGGAACCGAGTTTGTCAATGGAATAATAACTCAAGTATTGTATTGAAAATGGTATTGGTCATGAACTATCGGACAAGCAAGGACTCCACAAATGAGAATGGAGTTGCGAAAAGAAGGAACATAACTCTCAAAGAAGCGGCAAGGACCATGTTAGTCAAGCGGGGTTACCAAAAAGATTTTGGTCAAGCAATCAACACATTTTTGCTACACTCAAAACAGATGTATGATAAACAGACGGTGACAAGGACTCCCTATGAGATTTGGGTGGAAGAAAACCAAATGTTGCATATTTGAGAATATTTGGATGTAAATGCTTCATCCACAACAATGTCAAAGACAATCTAAAGGCTTTCGATGCTAAAGTGATGAAGGTATCTTCTTAGGATACTCTCGGTGAAAGCAAAGCTCACTGAGTACTCAACAAAAGGACTATGGTTGCGGAAGAATCCATTCATGTGGTATTCGATGAGCCAAATGTAAATGGAGAAGACATTGAAGAGTCGGTGATAAGTGAATCATCCAACCATACTGAAGAGTCCTATCAAGCCAAGCCGAATTATAAACTCGAGAAGAAGATGAGATAGTTTGAATCTCAAAAAAATAGCTGGAAAATTTGCGGCTAAGTGATTACGAGAGAGTGAACACAAAGAACACGGTTGCAAGACGAGTGAATCCAACTAACTTACTCCAACCTCGATGTAAGATGGTGAGAGACCATCCACGAGAACTTGTCATTGGAGATATAAGAGAAGGTGTCAAAACAAGATCAGAACTCAACAAGAAGCCATGTTCACATGCTTTATCTCGCAAATAGAGCCCAAAGATGTGTTACAAGCATTGGATGACAAACATTGGATCCAAGCTATGCAAGAAGAGTGAATCGGTTTGAAAGAAATAAAGTATGGGAATTAGTTCAAAGACCCACACATCAAAATGTTATTGGTACCAAATGGGTGTTCGAAACAAGATGAACGAGGAAGGTTACGTGGTAAGAAACAAGGCAAGACTAGTAGCCAAAGGATATTGCCAAGAAGAAGGAATAGATTTTGATGAAACATTTGCTCTGTAGCAAGAGATCGAAGCTATAAGGATGTTTCTTGCCTATACGACTCACAAGAATTTCTTGTATATCGATGGATGTAAAAAGTGCATTCCTAAATGGTTTATTGGAAGAAGAAGTGTACGTTGAACAACCTCCAGGATTTGAGAGAAGACTCTTGGAGATAAGGTATACAAACTCAAGAAAGCATTGTATGGATTGAAACAGGCACCCGAGAGCATGGTATGATACCTTGTCACAATTCCTAATCGAAAATGGATTCACAAAAGGAAAAGTAGATAGAACACTTTTCAGAATTCAAGACAAAAAGAGTATACTACTTGTTCAAATATATGTGGATGACATCATTTTTGGATCCACAAACAAAGAGCTGTGTGAAAAATTTTCAAACCTCATGCAAAGTAAATTTGAAATGAGCATGATGGGGAGAGCCGACATTCTTCCTTGGACTCCAAGTGAAACAACTGAAGGATGGAACCTTCATAAGTCAAACAAAATACACCAGAGACTTAATGAAGAAATTTGGTATGGAGGAGAAGTCTTCTGTGAAAATACCAATGAATACATCATCAAAATGGACATGGATGCGGATGGCAAGCTGTAGATCAAACAAGATATAGAGCACTTATTGGATCATTGCTCTATCTTAAAAGCGAGGCCGGACATCACCTTTGTTGTAGGTGTATGTGCAAGATTTCAATCTGCTCCAAAAAGAGCCATATGATGGTAGCCTAAGAGAATATTGAGATATTTGAAAGGAAGCCAAGAAGTTGGCTTATGGTATCCAAAGGAAGGTGGATTCAAGCTAATTGGCTATTCGACTCGACTATCTTGGATGCGAGTTGAGAAAAAGCACCTCAGGCACATGTCAAATGCTAGGAAACAGTGATTTCCTGGTTTAGCAAGAAGCAAAATTCAATAGCCACCTCTACTCGGTGAAGCAGAATACATAGCTGCTGGGCAAATTGTTGTGCCCAAGTCCTATGGATGAGACAAAGTGAGAGACAATGAAGTTGAGGAAAAAGAAATTCCAATCATGTGTGATAACACAAGTGCAATTGCAATCACTCAAAATCCTGTGTTGCACTCAAGAACAAAGCATATTGATGTCGGATATCACTTCATAAGAGATCATGTTGAAAAGAAGGACATCATCTTGGAATATATCTCAATCGATAAACAATTGGCCGACATCTTCACAAAACCATTATGTGAGTCAAGATTTGAAGAACTCAAGCATGAGTTGGGGTTAATTGAGTGAGTTAACATTGAGAAGACTCAAAGAAAAGAAATGGAACACAAAAAAAAAAAAAAAAAAAAAAGATTTGAACTCACAAATCAGCTAAGTAAATCGGTTGTATTGGAAAGACAACTATACCAAGTCATTTGTTAGTTAATGAGTCACTAAGAGAACTGTGAGAAGAAGAGTTAAATCGGCTAAGGGATGTTCGAGTCACTTATGAGCAAAGTGACAAAAACGCAATGTTTTTACTAAGCGGGAATGTTTTTAAGAATGACGTCGGCAAGATAATGATGATGTGTACAGACATAAAGCCGCACACCAAGCTTATGATTGGATATAAATCTTTGCCGCATTAAATACGAGACATTAAATGCTAAATAGGCGTGCAAAATATAAACCGTTGATTTCGATCACATTTCAAAACCACTCGCACGCCCTTTCATAAACCATACTTAAACCATTTAAAATCTGTTTCTCTCACACACTACCAAAACTGTTCATTTCTCTCTCTCGAAGCAAAGGCAAAAATTCTCTCAAAACCCTATCTATCTTCAAATCAATCTCTAAGTTTTTCTTTGATAAAATCTGAAAAATGGCACCTACCTATGATTTTACCAAGTTAGGAAAGCAAATCCACACCGGGTCTATTGTGGATTTCGACGGCATGGTGAAATAGGGTCCGATGACACCCTAGTGAAGAAAATCGCCGAGAAATTGGAAACGCCTGGGTGAAATCATTTACGATCTTTGGAATATCCGATGACCTATGTGGAGGAGGTCGCACAATTCTACGTGAATGTTGAGATTCATGATGAAGGGATAAAGTCATCTGTTCACGGGAAGCGACTCACCATCTCTCGCAAGGATTTGGTGAACACGCTCACTACCAACGGAAGGAGCATCGAAATTAACGGCCGATGTAAACTGGCTGCTTTGCTTGGAAGGAAATAGCCAAGCCCGACTATCTTGATAAAATAGTTTACACAAAGAAACAAGAGATCTTTGAAGGAGGATTATCACAAGTGTTGGACATAGTTGCCAAATGCATTGACATCAAATTTGGCATCTTTGACCAATCAAAAGCAAAGTTGATCGTGATGGCGGCGATCATTGAAGAAAGGAAAATAAATAAACTGGCCGAGTTTGTCTACGCAGACTATGCGAATTTAGGGAACAAATCCTTCAAGGAAGATGGCACATTTGGAGGATCCCAGGATATGGCCTGGTGATTGGCGGATGATGGAGGTGAAAGGAGTCCCTCTTAGACATGGAAAAGCGTTCCATGTTAACAAGAGGATGTTGAGATCAAACCTCTCGCGCGCAGAAGAGAGCCTACGCCAAGAGAGCGACACGAGTGAGGGGGAATCGGTGACCTTGAAGATCTGTTGTTTCCTCTCCACCAAAGAAGAAAGCTACCCCTGTTTGCTAAGAAGATCTGCTGCTCCCGCAACAAAGAAAGTCAAACTCCGCTTCCCGCCGCGTGAGTCACCGCCCGCAGCCGTGTCTCCGCCCAACAGACGGCGATCGAGAAGGACTCTCAAATACCTTCTCCGATCGTCAAAAAGAGGAGAAGCGATAAGCAAGACGGCCGGCTCCTCGAAGAAAACACTAAGCACGCCCCCGCCGCCCAAGACTCGGGAAAATGTCTCGAACCGTAAATCCCTATGGTACAAACTAGAAGACGAAGAAGAATCATCAAGCGCTCCGAGCTTGAAAAACCGGGCCGAGTCACCACTCACCGAACAAATACTTAAAACTCAAGCGATCGAGTCCCCGGATGTAATTGATGAAACAGACTAAGTCTGCCTTTCAAGGCGTCAGCAGAGGCAACTGAAGAAATAGCCGTAGTCCGCGCAATTTGAGACACAAGAAGAAGGCGATAGAGAGCCGACGGTGATGTGATGATCCTATCTCCACCTTACCCCGGACATCCAAAATCGTCTGCGTGAGTGGAGGAAATGGAAATTGAGTAAATCAAGGGAACAGTTCAAACGGCCCGAGTTTATAGAAGAAGAAGAGGAAGCGTTAAACTTCCTTGGACTAATCACTTTGTGATCCAAAGACCTTTGGATGAAAACAAGCGCACGACATCCTGCAGATCTTCAAGGACAAGGAGAAGGAAAGACATGCGAGAGGAAGGCGAGGCACGTGAGAAGGCCAACATCGCCCTATCTCCGCACCACGAACACACACATCCTCTTCTTGATGTCTTCTCCGCTGTGATGAGGATCCGGACTCTCTTGCCGCCGCGAAGAAGAGTTGCAAATGCAGCAAGCATTGCACGAATCGAGAATCCTTCACGAGCAAAGATTGATGGAGGGACCAGGAGAGTCCTCGAACACGGTGAAATTGATCCAATGGGAGTGGTTCAAAGCAAATCGCCATCATTGTTGTTGCTTGCCACCACTTCCCTGACTCACTCGGAAGAAGCGATAAGGAAATGGCGATGAAACGGGATAGTGGGGACCCCGGTCGAGCCAACCCCTATTGAAGGTGTTCTACCACCGCCCCAACGGCTGAACACTCAATGGAAACAACCGGGAGTTTGGAGACAAGTGACCCCATTCCAAGTCACTCACTCGGTGGTGCGCCGGTGAGGGGGAAACTCCCTCCACTGCGGCAAGGTCGGAGAATGTTGCGGATGACTCAACAACGAATCCAGGAGGTGAAATAGAGGAAGTACAAACACTAAACGAACAACAAGTTGTCATCAACGAGCTCGAGGCGATTGAGATCTGTTTATTTGAGGTGCCAACCGCTCTAAAGGCTAATGACGCGGCGATGCGATCGAGGCACATGAAGAACGAATGCCACGGGAGTTAACACTGCTGGGCGATGAAAGTGCAATCCATGGGGTTGAGACTCCAATGGATGCCACCACGAGAAAGACCCTAAGATAGCCGACACTTTGCCGAAAGGGAGGTCAGGCCCTTGCTGATCGAGATCGCAGGAGGTAATGAAGGCCACGGGAGGTTGAGACTTCATTGGGTAAAAAGAAGTCAAGTAGAGAACATCCCTCCTTCTATCATTGACCCATCCGAAAAAGGAGATAAGCGCGCTTCATGATTCCCAGGATAATCCCGATGTAACCTTTTCGGGATCGGAAGGCGACGAAGAAAAAGCCGAGTCATCCCCCGTGAATGACTCCAAAAGACTCGGTGCGGATGTTCCAAGCACGAGCAAGTCCGATCCCAAGACTACTCGTCAAACCTTTAATTTTGATGATGAGCCACCAATGGAAATCTCATCATCGTCCGATGACGCTTCCCGATAAGGCCGAGGACCAGTCTACTCAATTGGAGAAACCCGGTAAGACCAACGAAGGTGTTGAAACAGTGAGGCTCGGCAAGTCGGGTCCACTTCACAAAAGACCCCGGCTAAGACAGAGTCCATCGCTGTGCGAGCTCCCCAAGTTGCGGCGGAGGTTCGACTCCAAAAGGAACTTCACGCGCACCTCTCATCATTGAACAAATACCCGGTTGGCCGTGATGATTCCTTTATAGAGTATTTTCCTTTCTCTCGGAGGTACCAGGACCTCCCGAAGAGTCGAGAACGAGCTCGCACGCTTCCGAGACCAGCTCTGTTATTCCATTAGGTTCCATTATTCCGGTGATTATGACTTTGTTTTGCATGGCCATCACCGCAACGGAAGAAGAATCGGTGAAGTCCGCAAAGTGTTCAAGGCATTATTTGCCGAGATTGAACGGATGGAGAGGCATCGGCCTCTATGGACATGCGGATGGACAAAGAGATGCCAATCTTCTTTTGACTTAAGAGGCATAACGGTCGGGATCGGGGAATGGTGGCAACAAAGACAAACAATGCGTGTGGAACAACTTAGATACTTTAGGACATTGTTCAACAAGCTGCTGGTATGGAGAGCTGAGAATGTTGATGCAAAAACGAAGTTGAGAGAACACATTGAGCACATGCATGAAGCTCACACTGCCGAGATAAAGCTGCTGCGTGAGCAAAATAAGAGTGATCTACAGCGTTTGGAAGAAAACATGAATAGAAAATTCAGCCTTCTCTCATGGTGAGATGAAGCTAATTTCAGAGTCCAACGCCACTCGATCCGAATTTCGTGCCGCATACTCCGCAGCGGACTCAAGCAGAACTCCACCATCGCAGGCTCAACTTCCGCTTGCAAGTATGTTTCAGTGTCCCTCTCTCTTTTGATGATGCCAAAAAGGGGGAAGAGGAATACCTTAAAGCACAGAAGAGATCTGAAGCCGAAAAAGAGGATGCAGCTGCGAAGGGAAAGACAGCTGAGGAAGCGCTGAAACAAAAGAAAGGAAAATCTGTTGAGGGGGAAGGATCGAAAGATGTGACCTTGATGATTGCACAAACCCCCAACAAGGTCTTGTCACAATCGACATTATCGCCCAAGAAACTCCCGTGACTCGCCACTCCAACACTCTGCTATATCTATGGCCGAAAAGAGAAAGACAATTGAAGCGGGGATGGAGGAAGTGGAAGGAAGAATGGATGCCCGGGTTATGAACATCTTGAAACAACATGGAGGCATTCCGAGACAAAGACACTTATGCCATCTCGGATGTCGGGACAGAGCCACGATCAGTTGATGAATTTAAAACGCCGCATCGAAGGATACTTTGCAAATATGTGTATGGCTCAAGCTTGGGACTTTATCTTTGGGAAAAGGGTCTCACATTATGTGAAGAAGCGACGAGCAGAGACTAAGCGATCGCTCTCTTTGGTCACTCCGTTGGTCACTCATTTGGAAAGAAGAAGACCCAAGTACAATACACGCCCGGAGGTAGAGGAAGAAGCGGTGGTGGAGGAAGAGGTTTGGACTAGGCCTCTACCCAAAAACATTGAATACGTAGATCCGGCAAGAAAGGAGGGATCTCTGGGCTGGTCTTGACCAAATAGCAAATTTGCAAGTGGCTAAAAGTAATCTTTGAGTATGCAAAAAGAATAGAAGAAGAAAACAAGAGACAAACTCGGCTATGGGAGGAAAGACAGGAAAGATTAAGAAGAGATGAAGCTGCCAGGAAGGCATATGAAAAGAAGAAGAAGGCAAAGCGACGATGAAAAAGAGAAGAAGAAGCGAGAAGATCTTGAACAAGATGAAAGAAGGAGACATCGAAGAAGATGAAGTGTTCTTTGTCCACCCCTTCATGTATTTTATGATGTAAATACATACTATGTAAGATTTCTCGCAATAAAGCTATAAATTCTTTATTTTATGTGTAGACAAATGTTTGCTCGATACACCTTGTAAAATAAACATTGTGTAAAAGAACAAAAATGTTATGATCAATAAAAAGATTGATTCTACGCATACATTCTATGTGAATACACTATCTGTATGTATCTTTGCTATTTGCATTTTTGAATGATTTAAGTTTTGGCATCATCAAAAAGGGGGAAATTGTTAGGAAATTTATTGTTTAGATTTTGATGAATGCCATGTAAAACTTAGAATAGGAAGTTGGCACCCGATTTTTGTTGTAAAATGCATTGTAATAAATAGGGCTGGCCAAGCCGAGTTAAGTCACCACGCCTAACATGCAAGAAGACAATCAAGACTAGAAGGAAGACTCCGCTACGAGACAGTGAGTATGGCAAAGAAGAGTAGACGGGAACTCTATCTTGAAGAAGCGGTGAGATGCGGTGAGTGGAGTATCGTCAAGTCAACTCGAGAAAAGCCAAGTCTCAAGTTGAAGTGACAGAAGAGTCATACAATGATTGGAAGTCGACTCGAGTCACCTGGGGAAAGCAAAGAAATGCAAATCAAGTCGAGATAATGAAAAAGATCCGTTGTACGGAAATCAAGAGAATTACTTAAACAAGTAATATCTCCATACCACCTTTCTCGGAGTGCTCAGTCCCAGAAGCATGCAAAAGGAATGAACCAATGGGAAGCACTACACCGTGTCAGAACTCTGAAAAGGTGAAAAACAATTCATACGAGGAAATGGCAATTCCAAGGACTGCAACAAGACAAGCCAACGACTGCAAGTGACTTTCAAAAATAAGCCTATCTCTTCAACGGGCAAATTTTTGAAAGATCACTATAAAAGGCTGAGAAATGACATTGAGAAAAGATACGGACCTAAACCAAAAACGTTCAAGCAATTATTAGAAAATCTGAAATATTCTCAATCCTCAAGCCTACACTACGAAGAACATCAATCCAACACTCACCTGTGAAGGAAAGATGACTTCAATCAGTTGAAGAGGAAAATACTGAAAAAGCTGCCCTGTGAAAAAGCTTGAGCAAATCCAAAGAGCTTGAGCAAGTGAGTCAGTAGTAGCAAAGGGTTTGCCTGTGAAAAAGCCGAGTCGTGCACGAGAAGCGGTGAGTGATCAAGGCATCTCGGACTAAGTCCCAAAGGATCAAGTCACTTTGTGTGATCAAGACTTGTATCCGGGTATTACCACTTTGTATCTTGATCAATACCTAGTGGATTCCTCCGGGAGTTGGAGAAGAGAGGAGTAGAAGAATTACCCCATCTTCGAACCTCTATAAAAATTTCATTGTGTCATTTACATTTCAAAGACTTTAATTCTGCATCTTATTTGTTTAAATCTTTGATAAATTTGCTATCCACTTGATAATTTCTAAGTACCAAACTAAGCACTAAATCCTTGCTTAACCAAACTTAAGGGTGTTAAGTCTTCCGCTGAAAACAAAACCACGATTGAGTTAATTTAGACCCAACGGTGAGTTATTCCATCAACGGCTCGGTTGAGTCCATTGAGAGACTAACTCTCTTGATTAACTAAATTGATTGTCCATCAAGGACACAAGATGTGTAGTATCAACTCGAATATTTAAAAGGGCTAAATCGAAAATTTGGTAAGGTTTATTCAACCCCCCCCTTCTAAACCTTACACTTACACCCCTTGGGACCTACAAATACCATTTAAAAATGCGGATTTTACATCCATTTGGTAAAGCTTGAAATTTTTAAAACAAGAATAGGCAAGTAAAATACGAATAGCTTCTAAACGTGCTACGGGTGCAAACGTTTCATCATAATCAATACCTTTTTCTTGACAATAACCTTGAGCTACTAACCTTGCTTTGTTTCGAACAATATTGCCTTGGTCATCGAGCTTGTTCCGAAATACCCATTTTGTACCAATAATTGTTTGAGATGGAGGACAAGGTACTAATTCCCATACATCATTCCTTTCAAATTGATTCAACTCCTCTTGTATCTCTAAAAACCAATCCTCATCTTCAATAGCTTCCTTAGCATTTTTAGGCTCTTTTTGAGATATAAGAGCTTTCTCGGCAAATTTTCCTCGAGTCATTATTTTATCAAGGGGATCACCAATAATAAGATCTTTTGGGTGATCTCCTTAAATTTCAATGCTACGGGAAGATTCAAGTATCACCTTTATCTTCTTGAGGAACACTTGAGCTTGAAAGGTGATCATCTTGAGTTTCATCTTGAACAATGGTTTCAACGATATCCTCTTCATCACTTTCATCATTTGGTATCCTTTTCAACCCCGAAGCTTCATTGAATTTGACATGGATAGATTCTTCAACAACCCCACTAGTCTTATTATAAACCCGATATGCTTTGCTCTTGATTGAATACCCCATAAATATTCCTTCATCGGCCTTAAGATCAAGTTTGTCTAATTGATCCTTAGTATTCAAAATAAAACATTTACATCCAAATATTTTGAAATAACTAATATTTGGAGTTCTTCCTTTCCAAAGCTCATATGGAGTTTTATTCATTTTAGGACGAATATAAACTCGATTAATGACATAGCAAGCGGTACTTACGGCTTTGGCCCAAAAATATTTTGGAAGTGAAAATTCATTGAGCATGGACCGACTCATTTCTTGAAGTGTCCGATTCTTCCTTTCGGCTACTCCATTTTGTTGAGGTGTCCTTGGAGCTGAAAAGTTATGACTATATCCATTGGTTTCACAAAAGACTCTAAATTCGCCGTCAAATTCTCCACCTCGATCACTTCGAATGGACTTAATAGTATCTTCCTTTTCATTTTCAATGAGTCTACACAACTTAACAAACTCATTAACGGCATCGCTTTTATTTGTAAGAAATAGAGCCCAAGTATATTTAGAAAAATCATCAACTATAACAAAAGTGTAATGTTTTCCACTTAGACTTGCCGTACCAATATCCCCATACAAATCAAGATGAAGCATTTGTAGGGGTTTGGTAGTGGAAATTTCATTTTTGGGCTTAAAACTACTTTTAACTAATTTGTTCTTTTGACAAGTGTCACATAAGCCAAGATTTTTAAAATTCAATTTGGGTAGTCCTTTTACATGTTGGTTTTTGTAAATAGTTTGCAAATTTTTGTATCCAACATGTCCAAGTCGCCTATGCCATAAACTAGTTAAATCGTTATTGGCGACAAGACAAGAAACATTTTGACTAACCAAATCACTTGTACAAATTTTGTAAAGATTGCCTTTTCTAATTGCTTCACAAATAATTTTATCATTTTTGGAAATAAGGCATTTTTCTTTATTAAAAACAACATTATAATTTTAGTCACAAAGTTGGCTAACACTTATCAAATTGAACTTAAGCCCTTCTACTAAAAGAACATTACTAAGAGAAAAAGAAGAGTTACCAATTTCTCCAATTCCAAGAATTCTTCCTTTGCCATTGCCGAACATGACCATACCCTCTTCTTGGAGCTTGATGTTGGTAAAAAGTTCTCTCTTTCTGGTCATATGGCGTGAACATCCGTTGTCCACGAGCCATTTTGAATCTTCCATTATTGTTATAGCCCCTATAACCTACAAAGGAATTATTTTTAGGTACCCTATAATTTTGGGGTCCATGGGGATTAGCCTTGAGACCTTTAGGTCTCCAATAATAGCTAAAATTATTCTTCAATTTACAATTGCTAGCATAGTGTTCATTCTTACCACAATAAAAACAAGTAATAATACGAGGACTACTAGACGTACAAAGGTTGGACCTTGGTCTTTTTCTTAAAAGCATTTTGAAAAGGTTTATAACCAAGTCCTAATTTAGAATGCTCACCTCTTTGTGCATCTAAAATTTTTGTGACTTTATCCATACTTAAATTGAATCGATGCACATCCTTTTTCAAATTTTCAATATCATTTGTGAGCGTTTGTTTTTCGGTTTCAAGAGTACGGACCATAGTAAGAGTAATAGCATGAGCTTTATCAAGAGAGTCATAAGAAGTAAATAATTTATCCTTTTCTAATTTAAGCTCTTTATGCTCCTTTTTCAAATTCTTGTATTTAACAATCAAATTTTGAAACTCATTTTGCAATCATCAAAATCACATTGTAATTCATCAACTAGGGAAGAAGATGAAGCATTAGAGCGTACCTCGGTATTTTCATCGTCTATGGCCATAAGACCATGTTCGGATTCTCCTTCCTCGTCGGTTGTTTCAAGTAATTCATCCCAAGTTTTGACGTCCGCATTTAACGCCTTCTTTTTCGGAAAAGACTTTTTCTTCTTTTGTTCCTCTTCCGCTAATTTTGGGCAATCGGCTATGTAGTGCCCGGATTTTTCAAGCATTTGAAGCAAGAATTGTCTCTTGGCTTTCTTGCTTTATTTTTGTTTACAAATTTTGCAAATTTTCTAACAAGAGCCGCCGTTTCTTCATCATCCTCATCACTAGCATAATAAACATTATTATAAGAAGATGATAAGCCTTTAATAATATTTTGCGTACCCGATTTAGAGGTGGATGGTTGAGAATTTTTCCTCTCCTTGAGATATACTTCATAAATGAGGAGATTCCCAATGAGCTCATCAAACTTGAGTGTCTCAAGATTTTGAGCTTCCGTGATTGCCGTCACCTTTTCGGACCATGAGCCGGGAAGGGCGTTTAATACCTTGGTCACCTTGTCTTCTTCGGAGATGACCTTTCCAAGGGCCACAAGAGGATTGACAATGTTGTCAAGCCTTTCCACCATTTTTGATATGCTTTCACCATCATGCATATTGAAATTTTCAAAGTCTTTCACAAGCATTGTTTTTCTTGCTTGCTTTACTTTCTTTGTGCCCTCATAAATGGTTTCTAATTTTTCCCAAACTTCATGTGCCGACCGTATGCCTCTTATGCAATTATATTCGGTGGCGGTAAAGAGAGCAATGTAAAATATTTAAGGCCTTACCATTTAGAGAGAAAGCCTTCTTGTCATTTTCATCGTACTCCTTGAATGGCTTGGGAGTAGTGGTACCATCCTCCAATTTTGTTGTTGGTTGAGCAACTCCTTCAATGACCACATTCCAAATATCAAATCCGCATCATTGTAGAAAGCACTCCATGCGGTCTTTCCAAAATGCGTAGTTGTTGGCGTCGAATAGTGGTGGCTTGTTGGTGGAGGCGCCGGTGGTGAGATAAGCTTCATTCGTAGCCATGGATCTTTCCTCTTTACTCGGAACGAGCTTAGCCAAAGAGTTTGGCTCTGATACCACTTGTTAGTCCAAGTGGCTACGATAATCTAGAGGGGGGGTGAATAGATTATGCCGATTTTTCGCAAATTACCCTCTTTTTCGAATCAACAAGTAAATGACAAGAATGTAAATACGGAAATTAAACAACACTCGTTGATTTAAAGAGGTTCAACCCACCTAGGGCCTAATCCTCTACCACCCCAGTATCTCCGGGATGGATTTCAAAAAGAAAAAGATTTTATTAATTACCACAATTAATACAACACCTTGAGGATCACCACAATCCTCTTACAACACCTTCAAGGAGATTACCACAATCTTCCTTCACCACCTTTTAAGAGTACCACACTCTTCAAACACATATCACCTAAATCACCCAAGTGTATTCTTACCACAAGAATACTCACAAGGATGTCTTGTGTTGAATGATGGACAAAATTCAAGATTACAACTCTATGAAACCAATACAAAGATTGAGTGCAAGTGTAATCAAGAATCAAAAAGCCTAGACCTCAAAGATGTGCAACTGAAAAAGTACTTAGGCTATTACAACAAGAATGTAAAAATGAAAGCTTGAACAATTTGCAGATTTCTTGTTGTGTATTTTGCTTGTATGTGTTGTGTCTTGTGTCTTCAATTCATCCTCTATTTATAGGGAAGCTTCACCAACATAGGCTCCCAACATAGGCTCCTCTATCTTCACTTTTGTCTACAAAAAGAAGATCACAAGATGTAGAAATATTGTACAAAATTGAAAAGCAAATCTTGTCATCACAGTTACAACGGTTGGAATTTTGTTGTCAAAAAATAACATAGGGCGACCGGTTGCCCTGTTGAAGATTTCGACCGTTTTTAAAAAATAGTGCGATCCAGGTAGGGGTTGCAGGGGGGTGCGACCGGTCGAGGTGGGGTGCGACCGGTCGACCTCACCCTTGACCGGTCCCCCTCCCTCTTTTTTTCAAACCTGCATGTTCTGTTTCGAGTTTCTTATCTTGGTACTGGGTCGACCACTTTGGGCGACGGTCGACCTCCCCTTTTAAATATTGTCCGATTTTTTTTAAAATAAACTTCAAGAAATACTCCAAAAAATTAGTAAAAAAACATTTTAAATCATTTGGGAGTATTTAGACAACATTTATAAACATAATTTTGGTGTAAAAACCAATTTAAACAAAACCATCAAAAGTGTTGTCCAATTTTTATCAAATTAAAAACTCTAAGAATTACTCCAAAAATTAGTAAAAACATTTTAAATCATTTAGGAGTATTTGGACAACATATAAAAACATTGTTTTGGTATAAAATCTTATTAAAACAAAATCATCAAAATTTTGATAAAAACATTTATCTAACAAGATGGACACCATTACTTTATATAGGGTATTTAAGAAGCGTGACTTTATCTGGAATAATGGAAGTCCTTATGGATATGGGAAATTTAGATTGCTATCAGGATTTTAGTAGGAGCGACTCCTATGATTACAACTTTGGAAATGACTTATTAAAGGTTGATGAGGTATGGACTATTATATTTGATGGATGGAAATTTTGGGTTAACCTTATACTTTTAGAGATGAAATCTACAATCATATGTTCAAGGAAAGATACGACGATATGAATAAGTGTCGACTACTTAGTTAAATGTAGACTATTGTTATGAGTACCACTTTCTTAAGTAAATGAAGTATTGACTAGCTGTGACAAGCAATGATATATTCGGGATTTGGATTATAAGAGGTATGTTTTGAACTAATAATTATGGGAATAGTACATTAGAACGATATGTGGAGCAAATATGATTGGTTAAGTGATAATCGAATAGTGATGCAAATATTACGGATCATATGAATTGGGTACTATGAATAGTGTCTATTATGAAATAACGAGAAGAAATTTTGAATAACACTAAGGTCATTGGAGGTACTCTTGCATAATCATTTTAATTTAGAAGTTGACCGATATGAACTCGGATCGGACATAAGCGCCTTAGGCCACCTGAGTTTTGATATTGAGGATATGACAGATCCTGCATAAACAGATACAATAAGTAGGAATTTCGTCTAGAATTTGAAAGGGATTAGTTCATAAGAGAATTTGGGGACCAAATTCCTTTAAGGAGGGGAGGATGTGAGGCCTCTGATTTTTCAACCATAAATGACACGATCGCGGACCTTTTTTCTCGATAATTTATTTTCATATTTACTATTTATTTTGCAATTCGTATTATGTTAATGGATTTAACATTGGTTATCTATTTCATCTTAATGATCTTTGAAAACTATCTACTACTAAATTAGTATTTTAAAAATACAATAGCTTTGTCTTGAAAGATCATTTAGTAAACATTTTATTTTCGAAACAATTGTACTTGAGGTTTATTTTATATAAAAACCCAACTTTTGTATTGAAATAGCAAGTGTCTCATACTTGATTTTGTCAACTTACTTATTACTTGATTTAACTAATTTATACTTGTCACGCCCCAAACGTGACGCGACAACGATCAATCACTTAAACAGAAATAAATCAACAGTCTAAACCAAAGATACCAAACTCCAAGTGAAATAGAGTCTAATGCAGCGGAATTAAAATAAACTCGAGTACAGATTACAATCTTAAAGTCTGGCGGTATACGAATACAACCCAACAGATTATCTGAATTAACTTACAGACCAAACAAAAATAAATGAAGGAGTCCAACAACAAATAAAAGTAAAAGGAATTGTCGCTCCACATCACGGATATGGATTCAATCTGCGGTAGGTTTGATGTCTTGGCGAACTCTTCATCTAAAGGTTGGAAAACAGGAGGGAATGAGACAGAAATCTCGGTGGATGGGGTGATCGTGTGCAAGTGTGGCGATATAAATAGTTAATGCGAGAAATTTAGTGTATGAAAACGCGTGAGAGATGATGCATGATTTCACACACGATCCACAAGCGTCGTGATAAATATATTAAGTAACATACTTATATAGTTTTAAGAAAATAGTTCGTGGTCACGCAGGCACTATGGTTCAAGCGAGGCGGGGAGGATTGCGTGCACGGATTTGTAACGCCAATCCTATGCAAGACAAGTAGCGGTTGCGTCACGGTTTGTAGCGCCAACCTATGCAATACAAGTAGCGGTTGCGTACGGATTTGTAGCGCCAACCAAGCGGGTCCGATTAACTCGGAATCGTGTGGATCGAGACAGGGGATTCCTTCGTTCTTCCTTGTAACTCTCCGAGCAAGATGGTCAAGACCTGTCACCTTATCGCTCCATAGGCAAAGCCAAAATGCCGCAGTGGAGCTAGCAAGGCTCGGATTTGTCATAATCATGATTATATCTCAAGTACTATGACCCGCTTCCCTTGGACAAACTCCGTCCCTCGTTGCGGGATTAGGACGATGGGGCGGAGAGTGGAATAGCGGCCGAGCTGCCGGTTCCATCCCCAACGTATCCATTCGATTTGTGAGCTCGACACACCAAGTTGACTCGGCCAGAAATTAAGTACACGTTCAGGTAGTCAACCAGGCAGTCGAGTATTATTGATTCGGGAAGCAGTTCATGAAAAATTCTCAAATTTTGCACAAGATAGTTATGGCGTTGGTGGAGTTATTAGGATGAAGATAATTATCGGGAGGATAAGTAGTCTTCGATATCTTAAGGATTAGGAGGAACATACGTCCCGTTATAGATTAGAAATCGCGAGACGAGGAAGTCGCCCCGCGATCGGGTATTAATCGATCAAGACGATCCGATAAGTCAAGGGATTTTTAAGAAAATGAAATATTTTAATTAAAATATTAAAGTAAGAGGGTCCAGGGCTGTTTCTTTTAAAAGAAAATGATTTGAGTTAGGTCCTTATAAAAATAAAATTTACAATTAGCCCCGTTTTGTCAAAACCAATACTTTTGGGGTTAAAAGTTAAATAAATAAATGTCCCGACCTTGAAAAATTATGAGGTCAGTTCCTAAATTCTCTAAATTGTTCAGAGATTCAGGTTTTTAAAGTTTTGAGGTCGAGTTTTTATAAAATTCTCACATTGGCCCCAAAATTGTTAAAATTGTCATTTCGGGCCCTAAGTTTAAAATAATTGGAACTCACAAACCGGAAGGGCTTCTAATGTGATTCCAGTTGAAAAATGTCACTAAGGTTAGTGGGATATTGGGACAAAAGCAGTTTTAAAACGTCATAAGTATAGGTCCCTTAACTTTTGAAAATTTCATTTTTGTCCCATTTTGAAATAATTGCCTTTAAGGCTTTTAGGGGTCCAATTGTTATGAAATTTGAACCTTGGGTCCAAAATATAATTATGTTATAGGTAAATTAGTATTTCCAGGTACATGGGCTGTATAAGTCCTGGAAATTTCATTTGGGTCCTCAAGTTTAATCTTTTACAATTTGGTCCCTCAAGTATTATAAAATCACTTTCCAAGCTCTAAACACTTGGATTTTTGGAATACACTTAAAATATGTTATTTCCAGTCTCTTAAGAGTTAAAATTTCAAATTTTAAAATTAGGGTCTGGTACAGTTTCAAAATTTGCAAAATAGCCCTTAAACTTCTCAAATTTTACAATCTAGTCCTTGGGCTTTTAAGGGTTGATTTTATTTATCTAGAAACTCTTAAAACTTTAATAAAATGTCAAAACATAATTTTTGAACCTGAGTTCAGTCCCAAAAATCAAAAATTACAGAGGGGTGCCTTAAATTTTATTTTCTTGCAATTAAGTCCACCAACTTTCTATTTTTGCATTTTAAGTCCAAAAATCGAAATTTAATCAATTATGCTCGACTTTTCCAGGTTATATGTCATACAAAATATATATTTCAAGAGTCATAAACATACATAACCATCTCATACAAGAATTTATCAAATATGACAAGAAAGTGTACATGTATGTCCTAATTTTCGGTAAATCGCATTTTGAGCAACACTTGAGAAATTTTCCAACTTGATACAAGAAAATAGCATGCAATACATAATATATATCTCAAATGCTCAATAACAAAATACTACATGCATTTTTATGAATTAAAACACCTAGAAGTTGAAAGGATTTTTCCACCCACCTTAAAGTGCGGTTTGTTGGGAAAAATGAAATAAATCTCTCTCGATGAAGGAGTGACTTAGGTCAGCCCCTAAGTCAAGGAATATCAAAAAAATATAGGAGTTAGAAGAATGTGGTTGAAATTTAAGGGGAAGAGGAAGATAGTGAGAAAATTGGAATTACTACACTTACCTTGTGTAGTGAATAAAGTGTGACTAGTAATGGCTTCCAAGTGCAAGATTTTGGTCACCCTTAATGTTAACCTCCAAAGTCAGCCCCTAAAACTCCAAAAATGAAAATGGAGTGTCAAAGTTTGGAAAATAAAAAGAGAAGAAGAAAAGGTACCAAAAATTCCATTTCTTACCTTATAGTCCAACTTCTTCACAATTTTCTTCAAGGTGACAAGTCTCTTAACAACTTCAAAGGTCTTCTAGGTATACCTCAAAATCAAAAATCAAACTTAAATTAGAAGGTGAAAGAGATGAGTTAGGTGATATCAAAAATGGATTGAAAAAGACATTTTTCTTACCTTGGTAGTGATGGTTCGAATTTTATGATTTGAGTAGAAAGAATGTTTGTTTTTGTTTAGTTGTTTGAAGAAAGAAGAAGTGTTTGATGATATGAAGAAGATGTTCTTGAAGTTGTGAACGATGTTTGAAGATGTGAAGGAATTGTGTTTGAAGATTTGAAGATATGAAGATATGTTGTTTGAAGGTTTGAAGATGTGAAGGAATGGTGTTTGAAGATTTGAAGATATGGTGTTTGAAGATTTGAAGATGTGAAGGAATGGTGTTTGAAGTTTTGAAGATATGGTGTTTGAAGATTTGAAGATATGAAGATATGTTGTTGTTTGAAGTGTTTGAAGATTTGAAGGAATGGTGTTTGAAGATTTGAAGATGTGAAGGAATGGTGTTTGAAGATTTGAAGATATGAAGAAGTGTTCTTGAAGATATGAAGGAGTGGATAAAGATATACTTAGAGAGATGTTGGAGATTTTAGAGAGAAGTTGGAGAAAATGCTTGAATTATGAATGTGTTATGGATGAAAATTGAGGTGGAGAGGGGGAGGAGACAAATTTTTTTGGTCAAATTCTATGTCTTCCAACTTGTCTCTAGCATGGGGACAAAGGCATTGGTCAAAGTGTGGTCTTGCATGAGAGGATGAAATTGAAGGGATTGAGGAGGATGTTGGCATGGAATGTTGGGAAGCCTCCAACATGTTGGGTAAGTTTATAATAAAGAATTGGTGTATAAGATATTGTGTATAAGATTTGAATTAATGGTGTAAAAATACACAAGATGAATACACAAGGTGTACATGTACAAGAGTTGAGAGATATATCTACACCAAATATACATCATGACCGTCCACCTAAGGGTATTTGTGGTATTTCCATATATTTTCTTTTTGTCCCATATTGGTGATAAAAGATGAATAATATCAATCTTCAAATAATTAGTGATCTCCTTGATCACTTATAAGTCTCATGATCATTTAATCTAAATCGAATTCTTAATTCTATAAGGTATAAATCTCTAAAATAAATAGTCTCCAAAAATTCTAAGGTGACTAATGAATACACAAATATTAATAATGATGATCGATCGAGTGATCATAATTGTGAAATAAAATTAATAAATGATTAATATCACAAGAAATAAATAAGGGAAATTAAAGACGAAATATATTTATCATTAATATTTACCCGTCAAAGCGGCGTGGTAGAATTGTCAAATAGTACAAAGACGATACGTGATAAGTACATGTTCGAATAAAAATCGAGGGCTTCACAATACTTGCAATCATTTTTATTTTATGGTGTTTGTTAATAACACTTATTTTCACTTCCTTAACTATTGTCGATTTCTTTCGATTTTTAACGTGGGCTTTTAACCGGTTCAACTTGTTCTTTAGCGACTAGCTAATAAAACTCTTTTAGCATAATATATTTATTTTTATTTTAAAATTTCGAAATTTAAAATTTATATATTTCAAAATAATTGTATAACTTAATTAATTGCTTGATTGATATTTTTGACTTGTACTATTGATTTTAATTTTATTTAGTACCTTAGATGATAGGTGATGATACAACACTTGTGTATTTATTAGACACCTTAGAATTTTAAGAGACCTATTTCTTTAGTGACTTATATCTTATAGAAATAAGAATTAGATTTAGAATAAGTGATTTTTTTTGGACTTGATAGTTAACAACAATTATCACCAACTTGGACAAAAAAAAAAAAAAAATTGAAGAGATTAGAGGAGTGTTGGACGTCCACATGGTGTGGGAGGAGGACAAAATGCAAGACATCATATTTGAATATTCCAATTGATACTCATCTCAAATTCCCACAAATTTTCCTATTAAATATTTCATCTAGCACCACTCACTCCTAAATTAATTATTCCATTCAAATATTCCCTCACCAAACACCATGAAAACCTTGACTATGTCCATACCTTTGACTTCCTCCTTGTCTCCCATACAAGAAGCAAGATTCAAGCTTTGAAAAAATTTCTCTCTCCCTCCCTTGAGTAGGATCGGCCATAAGGCCATTTTGTACAAAAATTGGTTCATTTTTCACCAAATTCTCTCTCTCTCTCTCTCTCTCTCTCTCTCTCTCTCTCTCTCTCTCTCTCTCTCTCTCTCTCTCTCTTGTAGCAATTCTCCAACTTCTTTCTACCTTTCTTCATCTTCTTTCTTATACACTTTGAAAAAAAATATTCAAGAATTCTCTCCTTATTCATCATAAAATTTGAACACCCCCTCTACACAAGGTAAGAAATTTTGTTCTTCAATCCATCTTGATATCCTCTAGCTCATCAGCTTCCCTTCTTAACTTAAGTTGTTAATTTTGATTTGAGGTACACTTAGAATGTCACGCCCCAAATGTGACGCGACAACGATCAATCACTTAAACAGAAATAAATCAACAGTCTAAACCAAAGATACAAAACTCCAAGTAAAATAGAGTTTAATGCAGCGGAATTAAAATAAACACGAGTACAAATACATCTTAAAGTCCGGCGGTATCCGAATACAACCCAAAAGATTATCTGAATTAACTTACAGTCCAACATAAATAAAATGAAGGAGTCCAACAACAAATAAAAGTAAAAGGAAATGTCGCTCCTCATTACTGATAGGGATTCAATCTGCAGTAGGTTCGATGTCTTCTGCGAACTCTTCATCTAAAGGTTAGAAAACATGAGGGAATGAGACAGAAATCTCAGTGGATGGGGTGATCGTGTGCAAGTGTGGCGATATAAATAGTTAATGCGAGAAAACGGTTGTATGAAAACGCGTGAGGTATGATGCATGTGTTCACACATAGTCCATAGCGTCGTGATAAATATATTAAGTAATATATTTATACGATTTAAAAAAATTGATTCGTGGTCACGCAGCATTATGGTTCAAGAAAGACATGGGGATTGCGATCGATGTGTAGCGCCAATCCTATACAAGACAATTAGTGGTTGCGTCGATATGTAGCGCCAACCCGTTCCGTTCAACTCCGGAATCGTGTGGATGGAGACAACGACTCCTTTGTTCTTCCTTATAACTCCCGTTCATGATGGTCAAAGACTGTCACCTTATCGCTCCGTAGGCAAAGACAAAATCCACGTTGGAGCTAGCAAGGCTCGGATTCGTCATAATCATGATTATACCTCAAGTACTACGACCCGCTTCCCTTGGACAAACTCCGTCCCTCGGTTGCGGGATTAGGGCGATGGGGCGGAGAGTGGAATAGCAGCCGAGCTGCCGGTTCCATCCCCCGACGTATCCATTCCGATTTGTGAGCTCGACACACCAAGTTGACTCAGGCAAGAAATTAAGTACACGTTCGGGTAGTCAACAGCAATCGAGTATTATTGATTCGGCGATTCATGAAAAGTTCTCAAATTTTGCACAAAATAGTTTTGGCGTTGGTGGAGTTATTGGGATGAAGATAATTATCGGGAGAATAAGTAGTCTTCGACATCTTAAGGATTAGGAGGAACATAGGTCCCGTTATAGATTCGAAATCGCGAGACGAGGAAGTCGCCCCACGATCGGTTATTAACCAGTCAAGACGATCCGATAAGTCAAGGGATTTTTAAGAAAATAAAATATTTTAATTAAATATTAAAGTAAAAGGGTTCAGGGATATTTCTTTAAAAGAAAATAATTTGAGTTAGGTCCTTATAAAAATAAAATTTACAATTAGCCCCGCTTTGTAAAAACCAATACTTTTGGGGTTAAAAGTTAAATAAATAAATGTCCCGACCTTGAAAAATTATGAGGTCAGTTCCTAAATTCTCTAAATTGTTCAGAGATTCAGGTTTTTAAAGTTTTGAGGTCGAATTTTTATAAAATTCTCACATTGGCCCCAAATTTGTTAAAATTGTCATTTCGGGCCCTAAGTTTAAAATAATCGGAACTCACAAACCGGAAGGGATTTTAATGTGATTCCAGTTGGAAAATGTCACTAAGGTTAGTGGGATATTTGAACAAAAACAGTTTTAAAACGTCATAAGTATAGGTCCCTTAACTTTTGAAAATCTCATTTTTGTCCCATTTTGAAATAATTGCCTTTAAGGCTTTTAGGGGTCCAATTGTTATGAAATTTGAACCTTGGGTCCAAAATATAATTATGTTATAGGTAAATTAGTATTTCCAGGTGCATGGGCTGCATAAGTCCTGGAAATTTCATTTGGGTCCTCAAGTTAAACCTTTTACAATTTGGTCCCTCAAATTTTATAAAATTACTTTCCAAGCTCTAAACACTTGGATTTTTGAATACACTTAAAATATGTTATTTCCAGTCCCTTAAGAGTTAAAATTTCAAGTTTTAAATTAGGGTCTGGTACAGTTTCGAAATTTGCAAATTAGCCCTTAAACTTCTCAAATTTTACAATCTAGTCCTTGGGCTTTTAAGGGATGATTTTATTTATCTAAAAACTCTTAAAACTTTATTAAAATGTCAAAACATAATTTTTGAACCTGAGTACAGTCCCAAAAATCGAAAATTACAGAGGGGTCCCTTAAGTTTTATTTTCTTGCAATTAAGTGCACCAACTTTCTATTTTTGCATTTAAGTCCAAAAATCGAAATTTAATCAATTATGCTCGACTTTTCCAGGTTATAAATCATTCAAAACATAGATTACAAGAGTCATAAATATACATATCCATTTCATGCAAGCATTCATCAAGTACAACAATAAAGTGTACATGTATGTCCTATTTTTCGATAAATCGCATTTTTGAGCAACACTTGAGAATTTTTCCAACTTGATACAAGAAAATAGCATGCAATACATAATATATACCTCAAGTACTAAAAGTCAAAATACTACATGCATTTTTTCAATTTAAAACACCTAGAAGTTGAAAGGATTTTTCCACCCACCTCGTAGTAGTTTCTCGGGTTGGTCTAAAATGGAGTCTTCTTCCTTGTATTAACTTCTTGTCTCAAGATCTTGAAGGTCAGCCCCTAAATGGTATCCAAACCATATTTTGGTGTTAAAATTAAAGTCTCAAGTCCAAAGAAAATATACTAGGACCCAATGGCTACTACTTACCTTAATGTCTTCAAGTAGTCTCAAAAATGAAAATTTTCCTTCAAGCTTCTAACTTCAACTTGAGATGGTGTAGGTCTATTAATTCTTCAAGAAAAATTCCTCTAGTAGTACCTCAACAAGAAGAATTCATTTTGTTAGAAGATGAAAATATATACTTGAGTTTTTAAGAAGAAATTGGAGTTGGAAGAAGAAGATTTTTTCTCAATTTTCCTCTTGAAATTTTCGGCCACTTTGGAAGGAATAGGAGAGGATTTGTGTGTTTTTGTCTAAGTATGAAGAATATAGGGTGTTGGGAGAGTTTGAAAAGTGTTAAAATGAAAAAATGAAATTTTGATCCCTTTAATCTACACATGGCCGAAAGTTGAGTCAACTTGGGGATTTTTTTTTCTTTTCTTTTGGTCTAATTATTGTTTAAGGCTTGATGGAGATAAGAAAAGAAAAGATTTGATTCCCCTAAAAATGCTATGGCCAAAAGTAATTAGTAGGTGGATTATTAATTTTTTTTTACTTTAATCATTGTAGTAAAGTTGTTGGGGAAGAAAAAAAAATGAGTGATCCCCCCAAATTTCTCATAATGGCCGAAAGGGGTGTGTGTGTAGGATGGTGGGATTTTTGTTTTTTTTTTTCTTGTTCTTTATAAATTGGAGGTTAATTAAAATGTATAAATGTAGATATTTAAATATATAGGAGTTTAAAATAAAAATGTGAAATAATAAATTGTGTATTTTTCAAAAATAAATAGAAAGTTGTTTGGGAATGAATTATAGAATATTATGAAATATTTGTATAAGGATTGGAATATACTCCTAAATTATCGACGGCCCAATATTTCTAAAGTCGTAGTCAATCTATCAAGTATTAATACTAGCGGAAGAATATAAAATTGCTAAGCTCTAAAAATACGAAATGCATAATTGACGTTGGACGAATAAATAAAAATAGAGTCGAGTTTCATTAATAATATGTTTGTGATACATAGCCGAATAAATAATCACTACATAACACCGAATCTCACGTTAAAATTCGGGGTCTCACATTCACCCCTCCTTAAAAGAATTTGGTCCCCAAATTCTCTTTAGAACAATTCGGATATTGATTCCTCATGTCTTCTTCCATCTCCCCACGTTGCGTCTTCGTCTCGATTGTGATTCCGCCATACAACTTTAACCATTGGAATCTCTATTTGCAACCGAGCGTACATCTTTGGTCAATGATTCGATTGGTTTCTTGGTGTAAGATAAATTTTCCATTAGAGGAGGAGCATCACGAGTGATGATGTGCTCGAGGATCGGTTGATACCTTTTCAATCTCGATACATGGAATACATCGTGCATTCGCGTCTTGTGCGGTATCTCAAGTCGGTAGGCTAACTTCCCGATCCTCTGCAAAATCTTGTAAGGTCCAACATATCTCGGACTCAACTTGCCTCCTTTCTTTGGATTGATCAATCCTTTCCGTGGAGACGATCGAGGAATACTTCATCTCGCTTCAAATTCCAAGTCCTTTCTCCTCTTGTCTGCGTAACTCTTTTGGCGGCTCACGGCATGCGGATCCGTTCCTTAATCAACTTGACCTTCTCCATGGCCTCTGAACTAAGTCGACCTTTGGAATCGAGGCGACTTTCGTTTCTCTTTTGGAGTCCATTGGTCATCAATCTCTCGATGTAGTGGAGATCTACACTTTCGCCCGTACAAGGCTTCGTAGGGTGCCATCCCATTGTGGCCGATAGGCTGTTATTATAGGCGAACTCGGCCAATGGTAAGTACGAATCCCAACTTCCTTGGAAGTCCAGCGTGCATGCTCGCGACATGTCTTCTAGGGTTTGAATTGTTCGCTTAGATGGCCATCGGTTTGTGGATGTCTTCTTTGTCTTGAAACTTAGCGAGGTACCCAATTCCTCATGTAAGCATTTCGAGAAACGGAGACAAATCTCGGGTCTCTGTCGACACTATATCGACCGGCACTCCATGCGGTCGAATGATCTCTCGGATATAAATTTGCGCAAAGTTTTTACGCAAGTTTGTCGGTTTTTCTTCATAGGTAGGA
Organism: Rehmannia glutinosa; assembly: GCA_016081115.2. Taxonomy (NCBI): domain Eukaryota; kingdom Viridiplantae; phylum Streptophyta; class Magnoliopsida; order Lamiales; family Orobanchaceae; genus Rehmannia; species Rehmannia glutinosa. The sequence continues at coordinate 77,789,609 of CM071934.1, forward strand.
AGTGTGCGATTTCGTGAGTCGGTCTCACGACTACCCATATAGCATTATCGCCTCGTCTAGTCCTCGGTAGATCCGTCACGAAGTCCATCGTTATGTGTTCCCATTTCCACTCGGGAATTCTCAACGGTTGTAATAAACCGGATGGTCATTGGTGTTCGGCTTTTACTCGTTGACAAGTCAAGCATCTCGCAACGAACTCGCTACCTGGTTCTTCATGTTTGCCCACGATAATGTTGTTTCAAGTCCTTATACATCTTGTTTCCTCCGGGATGTATAGTGTATTTGACGGTGTGCTTCGAGAGGATTCTGTTCCTAAGTTGCTCATCACTCGATACACAAATTCTATTAAAATCGATGATCCCATCTTCTTGTGTCAAGAATTCGATCTCTCTCCTTTGAGTATCTTCTCTTTTAGTTTTTGAAGTTGCACGTCAATCCCTGTGTTACTTTGATCTCGTTCGTAGATCGGGTTTAACTAAAATATTAGCACATGAAATTCGATCTTGGTTCTCGTCGGATTCCAAGTGCTCAATTCTTCTAATGATCTCCACTCTCGAATCATTAGTCTAGCTAAACTCACCTTTCTCGCAAGGCGTCGGCTACTACGTTAGCTTTTCCGGGATGGTATTGAATATCAAAGTTATAATCTTCTATTAACTCCATCCATCTCTGTTGCCTCAAATTTAGTTCTTACGAGAGAATAGATACTTTAGGCTCTTATGATCCGTGTAAATCGTGAATGTTGCTCCATAGAGGTAGTGCCTCCATTTCTTTAACGCGAACACTATTCTTTGCCAATTCCAAGTCATGCGTTGGGTAATTGGCTTCATACGGCTTGAGTTTTAGTGATGCGTAAGCAATGACCTTTCCTTCTTGCATGAGTCTTGCTCCTAGTCCTTCCTTTGATGCGCGTCACCGTAGACGACAAAGTTTTCTGTTCCCTTTGGAAGGGCTAAGACTGGAGTTGTAGTAAGTCGTTTCTTGACTCTTGAAACTAGCCTCACACTTGTCATTCCACTCAAACTTGACTTGCTTGCAGGTTAGTCGAGTGAGTGGTCCAGCTATCTTGGAGAAATCTTGGATAAATCTTCGATAATATCCGGCTAGTCTAAGAAACTTCTAATCTCTCGTTCTGAGACTCGGGTTGTTTCCATTCAACCCTTATGTACTTTCGAAAGATCTACGGCGATCCCGAGTGCGAATCTTATGTGACCCAAGAATGCGACTTCACTAAGCCAAAATTCGCACTTGCTTTGAATTTGGCATACGGCTTGTGCTCTCGTAGTGTCTCTAAAACAATTTTGGATGACGCTCATGCTTCTCTTTAGACTTGGAGTATACGAGTATGTCATCAATGAATATCACTACGAATTGATCCAAATAAGGTTGAAAGACTCGATGCATTAGATCCATAAACGCTGGCAGTGCGTTTGTCGGACAAAGGCATCACTACAAACTCGTAGTGTCCATATATAAAGTGCGAAATGCTATTTTGGAAACGTCCTCTTCACGGATCTTTAAGCGATAATATCCTTGTTGTAAATCAAACTTGAGTACATCGTCGCTCCTTGAAGTTGATCAAACGATTCGTCTATCCTCGGGAGGGGATATTTGTTCTTGATGGTCATTTGTTAAGTCGCGATAGTCTATACACGTCTTAATGTGCCATCTTTCTTTTTGACAAAGCGATCGGTGCTCCCCACGGAGACGTGCTCGGTCGGATAAATACCACATCCATCGCTTTTGTAATTGAGTCTTCAACTCTTGCAACTCAACAGGAGCCATTCTATACGGCGTTCGCGATCGGGCGGTTCTTGGTAATACCTCGATGGTGAACTCAACTTCCCTATCCGGAGGGGGCGGTGGTGAGTTCTTGTGGAAATACATCTGTATATTCCGATACTATAGGTACTTGATTAATTTGTGTCTCAACCTTAGGTTTGTTAATTACAAACGCCAAGTACCCTTGTGCCCCTCTAGTGATCGCCTTCCCGCTTTCATTGCTGAAATGATTGGGGCAATCTTAACCGTGCCCTTCCCAAAATTTCCACGGAACTTACAGGGTTCACATAGTTTAATGGACTTGCGATGGCGGTCCATTTGTGCATGGTGTGCGAGACAACCAGTTCATTCCCAATATAATGTCGTATTCGGATATAGGTAGCAAGATCAAATCGGCAGGAAAGTTTATCTCATCAATCTTAACCCATGCATTATAGATAATATATGTTATATGGTTTTGCGCCCATAGGAGTGGAAACTTCTAAACCTATAGGCATATGTTCCATGCATGCATGCAGCTTGTGTACAAAATGTGGTGCGACAAATGAATGCGTTGATCCAGGGTCAAATAGTACTTTAGCGTAGTGGCTAGATATTAGAAGCGTACCTTCCACCACGTCTGTTGCCTCCGGAGCCTCATGTCCGGCTAGTGCAAATGCTCGGCGAGCATCCTTGCCCGATTTCCTGGCCATTACCCGGCTTTGGCGGCTGCACTTGTTTCGTGCGATCCTCGTGCCGGGCAATCCTTTAGCGGTCTTGGTTACTACCACATAGCAAGCATTTCCCTGTTTGCGCCAACAATCATTGTGATATCCCGTTTTTTGGCAATGTGCACATATTGGACCTGATTTTTCCTGTATCGGTCCTTTTCCTTTGTCCGTCTTATTGACTGGTCCTTGTGAAACTTATCAGGCTGCTTAGATGGTTGTCCCTGTCTCTCTTGAGAGATATTGTTTGATGGCCTACTCTGCTGAATCTGTCCAATACGGTTTAGTCGACTCGTCTGCGGAGAGCTGCCTTTACAGTGGTGAGTAAGTTGTCATTTCAATGAAAAGCTGCTTTTGAAGTTCCAACTTCAATCCCCGTGTGAACTTATATAATTTGTCCTCTCTTGTCCGATTGTCCCAGAGCGTATTTGGACAATCGATGGAACTCGACTCGTATTGGGCACAGACATGTTCCCTGTCTTAACTTATGAAATTCATCGTGCCTCCTTCACGACTTGGGGTATGTATTGCTCATTGAATTCAGCCAGGAAATTTTCCCATGTCCTATCTATTTGATCCTGTTCCCACTTTCTCTCAACTGCTCTCCACCAATCTCGAGCAGCTGATTCTAGTCGGAACACGGCGAGCGTAACCTTTTGTTCCCCTGAGTATTGGAGAGCATTGAAGATATTCTCTATTTTCTCGATCCATTCTTCTGCTTTCATGTCATCTGGTTCCCCTAAGAAAGTCGGGGGGTCGAATCGTAGAAACCGCTCAAGGTGCGGTCATTCGTCTCTCGGCGGAGTTCATGGTTGCCGACGAGGCTCGCTTGTTGCCTCATAAAAACCAATATCTGTTGCAAGGCTATTTGCGAGTTAGGTTATCTCCTGTGATTGGCGGAGGAGGTGGTGGTAGTTCGGGGAGGGTACCCGTTCCTGGTACGTCCACATACCTACGGGGAACACAATGGGGTCTCCTCGTCCACGGTTTCCGGCCATGTATCGTAGTTTAGCTACAATTGAGAAGGAATGATTTCAATAAGTACTTGCATATAACAAGTTATATCACAACAACAATACACAAGACATAGAATAAGTAGAAAAAGTATATTCATTGATGTGAAATTTGAATACACCGAATGAGTTCATACAACGGGAATATAAAATCGAAGATAAACTAGAGTCGAGGATACAACTTGATTAAGGTACAACGAAAACAAAATACAACAGGATGGAATTAAGCATCGGCTAAAATCTAGCATATAAGTTATCTACTCGGTGAGGTCGTCGTCATCATCACTAGCGGCCTCGTCCATAATCGGATCGATCGGGTGAGGTACCACCTCGGATTAGGCTAGTCGGCTAAATCGGCCCTTTGCTCGATCCCGAGCATCATCGAGTGGGCGGCTTCAAGCGCCTCGGGCTCTTCATCTTCCATTGGATCCTCATCGGGATCCTCTGAAATCTTCTTGAGGATCCTCCTCGGGATCCTCTTCATTATCGGCCTCAAGTCGGGCATGGGTTCGCCTCGGGTGGTGGCAACGGTGGCGCATTAGTTGCTAAGCGGCCTCCAAGCAAAGATCATCCGCTGAGTTAAGGCATGTGTGAGGTCTCTATCACCTGCATTTGTTTGATGATAGTATCTTCGAGACGATCGATGGTGCCTCTCGACATGTATGCCTCCCTTTCCCACTTTCGCGGCCTTCCTTGGCGCGTTCCATCTTCGTGCGAGTAACTTCCAAGTGTTCTGGATTGATGGATTTGATCCTCGCGAGCACGGATGGTATCCTCGCGATCCTTAGCAAGGAGGGTAAGATTGTTCTTCTCCTCTTGGGTCTTTGCCAGGAGGTGTGTCGATTCTTGGTTGCGGCGGCATTCTTCTGCCAATTCTGAGATAGCTCGAAGGTATTCCTGGTGCCAGTGGTTCGTGTATGCTCGGAAGTAATCACGTTCGGCGCGGGCCTCCAATAATTCCCACCAGATAGGTGGCGTCGGCTCCATCCTGAACAAGCCAAACTAAGAAGGATCAGTCGAAGTAAGAAAAGATAGGGAAGAACAAGGAAAGAATAACTAAGGAAAGTCAGTCAAAAGTCAGCTAAGTCAAATCAAGTATGACTATGGATTCTCCAAGTATAAATTTTAGCTTAACCTAAAGATAAATCAACAGTCTAAACCAAAGATACAAAACTGTTTGATACATGTTTTTATCTTAATTTTGATGATTTTATTTTATCACCAAAACAATGTTTTTAAAGGTTGTCCAAATACTCCTAAATGATTTAAAATGTTTTTTTAATATTTTCCGGAGTATTTTCTCAAAGTTTATTTTCGTCTAAATTGGACAACGCTTTTAATGATTTTACGTTATTGGGTTTTCACTCTCAAACGATGTTTCTAAATGTTGTCCTAATACTTCCGATTGGTTTAAAATGTTTTTACTAAATTTTCGGAGTATTTCTTGAGTTTTATTTTCGACAAAAATTGGACAATATTTCTGTCTCGTGGTCGACCGGTCGCCTTCTATAGGCAACCCATACCCGAAGATGTTTTTAGAAACATAAAAATGAGACGGAAGGAAAAAGAGCAGGTTGACCGGTCGCCGGGCGTCGCCGGTCGGTCGGCCGTCGCCGCCCAGGGTGCGACCGGTACCTGCAAGTGTGTTTTGAAACGAGCGTTTAATCCTTGCAAAATCCATGAGGGGACCGGTTGGGGTGATGGTCGACCGGTCGAGGTAGACGTCGCCGGTCGCCCTGTGTTATTTTTTTGTGTATTCTTTTCAACGTCTATTTCTCGTGCGACGGTCGCCTATGTTTTGATGAAAAATTTCGACCGTTTGTGTGAGACAAACTTTCCTTAAATTGTGGGATTGATTTCTAACAGCTATATTCTTGATTTTAATTGTATTTTTTCAGTAGATTTTTAATCCCCAAGAGGAGCCTATGCTTGATCAATCATCTCCTATAAATAGAGGAAGTTTTGGAGCAACCAATACAACAATTGAGATACAACACAACAAGATACACTTCAAGCAAACACTTGGTCTTTCATATTTATTATTCTTGTTGTAAATTGCCTAGCTTATCACTTTCACATCTTTGAGGTCTAGGCTATTCTTGATTACACTTGCACTCTATTGTATTATCAATTATCGAGTTGTAATCTTGAATTTGTGGTCGTCATTCAAACACAAGATATCCTTGTGAGTGTTCTTGTGGTAAGAACACACTTGGGTGAACTAGGTGTTAGGTGTAAGAAGATTGTGGTAATCTTCTTGTTGAGGTGTTGAAGAGTGTGGTGCTCTTCAAGGGTGAAGATTGTGGTAATCTTCACAAGGTGCCGTTTGGAGATTGTGGTAATCTTCAAGTGAGATTGTGGTAATCTCAAAGGTGGTGTTGAAGAAGAGTGTGGTGCTCTTCAAGGTGTTGTAAGTTGAATTTGTATTAATTGTGGTAATTAATAAAATTCTTTTTCTTTTCGAAATCCATCCGGATATCTTTGGGGTGGTAGAGGATTAGGCCCTAGGTGGGTTGAACCTCTTTAAATCGACGTGTGTTGTTTACATTCCGCACCTTCATTATTTTGTTTGAGCATTCGGTTTAAAAAGAGGGCGAAATCGAAAAGATGGAGATAATCTATTCACCCCCCCTCTAGATTATCGTAGCCGCTTGGACTTACAAGTGGTATCGAGCCAAACTCTTTGGCAAGCTCGTTTCACATCGCGAGTGAAGAGAAAACGATCGTCGGCTACTGAACGAAGCTCATCTTTCGGCACCTCCACCACCAAGCCACCTCGGTTTGATTCCAAAAATTTTATATTTTGGAAAGAAAGAATGGAATGCTACTTACAAGGTTGCGGGTTCGACATTTGGAACACCGTCATTAATGGAGAATCCATTCCGATGAAAAATACACCACACACCTCAAAAGGCTTCAAAAAGCTCAATGATGAAGAAAAGAAAATCATCTCCTTAAACGGTAAGGCTTTAAATATTTTATATTGTTCATTTACTAATTTAGAATATGAATATATTGTAGGAATAAAGTCGGCACATGGAGTATGGCAAAAATTAGAAGCCATCTATGGAGTATTTGCAAATGAAAGGAGTCAAACAAAAGCATCTACTTCTCAAGATCATACAAGCTCAAATCTAAGGAATAAGCCTCCTACAACTTCCAATTATGAAGAAGTTGAATATTGTTTTATGGGCATCAATGAAGAAAATGAGGTATGTCTTAAGCCCTCTACCTCTTATGATATTGTTATTCAAAATGATTATAGTGATTTGCAAAATGATTATGATGAGCTACAAGATGAATTCCAAAACTTACTTGTTAAATACAAAAATTTGAAAAAGGAATTCATTGTTTTGAAAAATGATAAGGATAGTTTATTTACTTCCTATGAATCACTATCATGTGCTCACACCACCACACTTGACAAGGTTAGAAACCTTGAAAAAGAAAATAGTACTCTTGTTGAGAATATTGATTGCATGAAAAAGGATTTATTAAAATCCAACTTGAGTACCAATAAAATGTCCAATATTGTTGATATTCATAATTGTGATAAAGGACTTGATCATAAGCCTAATGTTGTCAATCATATGAAAAAGGATCAAGTCAATATGCATATTGGTCATTATGCTCCTAGAATTATTACTTGTTTTTATTGTGGCAAAAAGGGTCATACGGCTAATTCTTGTCGGGCTAGAAATAGCTCTAAATATCGTTGGAGACCTAAAAGTCTCAAAGCTAATCTTAAAGGACCCAAACACATGAGGGTACCACAAAACAATGCACTATTAGGTACCCAGCAAAGCAAAAATCGGAGAAAATTCATGCCACCAAGAAAACATCAAATGAACGCTTCATTTGATCAAAGAAGGAACTACTCTCAACAAAGCCAATTTCCAAGAAGAGCGTATCATCAAAAATGGGAAGAACACAATCCGTGGAAATGGCAAAGACATCATCAACAAGATGATTTTCAAAGAAGAAGAAACCATCAACCATGGGAAGGTAACAAACCTTGGAAATGGAGTAATCAAGGAAGTCATCATCAACAAAGTGACTTCCAAATGGGAAGATATCATCATCAACAATGGGAAAGACACAACCCATGGAAACGGCGAAATTGGTAAACCGTATCTTCCCATTTGTATATGCATTTTTCTTTTAATTATATGCATGTTTTTAATTGTGTCTTAATTACAAGATGATTTTTCAAATATTTATTTTTTTAAAATAGGTCTCTTATATATTTATGAGTTTCAATTTTTTTGAAAGAGACCTTGCATGTTTTTCTAAAAACTCTTGAGCTTTTCATTAGACTTATGTGGCTTATTATCTCTTATGAAATCTTATAGCATAAGCTCTTTTTGTTATCTCATATTATTTGCCTACACTTGAATTTTCTATGCATATGTTGTCTAAGAATTGTGTAGGATACATACTTCATACTCATTGGCTATTACGTCATCAAGTTTCTTAAACCATCGAGGTATGTCTACTCGTATTTTTCCTTAAAACTCGATTTTATGCTTATGCACATATCTTTCAAGATATTTCATTTTGACCCCTTAAGTGCCCCTAATTGAACTTGCAAATATTTTCTTTTAAAAGGCACTGCGTGTTTAGTCTCGATTTTATCGTTTATATGTTTTCCAAAACCCATATTTGTTGGATATAGTCCAAACTTATATTTTTGCAAAGTTTTAAAACTTTTGGGGTGAAAAATCGAATTTTGGAAAACTGCGGGAGAAAGAAAAATCACTGGGGCGGTCACGGCGAGGCGGGCGGCCGTGCCGCACCTTGTCGACCCCTACCGCGACGGTCGCCCAGGCCAATTTTTTTCAGGTTTTAAACTCTGTCCTCGTTTCAAAACAGACGCAAACATTTTTCCCCAAACCCTTATCGTATTACACCCCTTTCTTTAAAATCTTCAATTCTTCATCATTTTTCACGATTCTTGTTGCTAATCTTCTTATTTTCTCAAGAATCTTTCATATATGGCTCCTCCAAGAAATTCCACCGATCAAAATCCCACTTCTAAAGAAGAAAAGGGCGGAGAGGGTACTTGAGAAATCGGCGAGACGAAGCCGAACAAAGGGATATTCGTGCCGCTCAAAGAAATGTGGCTCAAGAAGGTGATGATGTTCAAAATCCCATTCTCTCTCGGGCCCAAATCACCGAGCTCATGAACAATTTCGCTCGAAAATTGCCGTTGGGCGAAAGGTAAAAAAATCTTTTTGTTACTCAAGCTCCTAATTCGCAATGCTATTAATTTCATCAATAAGTATGCGGAATGGTACTATGAGGATTCGGGGATGAAAGGTAAATCTATTGCTCGGACTAAAATGTGTCGTTTTAGTTCATTTACGAATGAGTATCCTACGATTAGAGGATTTTTGAGGAGCAAGGTTGGATGTATTTATGGGAGCATGCTTATGTGTTGTATGATGATGATATTATCCAACTCTTTTATGCATAATATGTGGGTGCAATATGATAATGAAAGAAAGCCGATTGCCGTTAATTCACTTATAAAGGGTCGTCATTTTAGATGGACTCCCAATGATATTTTTGGCTTTTTACATGTTAGAGAAGGTGGTTGGGATTATTTCTCTTGTGGGACTTGGAATGATGAAATGTTGGGGTATCGATGAAAGAAGTCAAGACGTATTTGGGAGTATGGCCTAAGTATTCTTTGTTGGCAATGACACTTGAGCATCGCATTTTATCGGTCATTGTCGCATATTGCATTTGTGGTAAGTCGGGAAAGATGCCTAGCAATATGGATTACTTTTTGACTTATAAGATTGCTAGGAGGGAACCACTTAACTTTGGTGCCATACTTATTCAATGTCTTATCGAGTCCATTACTCAAGGTAATAAGAAGTTGGTCATGGGAAATTGGATTTGTAAACTTCTTATTCAATCGGGACTTCCTTCGTCGGAGTTTAACTCGGAAGTTTTTCAAAATGACTTCGACATTGATAATATCACCCAAATAGTCACGATCGCAAGAATATGGACATCCAACCTACCAAAATGGCGAGAGGAAGAGGTCAAGAGTCTCCGATCCTAATGACATCTTTGATGACGGGCCGCAAGATTGGTGGAAGAAGGCGAACCGAGCAATCCGGAGGGTAATCCGGTGCTCAACCGCCTAGGAGGTATAGTCAAGCCGAATTTGATGAGATGAGGGCTTTTCATGAGACGAGGTATGAGGCTTTGGAGCAAAAGACCTCTAAAATGCAAAAGTCTATCGGCAAGTTAAAGAAATTCATCAAGGACTTTATTCCCGGAACTTGCTTCTCCTCGGATGAGGAATGATGTTACCCCACCCCCTTTACTTTCTAGCATTTTCATTAATGATGTTTTGTATTTTGATGAATCTTTGTAAAACTCATTTGTACTAATGATATTTGCTTGTTTTTCTTAAAAGGGTTAATATTGCAAGTTGATAATGACTTGTGGATGATCATGATTTTTGATGGAGTATTTGATGGTAAAAATACTCTAAAGCATTGTTTGATAATTGGTATGAAGTACTTGATGGTAAAAGTGCTTCTTTTATTGCTTTGTTATGCTTAGTTGAATTTGTTGGGACATTTGATACATGTATTGTTGAAAGCATGACTTATTACTTGATGGTTGCTCCAATTTTTGGCATTGGTAATGCCTTGATCATTCTTAGCTTATCTCAATTGGGTTGAACCCTTGAGAATCTACTTTGAGCTTCTTAATTGATGAACAAATTATTGCATATGGTGCATATGATTTTTTGAGCTTTGAAATGAGGTTGATTGATGATATAAAAAAAAAAAATTTTAACCATTTACAAAAGTTATATACAACCTCTTCTATTTTTCACGCACACAAAGTGTTTGAATGTCGCTATGAAAATTTCAACTTCTACATGATTCTCTCGCTTCCTAAAGTCTTCTATACTCATTGAGATCATGTTTTGGGAAATAAAACGAGCGTATGAACTCTTCATGATACATTTCTCTCATTTTCCTTGGTTTTTAAGCCTAAATTGCTCAATGGTTGATAAACCATTTCTTTGGCGCACTTTGATATACTTCTATGATGTTTCTATCATCCTAACATTCTTTTTGATGATTCCAAAGGGGGAGAAACAGGAAATTGGCTCGTTAGCTCAAAGAAGCTAATAAAAGCTTGTCATAAAAGCTATAAGCTATGGCTCATAAAAGCCATAAGTTGTGATTTATTTTTAGTCCAATTGTTGCTTGATGGACTTATATTATTACTTAATGTTGTTTTGTGACAGGGGGAGCTTATAAGCTCTTGAACAAATTGTAAAAGCTAAAGCTTTTAGCTTATGGATTATTGCTCTTACATTATTCTTGATGTGCTTGTTGATAGGGGGAGCTTGTGCTTATTATTGATAATATTTACTCCTACTTGGTTGCTTTAATATTTTTGGAAATTTTGGTTGCTTCCAAACGGTCAAATGTTTTTAGGAAAATCATTTCTAAAATTGCTCTCTTAGTTTATGTAAAAATTGTTTTGGTTTGTAATCATCAAAAAGGGGGAGATTGTTTGATACATGTTTTTATCTTAATTTTGATGATTTTATTTTATCACCAAAACAATGTTTTTAAAGGTTGTCCAAATACTCCTAAATGATTTAAAATGTTTTTTAATATTTTAGGAGTATTTTCTCAAAGTTTATTTTCGTCTAAATTGGACAACGCTTTTAATGATTTTACGTTATTGGGTTTTCACTCTCAAACGATGTTTCTAAATGTTGTCCTAATACTTCCGATTGGTTTAAAATGTTTTTACTAAATTTTGGAGTATTTCTTGAGTTTTATTTTCGACAAAAATTGGACAATATTTCTGTCTCGTGGTCGAATGGTCAAATAGGGCAACCCATACGAAGATGTTTTTAGAAACATAAAAATGAGACGGAAGGAAAAAAGTGTCGGCCGTGCCTTCTGGCGTCGGCGTCGGGTCGGCGGTCGTCGTGCCCAGTCTGCGAAGTGCACACTGCAAGTGTGTTTTGAAGCGAGCGTTTAATCCTTGCAAAATCCATGAGGGGGACCGGTTGGGGTGATGGTCGATGTCGAGGTAGACGCGTCGGCCGCCTGTGTTATTTTTTGCTGTGTATTCTTTTCAACGTCTATTTAAGTGCCGCCTCTATGTTTTAATGACAAAAAACCGTTTTACAAGACAAACTTTCCTTAAATTGTGGGATTGATTTCTAACAGCTATATTCTTGATTTTAATTGTATTTTTCTGTAGATTTTTAATCCCCAAGAGGAGCCTATGCTTGATCAATCATCTCCTATAAATAGAGGAAGTTTTGGAGCAACCAATACAACAATTGAGATACAACACAACAAGATACACTTCAAGCAAACACTTGGTCTTTCATATTTATTATTCTTGTTGTAAATTGCCTAGCTTATCACTTTCACATCTTTGAGGTCTAGGCTATTCTTGATTACACTTGCACTCTATTGTATTATCAATTATCGAGTTGTAATCTTGAATTTGTGGTCGTCATTCAAACACAAGATATCCTTGTGAGTGTTCTATGGTAAGAACACACTTGGGTGAACTAGGTGTTAGGTGTAAGAAGATTGTGGTAATCTTCTTGTTGAGGTGTTGAAGAGTGTGGTGCTCTTCAAGGGTGAAGATTGTGGTAATCTTCACAAGGTGCCGTTGGAGATTGTGGTAATCTTCAAGTGAGATTGTGGTAATCTCAAAGGTGGTGTTGAAGAAGAGTGTGGTGCTCTTCAAGGTGTTGTAAGTTGAATTTGTATTAATTGTGGTAATTAATAAAATTTTTTTCTTTTCGAAATCCATCCCGGATATCTTGGGGTGGTAGAGGATTAGGCCCTAGGTGGGTTGAACCTCTTTAAATCGACGTGTGTTGTTTATATTCCGCACCTTCATTATTTTGTTTGAGCATTCGGTTTAAAAAGAGGGCGAAATCGAAAAGATGGAGATAATCTATTCACCCCACAGATTATCGTAGCGCTTGGACTTACAAAAACTCCAAAGTCTAATGCGGTGGAACTAAAATAAACACGAGTACAAATTACATCTTAAAGTCCTCAGCGGTATCCGAATACAACCCAAAAGATTATCAATTAACTTACGATCCAACGAAATAAAATGAAGGAGTCCAACAACAAATAAAAGTAAAAGGAAATGTCGCTCCTCATTCGATAGGGATTCAATCAAAGAGGTTCGATGTCTTCTGCGAACTCTTCATCTAAAGGTTAGAAAACGGGGATGGAATGAGACAGAAATCTCGGTGGATGGGGTGATCGTGTGCAAGTGTGGCGATATAAATAGTTAATGCGAGAAAATAGTTGTATGAAAACGCGTGAGGTATGATGCATGTGTTCACACATAGTCCACAAGCGTCGTGATAAATATATTAAGTAATATATTTATACGATTTAAGAAAAAACGATTAAGTGGTCACGCAGCGGGCATTATGGTTCAAGAAAGACAGGGATTTTGATGATGTGTAGCGCCAATCCTATACAAGACAATTAGTGGTTGCGTCTTGATATGTAGCGCCAACCCGACCCGCGTTCAACTCCGAATCGTGTGGATCGACAATGACTCCTTTGTTCTTCCTTATAACTCCCCGTTCATGATGGTCAAAGACTGTCACCTTATCGCTCGTAGGCAAAGACAAAATCCACGTTGGAGCTAGCAAGGCTCGGATTCGTCATAATCATGATTATACCTCAAGTACTACGACCCGCTTCCTCGACAAACTCCGTCCCTCGATTTGCGGGATTAGGGCGATGGGGCGGAGAGTGGAATAGCAGCCGAGTTGCCGGTTCCATCCCCGACGTATCCATTCCGACTATGAGCTCGACACACCAAGTTGACTCGGGCAAGAAATTAAGTACACGTTCGTAGTCAACCAGCAATGATCAGTATTATTGATTGAAGCGATTCATGAAAAGTTCTCAAATTTTGCACAAAATAGTTTTGGCGTTGGTGGAGCTATTGGCATGAAGATAATTATCGGGAGAATAAGTAGTCTTCGACATCTTAAGGATTAGGAGGAACATAGGTCCCGTTATAGATTCGAAATCGCGAGACGAGGAAGTCGCCCCACGATCGGTTATTAACCAGTCAAGACGATCCGATAAGTCAAAGGATTTTTAAGAAAATAAAATATTTTAATTAAATATTAAAGTAAAAGGGTTCAGGGCTATTTCTTTAAAAGAAAATAATTTGAGTTAGGTCCTTATAAAAATAAAATTTACAATTAGCCCCGCTTTGTAAAAACCAATACTTTTGGGGTTAAAAGTTAAATAAATAAATGTCCCGACCTTGAAAAGTTATGAGGTCAGTTCCTAAATTCTCTAAATTGTTCAGAGATTCAGGTTTTTAAAGTTTTGAGGTCAAGTTTTTATAAAATTCTCACATTGTCCCCAAATTTGTTAAAATTATCATTTCGGGCCCTAAGTTTAAAATAATCGGAACTCACAAACCGGAAGGGATTTTAATGTGATTCCAGTTGGAAAATGTCACTAAGGTTAGTGGGATATTTGAACAAAAACAGTTTTAAAACGTCATAAGTATAGGTCCCTTAACTTTTGAAAATCTCATTTTTGTCCCATTTTGAAATAATTGTCTTTAAGGCTTTTAGGGGTCCAATTGTTATGAAATTTGAACCTTGGGTCCAAAATATAATTATGTTATAGGTAAATTAGTATTTCCAGGTGCATGGGCTGCATAAGTCCTGGAAATTTCATTTGGGTCCTCAAGTTAAATCTTTTACAATTTGGTCCCTCAAATTTTATAAAATTACTTTCCAAGCTCTAAACACTTGGATTTTTGAATACACTTAAAATATGTTATTTCCAGTCCCTTAAGAGTTAAAATTTCAAGTTTTAAATTAGGGTCTGGTACAGTTTCGAAATTTGCAAATTAGCCCTTAAACTTCTCAAATTTTACAATCTAGTCCTTGGGCTTTTAAGGGTTGATTTTATTTATCTAAAAACTCTTAAAACTTTATTAAAATGTCAAAACATACTTTTTGAACCTGAGTACATTCCCAAAAATCGAAAATTACAGAGGGGTCCCTTAAGTTTTATTTTCTTGCAATTAAGTCCACCAACTTTCCATTTTTGCATTTTAAGTCCAAAAATCGAAATTTAATCAATTATGCTCGACTTCTCCAGGTTATAAATCATTCAAAACATAGATTACAAGAGTCATAAATATACATATCCATTTCATGCAAGCATTCATCAAGTACAACAATAAAGTGTACATGTATGTCCTATTTTTCGATAAATCGCATTTTTGAGCAACACTTGAGAATTTTTCCAACTTGATACAAGAAAATAGCATGCAATACATACTATATACCTCAAGTACTAAAAATCAAAATACTACATGCATTTTTTCAATTTAAAACACCTAGAAGTTGAAAGGATTTTTCCACCCACCTCGTAGTAGTTTTCGGGTTGGTCTAAAATGGAGTCTTCTTCCTTGTATTAACTTCTTGTCTCAAGCTCTTGAAGGTCAGCCCCTAAATGGTATCCAAACCATATTTTGGTGTTAAAATTAAAGTCTCAAGTCCAAAGAAAATATACTAGGACCCAATGGCTACTACTTACCTTAATGTCTTCAAGTAGTCTCAAAAATGAAAATTTTCCTTCAAGCTTCTAACTTCAACTTGAGATGGTGTAGGTCTATTAATTCTTCAAGAAAAATTCCTCTAGTAATACCTCAACAAGAAGAATTCATTATGTTAGAAGATGAAAATATATACTTTAGTTTTTAAGAAGAAATTGGAGTTGGAAGAAGAATATTTTTTCTCAATTTTCCTCTAGAAATTTTCGGCCACTTTGGAAGGAATAGGAGAGGATTTGTGTGTTTTTGTCTAAGTATGAAGAATATAGGGTGTTGGGAGAGTTTGAAAAGTGTTAAAATGAAAAAATGAAATTTTGATCCCTTTAATCTACACATGGCCGAAAGTTGAGTCAACTTGGGGATTTTTTTTCTTTTCTTTTGGTCTAATTATTGTTTAAGGCTTGATGGAGATAAGAAAAGAAAAGATTTGATTCCCCCCTAAAAATGCTATGGCCAAAAGTAATTAGTAGGTGGATTATTTAATTTTTTTTTTTCCTTAATCATTATAGTAAAGTTGTTGGGGAAGAAAAAAAAATGAGTGATCCCCCCAAATTTCTCATAATGGCCGAAAGGGGTGTGTGTGTAGGATGGTGGGATTTTTTTTTTTTTTTTGTTCTTTATAAATTGGAGGTTAATTAAAATGTATAAATGTAGATATTTAAATATATAGGAGTTTAAAATAAAAATGTGAAATAATAAATTGTGTATTTTTCAAAAATAAATAGAAAGTTGTTTGGGAATGAATTATAGAATATGATGAAATATTTGTATAAGGATTGGAATATACTCCTAAATTATCGACGGCCCAATATTTCTAAAGTCGTAGTCAATCTATCAAGTATTAATACTAGCGGAAGAATATAAAATTGCTAAGCTCTAAAAATACGAAATGCGTAATTGACGTTGACGAATAAATAAAAATAGAGTCGAGTTTCATTAATAATATGTTTGTGATACATAGCCGAATAAATAATCACTATATAACACCGAATCTCACGTTAAAATTCGGGGTCTCACATAGAAGACTTTGAAGACTAGAGCTTGACATCATCTTGAAGAGGACTTCAAGACTTGTAGAAACTTTGAAGAATGGACTATAAGGTAAGATAGTGGACTCTAGTGTCTTTTCCTTCTTCCTTCTATTTTTCTTCAAATTTTAACACCTTATTCTCATTTTTGAGAAATAGGGGCTGACCTTGGAAGAACTCTTGAGGGTGAGCAAAAAAATTCCAACTTTGGAGCTTCTACTAGTCCCATTTTATCTACTACACAAGTTAAGTGTAGTTTTGCCAATTTCTTCACCTTTTTCTTTTTCTCCTTAATTTTTAACCTCATTTTCTAACTCCTATACTTTTTTTTTTGATATTCCTTGACTTAGGGGATAACCTAAGTCACTTCTTCATCAAGAGTGATTTATTTCATTTTTCACCAACAAGTTTTAGAAAATTTCTTCCAACTTCTAGGTGCTTTCATTAAAATTGCATATAGAAGTGTTTCTTGAGAGCTTGAGATATATGTATAATGTATTGCATGTTAATTTTAAGTATCAAATTGTGCAAATTGTCAAATGTTGCTCAAAAATGCTATTTATTGCAATTTAGGAGCATGCATGTACATTTTGATGATTTATTTGATGAATTCTTGGATTAAATGTATATGCATGTTTGTGATTATTGATATTCATGATTTATTTGACTTATAACCTGGAAAAGTCGAGCATAATTTATTAAACTTGATTTTTGGACTTAAAATTCAAAAATGGCAAATTGGTGGACTTAATTGCAAGAAAATAAAACTTAAGGGACCCCTCTGTAATTTTAGAATTTTGGGACTGTACTCAGGTTCAAAAATGACTTTTGGACATTTAATAAAGTTTTAATAGTTTTTATATAAATAAAATCAACCTTTAAAAGCCCAATGACTAGATTGTAAAATTTCAAAAGTTAAGGGCTAGATTGCAATTTTCGCAAACTGTACCAGCCCCTTATTTTGAAATTTGAAACTTTAACTCTTAAGGGACTGGAAATAACATATTTTAAGAGTATTCCAAAAATCCAAGTGTTTAGAGCTTGGAAAGTAATTTTATAAAAATTAAGGGACCAAATTGTAAAAGATAAAACTTGTGGACCAAAATAAAATTTCCAGGACTTATACAGTCCATGTACCTGAAAATACTAATTGACTATAACGTAATGATATTCTGGACCCAAGGTTCAAATTTCATAACAATTGGACCCCTAAAAGCCTTAAAGACAATTATTTTAAAATGGGATAAAAATGAGATTTTCAAAAGTTAAGGGACTTATACTTGTTTTTTTTTAAAAATGCTTTTGTCCCAATGTGAGAATTTTATAAAAACTCGACCTCAAAACTTTAAAAACTTAATCCCTGAACAATTTAGAGAATTTAGGAACTGACATCATAATTTTTCAAGGTCGGGACATTTATTTATTCAATTTTTAACCCTAAAATTATGATTTTCACAAAACGGGGCTAATTGTAAATTTTCTTTTTAACAAGGACCTAACTCAAATTATTTTCTTTTAAGAACAGCCCGGGACCCTCTAAATTAATATAATTATTTAAAATATTTTATTTTATAAAAATTCCTTGTGAAGCCCCGATTTTTCCGAGCTTATAATTGATTCTTATATTCTATGTATTTGATCGACTATTTGCGTCATTTTGACGGGTAATTATTAATAATATATACATTTTTATTTTATTTTATTTTACTTAATTACTTGTGATCATGATCTTTATTAATTCTATTTTGCATTTATGATCACTTGATTGATCATTATTACTATTTTTGTATTTATTAGTCACCTTAGAATTTTAAGAGACTATTTATTTTAGAGACTTTTACCTTATAGAATTAAGATTTTGATTTAGATTAAGTGATCATGAGACTTATACTATTTTTGGAGATTGATATATTTCATCTATTATCATCAAATTTGGGACAAAAAAAAAATATATGGAATTACCATAATGCCCTTATAGTGGATGGCCATATGGCCATTTTGTGGCAAAATTTCATTCCATTTTTATCACTAACACATTCATCTCCTACACAAAATTCTCCTCCTTCTCTCTAAAAACTCCCAACTTCTCTCTACTCTTCTTCTTACTTTCTTCTTCAATACTTAGAAAATTTTCAAGATTTTTCCTCCCTATTCTTCAAAAAAAAAAAAAAATCGAACCAAACTATACTACAAGGTAAGAAATTTTATCTTCAATCCATTTTTGATATCACATTGTTCATCTCTTCCACCTTCTTAACTTAAGTTTGAATTTGGTTTGGAGGTACATTTAGAAGACTTTGAAGATTAGAGCTTGACAGCATTTTTGAAGAAGGACCTCAAGCTTGAAGAAGAAATAGTAGAGGAATTTAGACTACAAGGTAAGAATTGAGTACTAGACCCCTTCTTCCCTATTCTTTCTATTTTTTAAAAATTTTAACACCCCTTTTTCATTTTTGAGAAATAGGGGCTGACCTTAGTTAATTTTGGAGTTGAGCCAAAATTTCCAAATTTTAAGCTTCAACTAGTCTCCAAACACCTACTACACAAGGTAAAGTGTAGTCCTTCTCATTTCCTTATTTCCTTCTTTTTCTCCTTAATTTTTCTCTCATATTTCTAACTTCAAATTTTTGATATTTTTTGAATTAGGGGCTGACCTAAGAAGCCTCATCCAAAAATTGTGAAATTTTCCCTTTTATTTCACAATTTCCAATTTTAAGGTGGGTGGAAAAATATTTTCCAACTTTTAGGTGTTTTGATTAAATGCATGTAGAAAATTTGATCATGAGCCTTGAGATATATATAATCTATGTATTGCATGTCAATTTTATGTATCAAGTCATGAAAATTCTCAAGAGTTGCTCAAATTTGCTATTTATTGAATTTTAGGTGCATGCATGCGCAATTTAATGTTTTAATTGATGAATTATTGTATGTATTGGACATGCATGTGTATGATCTTTAAAATCTATGTTTTGGATGCCTTATAACCTGGAAAAGTCGAGCATAATTGATTAAATTTCAATTTTGGACTTAAAAATGTAAAAATAGAAAGTTGGTGGACAAAATTGCAAGAAAATAAAAGTTAAAGGACCCCTCTGCAAATTTCGAAATTTGGGACTGTACTCAGGTTCAAAAATGACTTTTGGACATTTTAATAAAGTTTTAAGAGTTTTAAGATAAATAAAATCAACCTTTAAAAGCCCAAGGACTAGATTGTAAAATTTTGAAAGTTTAAGGGCTACTTTGCAATTTTTAAAACTGTACCAGACCTAAACTTTAAAATTTGAAATTTTTACTCTTAAGGTACTGGGAATTTCATATTTTAAAAGTATTCCAAAAATCCAAGTGGTTAGGGCTTGGAAAGCAATTTTACTAAAATTGAGGGACTAATGTGTAAAATACTAAACTTGAGGACCCAAATGAAATTTCCAGGACTTATGCAGCCCATGCACCTGGAAATACTAACTTAACTATAACTTAATTATATTTTGGACCCAAGGTTCAAATTTCATGACAATTGGACCCCTAAAAGCCTTAAAGGCAATTATTTCAAAATGGGACAAAAATGATATTTTCAAAAGTTAAATGACCTACACATATTTATTTTAACAAATGATTTTGTCCAAATATCCCACTATGACATTTTCCAACTGGAATCACATTAAAATCCCTTCTGGTTTGTGAGTTCCGATTATTTTAAACTTAAGGTCCGAATTTGCAATTTTTACAAATTTGGGGCCAATGTGAGAATTTTACAAAATCTCGACCTCAAAATTTTAAAAACCTGAATCTCTGGACAATATGGAGAATTTAGGAACTGACCTCTTAATTATTTATTTATCTATTTATTCAATTTTTTAAAAACCTGAATCTCTGAATCTCAAGGTCGGGATATTTATTTATTCAATTTTTAACCCCAAAAGTGTTGGTTTTTACAAAACGGGGCTAAATTACAAATTTTCTTTTATAAAGGACCTAACTCAAATTATTTTCTCTTTTACTAAAATAGCCCTGGACCCTCTGACTTGGAGATTTAATTAAAGTATTTTACTTTCCCAAAAACCCTTGACTTATCGAATCAATTTGACCGATTAATACCCGATCGCGGAGCGACTTCCTCGCATTGCGATTTTGAACCTATAACGGGACTTATGTTCCACCTAATCTTTCAAGATATCGATTGTTGCTTATCCTTCCGATAATAATCTTCATCCAAAAACTCCACCAACGCCAAAATTGCTACTCGCGAATTTTCACAAAATTTTCCCGAATCGCTTCCCCTTCGAATCAATAATACTCATTGCACTGGTTGATTGCTTTACTTATATCTACTTTCCACTTTGAGTCAACTTGGTGTGTCGAGCTCACAAACCGCCGGAATGGATACGGGGAATGGAAGGCAGCTGACCGCTATTCCACTCTTCCGCCCCATCGCCCTAATCCCGCAATTGAGGGACGGAGTGTCCAAGGGAAGCGGGTCGTAGTACTTGAGGTATAATCATGATTATGACAGATCCGAGCCTTGTAAGCTCCACCGTGGATTTTGTCTTTGCCTATGGAGCGATAAGGTGCGGTCTTGGACCATCCCGCTTGGGGAGTTACAAGGAAGAACGAAGGAATCGTTGTCTCCGATCCACACGATTCCGGAGTTATCGGACCCGTTTGGTTGGCGCTACAAACCGCACGCAACCGCTACTTGTTTTGTATTGGTTGGCGCTACAAATCCCAGACACAACCATTATTTGCCTTGCATGGGATTGGCGTCACATTTAAAACGCAATCCTACCTGTCTTGATGAATCACATAGTACTGTGTGACCATGAATCTTTTTCTCAAATCGTATAAGTTTATTACTTAAATATATTTATCACTACGCTTGTGGGTGTGTGTGATTTCATGCATCATACTCACGCGTTTTCATAATATTTGTTTTCTCGCATTAACTATATTGCGCCACACTTGCACACGATCACCCCATCCACCGAGATTTCTGCCTCATCCCCACCTATTTTCTAACCTTAGATGAGGATTTCGTTGAAGATGCGGAACCGCCCTGGATTGAGACCTTGTAATGTGCTTGTTGGATTTACTACTTCTGTTGTTGATTGGACTCTTTTCTTATGTTGTTGTCGGACTTTTGTATTTCTTTCCATTCCAGTTTGTAACCAAAGGGTGTAGGACCCTTTGACTTTAAGTTGCTATATTTTGTTGATTTTTGGGATGTAATATGGATTATGGATCGTAGACTGTAAGTTGTATTCGTACTTGTTATTTATTTCCGCTGCTATTTAGACTCTATTTCATTGGGTTCTCGTTGATATTTGTCTGGACTGTTTGGTTATTGTATTTAAGTTGTGGATCGTCGTCGCGTCCCGTTTGGGGCGTGACAGATAGAGTGGTATCAGATCCAGGTTAGTAAGGTGGAAACTTACACCGAGTTGATCCAGGATAGGACCCTCGGTATGTGTTTTGGGTAGTACCACGACTTGACCAATTAAGTGTGAAATCGATTTCAAATTGGCATAGAACCGTCTTATTGATATTTGGACTAAGTTAGAACGCATATTTTGAGATTTCATAGTCATACTTGTCTTGACTTAGTTGATTCTTGACTGATTTTCCTTATTTGTTCTTTCCTTATTCTCTGCAATTACATTGTCATGTAGGTTCGAGAACTTAATTGTGATTGAATTGTAGGAAATAGACATTATGCCTTATTTGACTTAATTGAATTGAATTCATCATGTTCTTGTTATACTTGGCATGTTCGGAATCTCACATTTGTTTTGCTAGGGACAGACTTGAACTAATGGCTGACCGAAGGAACCAACAAGGCTGGGGTAGACGCCCAAGGGGAGGCGTAGCCTCATGACGGGAGCCACACGCAGACAGCCCCGAGGCTTATGGGCTTCTTCTGACTGAGGCTGATGACCTGGAGAGATAGAGTAGGTTGGTCACCCGCTCGTTTACGCCGATGAGATATACTGACGATGAGTGTACCCAAGCCCTTGTGTTGGGAAATTTATTTTGTAGATTTTGATGAATGCCATGTAAAACTTAAACTAGAAAGTTGCTACCCCATTTTCCTTATAATTTTCAATGTAATGGATAGGGCTGGAAAAGCTGAGTCGAGTCAGCTAAGCCTGAAAATACAAGAAGTCAACCGAAGACTGAAGTGAAGACTCCACTGTGGAACAGCAGAGTATGGCCAAGAAAGAAGATCAAGAATTGGACTGAAGATGTATCAGTTGAGGAACATCTGTGTGAAGGGTCAGTCTAAGTCATCTCAAGAAGCCAAGTCATAAATTGAAAGTGACAGTTGAGTCTTCAAATTATTGAAGCAGACTCAACTCACCTGGTAAAATAGGCAGCAACCAAGAGAAGTCAACTGAAAGGAATCCGTTGCACAGAAGTCAAGAACATTACTTAAATAAGTAATACTTCCATGATGCCAGGTCTTAAAGTGCTCGTCCCAGAAGCGTGCAAAAGGAATAAACCAATGGGAAGCACCGCACCTCGTGTTAGAACCTGAAAAGCTGAACATTCATTTAATACGAGGAAAGGTCTACATCTCAAGATTGGAGACCAAGAAAAGACAAGCCAACGAACACAAGTGTCTTTTAAAAATCAGCCTATCTCTTCAACGGGCAGATTTTTGAAAGTTCATTATAAAAGGTTGAGGAAACTCATTGAGAAAAGGTTACCAAAACCACGAACGAGAAAGCAATATTCAAACTATAACCTGCAAAATATTTTCAAGATATTCAAGCAAAAATCCTCAAGCCTGAAACTCGAAGGAAATCAATCCAACACAAAGCTGTGAAGGAAAGACAACTTCAAACTGTTGAAGAGGAAACTTTTGAAGAAGCAAAAGGGGTCTACTTTCCAAGTAGGATTGTAGGAAGGTTCAAGGTCGAACCAGTCTCAAGTTATTGGAGGGCTTTGTGATCAAATCCAAGAAGCTTGAGAAAGTGAGCTGAAGTAGCAAGGCAGCTGCCCTGTGAAGAAGTTGAGTCGGAAGAGAAGCCAGCTGTGTGACCAAGACATCTCTAGACTGAGTCCAAGGAGCAAGTCAGCTGTGTGATCAAGACTTGTCTCTAGACTGATAACCACTTCGTGAACTGATCATTACTTAGTGGATTCCTCCAGGAGTTGGAGAAGAGAGGATTAGAAGAATTACCCCATCTTTGAACCTCTATAAAAATCATTTGTGTCATTTACATTTCAAAGACTTCTATTTCTCGCATACTTACTTATATCACGATAATTTGCTATCCAACTGATTAAAAACTAAGTGCTAAAATCAAGTGTTAAAACAAGTTTAAATCAAATTCAAGGGTGTTAAGTCTTCCGCTGAAAAACTCAACACAACCAAGTTAAGGTTTAGGCTAAACAACTGAGTTATTCTATCAACAGCTCTATCTAGTCTGTTGAGTGGCTAACTCTGCTGATTAACTAACTTAGATGTCCCTCAAGGACTTAGTTGTGTGTTAACTCTGTAATATTTTAAAAGGACTAAAATTGAAAAGTTGGTAAGGTTTATTCAACCCTCCTTCTAAACCTTACTTACACCCCTTGGGACCTACAAGTGGTATCAGAGAGGTTGGTTCATTGAGCCTTCCGCACTGATTACTGAACTAGATCTCTATCTTTTCTAAAAGATTTTTAACACTTGTATTTTCAGAATCATTCATCCTTAGCAAAAGTTATTATCATGGAAGTGAATCTGACACGCATTCCTATGTTCACTGTTGAGGAATTTGATGACTGAAAAATTTGTATGCAGGCTCATCTATCTGCTTTACATGATGAAATGTGGCTAGTGATAGAGGATGGGTCACTGCAAATACTTAAAGTGAACACAAATTGTAAGAATAGCGGTTTGTAGTAGCGTAAGAAAGAGAAAGAAGCAAGACCACCATGGTTGAAACGCTAAGGAATGAGTGGACCAATGATGACAGAAAGAGATACAATAAAGTCAAATCTTGCAAATCTGCAAAATAAATATGGGATAAATTAACTTTAATTTGTGAAGTATCTGAGCAAATTAAAGAAAATAAATTGTCTGTTGATGTACAGAAATTTAAAAATTTTAAAATGCTTGCAGGTGAAACCTTGGATCAGCTGGATGCCAGATTCACTGAAATCACAAATGAGCTATCTGCACTTGGGAAAGAATATACACAAAAGGAAATGTGTATGAAGATTCTGAGAAGCCTTCCAGCTAAATGGGAAATGAAGGTCATGGCCCTGAGACACTCAATGAACCTCACAACAACATCCAATCATGAGCTGTTCTCAGATCTCAAATCTTATGAGTTTGAGCTGAGAATAAAAGAGCAAGAGGAGATAGTTGTACCTAAGACAACTGCACTTATAGTCAAAGATCGAAAGAGAACTGAGGTCCAGGAAGTCATAGATCAGGAGGAGATTGCCCTAATGGTTAAAAAATTCAACAAGTTCTTCAATATGAACTATAAAAGAAATAAGGTTGAATCCTCCAGAGACATTGACTCCTCCTCCAAGTCAAGGGAAGACAGCCACCCAAGAGAGTTGAGCATCAAATGGTTGAATATCAAAGAGCCGATAACCTAAAGACAAAAAGAGCGATCAAAGAGCCGAGAACCCGAGTTGGAAATGTAGACAACCAGACATTTTGCAATTGACTGTTCTTATCCATCGATCAATAAATACATGAATGAAAAAGAAAGAAAAGTCTTGAGAGAAAGAAGACAGACAAGAAGAAAGCCGTGTTGTGGGCCGAGATCGCCGAGACAATGCTAAGTCTAATGAAGCGACAAGAAACTCGAGAGTAGTGAAGCCGACTACTCAAGTGATTCGGAAGAATAAGCAATGATCTATCTAATGGCTAAGGAACAAGATCAACAGGACCAAGAAGATGAGGTACACTCTAACTCATCTCATTCGATTCAAGTGATAGTGATTGTGATACACACACTTCATCACCCACTAATCTTTATGATTCATTAGGCAAAATGATGAAAGACTTTGAGCACATTAAATCCTCACACACATTATTAAATGAGGAAAATATCCACTAAAAGCCAAAACTCACTGGTGACTAAGGAGCCGAGTGCTCTAAGTCACATAGTTTGGTGAGAACAAGGAGTCAAGGTCGAGAATGCTAAACTAATAGCAGAGATAGTTGCTATAGAAAAGAGGGAAAATGATCTCAAAAATGTGATTGCCTCATTTACAAAGGCATCTAAATCATTGGATGACCTTATTATGAGCCAAAAAGAGTGTGGAGACAAGACAGCATATGATTCAATTCCTTTGTGCACAAACCCTAGAGTGACTCGGAAAAGGGATCTTCAAGCAATGAAGCATCTCGTAAATCTAAGACACCAAATGTTGCACCCACAATTATCCCAAAGCACAATCACAAACAAACTGGCCTTGGATATAAAGGAAAAGGAAAAAAACGCCGATTGAGTATCTTCGAGAGGACACCGAGAAGAAATCCAGCAGAGTTCCTCAACAAACTCCAAATAGAAAGTACTTATCAAAAATAAACAGAGCTACCAAAACCCCCGTAAGTTTTACCAAAGAAACACATATTATGGGAATGGTAGAAACTATCCAAGCCAAGCCGATTGGAATAATATAAAAAACAAAGAAAGACCAATGGAATACAAGCCTAGATGGCAAAGACCTAGACCTCAAGAAAGGTCATTCCAAAGGTAAAAAGCTATTATCAAGACACATATGCACAAAAAGGCACTACACTCAAAAATATCAAAAGAGACAGGTTGTATGAACCTAAAGCTCCCAAGCAATTTGCCAAAGTGAATTATGATTATGACACAAATATATGGCAACCTCTTAGAGTCCGGTCATTTAGCTATAGGTTGGTTAGATCATCTTACAACACTAACCCCTCAGGAACCAGGCAAGTATGGGTACCTAAAAACTAATTTCCTTGATTGTAGGTTCAAGGAGCAGTTGGGTGCCAAGGAACCTGGTACATGGATAGTGGCTATTCCAGACATATGACAGGAAACAAGAAAAATCTGTCAAGATTCAAGGAGACTAGAGGTGCAAAAGTAATATTTGGAGGAAATGAAGCTCTAGGGGAAATAAAAGGCACTGGATCCATCAAGAAAAATGGATTAGAGATCACAGATGTTGCTTATGTTGAAGGCCTCAACTTCAACCTGTTAAGCATTAGTCAACTTTGTGACAAGGGCTACAATGTTGGATTCAATATGGGAGTATGCCAGATTAAAGATGCTGAATCAAATTAAATAGTGCTGGAAGGATCAAGACAGAAGAATATGTATGTGGTAGATTAGTCTACTGCAACACCAAGCACTTGTCTGTTAGCAAAAAGCATAGCCGAATCCAGTTGGTTGTGGCACAAGAAGCTGAGTCATCTGAACTTCAAGACAATCAACAAGCTTGCAAGGAGTCATCTTGTGGAAGGATTTCCAGACTTAGTATACAAGAAGGAAAGTGTATGTGATGCATGCCAGATGGGAAAGCAGAGCAAATCTTCATTCAAGGAGAAGCCTAGTCCTTCTTCAACAAGGATATTACATCTGTTGCATATGGATTTATTTGGTCTAGTTGAACCAACCAACATAAGTGGAAAGAAATACACCTTAGTGGTGGTGGATGATTATTCAAGATATACATGGACAATCTTCATGTGCAAAAAGAAGGAAACTTTGCAAAACTTACCACAGCTGATGAAAAGAGTTCAAATGAAAAGAGGCAAACCATTATAAAGATAAGGTCTGATAGAGGAATTGAGTTTGTCAATGGAATAATAACTCAGTATTACGTTGAAAATGGTATTGCTCATGAGTTATCTGCAGCAAGGACTCCACAGCAGAATGGAGTAGCTAAAAGGAGGAACATAACTATCAAGGAAGCTGCAAGAACCATGTTAGCTGAAGCTGGATTGCCTAAGAGATTTTGGGCTGAAGCCATCAACATTGCATGCTATACTCAAAATAGATGCATAATTAATAGACAGCTGACAAAGACTCCCTATAAAATATGGACTGGGAGAAAGCAAAATGTTGCATATTTTAGAATATTTGGATTTAAATGCTTCATCCACAACAATGGCAAGGATAATTTAAAGGCTTTTGATGCTAAAGCTGATGAAGGTATCTTTTTGGGATACTCAGCAGAGAGCAAAGCCTATAGAGTGTTGAACAAGAGGACTATGGTCACAGAAGAGTCTATCCATGTGGTTTTTGATGAACCTAATGTGAATGGAGAAGACATTGAAGAGTTAGGCGATAAGTCGAATCAGCCAACTATGCGAGTAAGAGTCCTTATGTTGAAGTCAAGTAAGAGTAATCAACCAAAATGAAGATGAGATAGTGAATCTCAAAGACAAATGGAAATTTTTGCAAATTTGAATGATAATGAAAGAGTCGCCAAGACAACACAATTTGCAAGACAGTGAGCCCACCGACTTACTTCAACCTGATGTGAGATGGCTGAGAGACCATCCACCAGAGCTAGTCATTGGAGATCTTAGAGATGGTGTAAGAACCAGATCCAGAGCTCAGCAAGAAGAAATTTTCACTTGTTTTATTTTCCAAATAGAGCCAAAAGATGTGTCTCAAGCTAATCGGTGATACACATTGGATTCAAGCCATGCAAGAAGAGTCAATGAATCGTTTGAAAGGAACAAAGTATGAGAATTGGTGCGAGAGACCAACCCATCGAATGTTATTGGAACAAAATGGTTTTTCGTAAACAAGATGAATGAGGAAGGATCTCGTGGTAAGAAACAAAGTAAGATTGGTAGCCAAAGGGTATTGCCAAGAAGAGGGAATAGATTTTGATGAAACCTTTGCTCCTGTTGCAAGATTAGAAGCAATAAGGATGTTTTCTTGCCTATGCTGCTCACAAGAACTTCACTGTATATCAAATGGATGTGAAAAGTGCATTCCTAAATGGATTGTTAGAGGAAGAAGTCTATGTTGAACAACCTCCGGTTTTGAGCGTAAGACTATTAGAGATAAGGTGTACAAGCTCAAGAAAGCATTATATGGATTGAAACAGCACCAAGAGCATGGTATGATACATTATCTCAATTTCTAATCGATAATGGATTCACCAAAGGCAAAGTGGACAGAACATTCTTGTAATTCAAGATGGAGAGAGTATCGCTTGTTCAAATATATGTGGATGATATCATTTTGGATCCACAAATAAAGAGTTGTGTGATAAGTTCTCAAACCTCATGCAAGGCAAATTTGAAATGAGCATGATGGGAGAGCTGATTTTCTTCCTAGGACTTCAAGTTAAGCAATTGAAGGATGGAACTTTATAAGTCAAACAAAGTATACTAGAGATTTAATGAAGAGATTTGGTATGGAAGAGGATTCCTCCGTGAAAATACCAATGAACACATCGATCAAAATGGACATGGATGCATATGGTAAATTTGTATAGATCAAACAAGATACTGAGCACTTATTGGATGATCGCTTTATTTAATGTACCAAGAAAGCCGACATCACCTTTGCAAGTAGGTGTATGTGCAAGATTTCAATCGCACCAAAGGAGAGCCACATGATCGCAACTAAGAGAATCCTAAGATATTTGAAGGGATGCCGGGAAGTTGGCTTATGATATCCAAAGGAAGGTGGATTCAAGCTTATTGGTTACTCGGACTCGGACTATCTTGGTATGTAGAGTTGACAGAAGAGTACTTCGTGTACATGTCAAATGCTTGGAAACAGATTGGCTTCCTGGTTTAGCAAGAAGCAAAACTCAATAGCCACATCCATAGTCAAGCAGAGTACATAGTCGCAGTGAAATTGTTGTGCCCAAGTCTTATGGATGAGACAAAGGTGAGAGATTATGAAATTGAAGAAAAAGAAATTCCAATTATGTGTGATAACACATGTGCTATTGCAACCACTCAGAATCCTGTGTTGCATTCAAGAACAAAGCACAATGATGTTAGATATCATTTTATAAGAGATCATGTTGAAAAGAAAGACATCACTTTGGAATATATCTCAACTGATAAGCAGTTAGCTGACATATTCACCAAGCCCTTATGTAAATCAAGATTTGAAGATCTTAAGCATGAGTTAGGGTTAATTGAGTTGATTTAACACTCAGAAGACTTAATCAGAAGAGATGGAAGATAGAGTTAGTTGTATCAGAAACAGCCAAGTAAGATCAGCCATATCGGAAAGTCAGCTGTATAGAGTTAACTGATAGTTGAGTCACTTAATGAAAAGAGAGCAGAAGAGTCAAGTCATTTTTGGATAAGTTTAGTCTTTTATGAGCTAAGTGACAAAAACGCAGTCATTTTAAATGAGCGGGAATGTTTTTAAGGATAACGTCTGCGTAATAATAACGGGTTCAGTCAAATGCTGCACAATAAGCATATGATTGGATATAAATGCTGCCGCATTAAATGCGAGGAATTAAATGCGGTTTGACGTGCTAAATCTGAGCCGTTGATCTTGATCAAATTTCAAAAATAAAAAACATGTCCTTTTATAACCCTTATATACGGTTTTCAGTCTTCTCTCTCACACTTTACTGAAACTGTTCATCTTTCAAGCAAAAGAAAACAAACTATTTTCTCTCTCGCAAACCATACGTGTTCTCAAGCCAGTTTATCAAGTTTTAATCGGTAAAATTATCTACAAATGGCTCCAAAGTTCAATTTCATCAAGTTATCGAAGCAAATCCACTCAGGATCGTTCGTGGATTTTGAAGGCATGGTGAAGCAGGGTTCGGATGAAACCTTAGTGAAGAAACTTGTTGATATGTTGGAAAAGTCCGGTCTAAAGGCTTTTCTTACTTTGGAGTACTAGCACACCTATCTTGAAGAGGTGGCACAGTTCTACGTGAATGCGGAGGTGCAGGACGAAGGCATTAAGTCTTCTGTCCACCGCAAGGACATTATGATAACTGCTAAAGACCTTGCGAAGCACTGTTTGTTGTCGTCTAAGGGCATGTCTGAGATAAACGAAGCTGATGTTGACTTGGCTGCTGCATGGAAAGAGGTAGCCAAACCTGAGCTGCTAAGGTGGTCTACGGTGAGATGAAATCGGGCCAAGGACGACTATCACAAGTTGATGGATGTCGTCTCTAAGTGTGTAGACATGAAGTTTTGCAGCTTCTACCAACTGTCAAAGACTAAGTTGATCGTCATCGCAGAGATCATGCAAGGCAAGAAAGTCAACTAGGCTGAGTTCGTGTACAGGAGACTCTGCCAGAATGTTGTGAATAAATCATACAAGTAAGACGGATCCTTTGGAGGATCACTCGGATATGGCCTGGTAATTGGCCATCTGATGGAAGTGAAGGGCATTCCCCTTCAACATGGAAAGCCTTTCCATGTAAACAAGAAGATGTTCAGGGCTAATTTTAGGAGCCCAGAAGAGATCCCATGCGAAGAGGGCGGATACTAGTGAGGGGGAATCTGCTGACCCCGAGGACACAACTGTCACCTCCCCTCCCAAGAAGAAAGCTGCCCCTGCAGCTGCGAAGAAGACGGTTGTCCCTGCAGCAAAGAAACAGGTTGCACCTGCCCCTGCAGCCGAGTCACCTGCCTGTGCAGCCGTGTCTCCTGCCCTACAGCCTAGGCTGAGAAGGAAGCCCAAATCCCTTCTCCAGCCATACGAAAAGAAAAGGACCGCCAAGCCCAGAAAGGCAGCTCCATCCAAGAAAGATGCACCGGCCCCCGCCGCCACAGAATCAGAAGAGGAAAAAGAACCAGGAATTCCTCTGGTTAAAACCAAAAGAAGAAGGCTAGTCAGAACATCAGAGCGTGAAAAGACAGCTGAGTCTGCCACTCAGCTGGAGAAAGCTTCTGGGACTGTTGACACTGGGAAGATCTGAGTCTCTCAAGTAAATGATGAAACGCCAAGATCGCTAGGGTGATCACAGAGGCCCCGTAAGACCCATTTGTGGAGAGGACAGCTGAGGACAAAGAAGCAGCTGAGACAACTGAATCTCAAGGTGAAAAAGTTGTCTCTCCGCCTGCAATTGACGCTACTGAAGGTGAAGAGCAGCAGAGCATGCTACCTTCCAATCCAGAAAAGGAAGGACAAGAAGAGGAGGATGAGGATGATGATGTTATCAAACTTTCTCTTGTATATCCGACATCCAGGCCGCTTCACGTGAATTGAGGGCGTGGAAGCTAGGCCACTCAAGGGTGCGGTTTGAACACCCCGAGTTTATCGAGGAAGAAAGAGGAGTTGTTGCAATTTCTAAGTCAACACATTCTTCAGGCTCTTGATGAAGATAATCGTGAATATTCTACACATCTACAAGGAGAAATAAAAGGCCGAGGCGGTGAGGAAGAAGAAGCACTCGAGAAAACTAGTATATGTCGTCTTCATCGAACTCGGAACACACTCACCCTCATATAGATGTGTTCTCGGAGAGTGATGAAGACATGGATCCCGTTTCGCAACAGAGAAGTCGGACATGCCGCAAGCTCGAGAGAATCCGAGGATAATGCATGAGCAACAAATGTATGAAGGACCGTGAGAGTCCTCACAATCTATCCAGCAGACGGATCCTTTGGGAGTAGCACAACATATTGCCTCGATCGTTCTGCAGCCTACATCCCCTGTCCAGTCTGAGAATGGTTCCAAGGGAATTGGCGATGAAACTGGGAATTTATGCACCCAAGTTGAGCCAACCCCTACTGAAGGTGTTTTACCACCGCCCCAACCGCCTGACCACTCAACGGAAAAGCGGCGAGTCCGGGAGAAGAGTGACTAGTCACTCACCGGTGTGCCACCGAGGGGAAACTCACTCCACCGCAGTAGGGTCGGAAGATCTTGCAGATGACTCCATATTGAAGGAATGAGGCAGAGTGGAAGCGAAAAAGAACCACAAAGAAAGTTGACATTGGCTGGCTCGCGATTGAGTTTGTCCTAAAGTGCCTAAAGTGCCACCGCTTTGCGGCCGAGGACACTTGCCCATTGCGATCGAGGCACAGATGGAAATGCCCGGGAGTTAACACTGCAGGCGGTGAAAGTGCAATCCAAGGGGTTGAGACTCCTTCGGATGCCATGGTCCAAGACCCTAAGACAACTGCGACTGTCGAAGGGAATGTAGAAGGCCTCTCTGCAGTTGAGACTGCTGGAGGTGTTGAAGGCCCAAGGGAAGTTGAGACCTCCCTGGGTAAAGCTCAAGAAGTTCAGAACATCCCTCCTGTTAACATTGCTGAATCTGAGAAGGAGATAAGTGTACTTCATGACTCCTAGGAAAACCCTGACATATCATTTCTGGGGTCTGAAGATGAAGCTGAGTCCACACCTGTTGAACATCAAAAGGACCCAGCTGAGGATGTTCTCCCGCAGCACTAGTCGGGTCGAGTTTCAAAGTCTTTCGTCAAACATTAAACTTCGATGATGAACCAAGCCCCAAAGTTTCATCATCATCCGATGACGCTGATGATGTAGTCGAGGACCAGGTACTTCACTTAGCAAAATCCACTGAGGCCGAAGAAGCTGTTAAGATAGCTGAGGCTCAGTCAGCTGGCCAACCCACTCAAAAAGGCCGGCTTGTACTCCGAGTCATCTGTGCAGGCTTCCATTGCAAAGATTACCGACTCAACCAGGATCATCACAGGCACAGACTGAAATTCCAATCCCTTATGTGCAAGATGATACTTTTGAGCAATTATTTCCCTTTTCACTTGAGCTGCCAGAGCTAGAGGAAGAGACAGCTAAAGACCAGCGACGATACACCTTTCGAGAAGATCCAGTAATCCCTACAGACTCCATTGTGCCAGCAAACATTGATTTCGATGCAGAATGGCCGGCAGCTGAATCAGGAGTGACAGCTGAGATCCGTGAAGTCTTCAAGAAAATTTGTGGAGAGATTGAAAAGATCGAACGCACACAGCCTCATTAGATCTCGTCCCCGGACAATAGAGATGCCAACCTCACAAAGCAGACTTAAGAGGGATAGTGGTAAGGATCAGGGAGTGGTGTCAACAGCAGAGTGCAATGCGATATGAACAAGTTCGATATTTCAAGGCTTTGTACAATAAGATGCTTGTTTGGAGTGCTGACAATGCTGATATGAAGCAGAGGATGCAGGCGTATATGGAAAGATTGCATACCTCCCACACAACTAAAATGGAGTTACTGCGTGAATTCATCGAAAAGAAATTCTGCGTCTTGAGGAGACCATGAATACAAAGTTCAGCCTTCTCATGGCTGAAATGATACTGGTGGCAGTTGAATCAAAGGCCACTCATTCAGAATTTCGAACAGCACATGCCGCACAGACTCCAAGCGTAACTCACTCTCACAGATCGACTTCATGCTCGCAGGAATGTTCCATGGGGTCCCTTTCTCCTTTGATGATGCCAAAAAGGGGGAAGAGGAGTACCTAAGGAAGTTGAAAGAAGAAGCTGCTGATGAGAAAAAAAAAGGGAAAAGCAGTTGAGGGGGAAAAGTCAAAGGTTTCACCATAATGATTGTTGAAACCCTCAAAGAAGGTCATGTCAAGCATCCATTATCAAAGACACTTCCAAAGAATCTGCCGATCGAACACTCTGTTGTGCCCATGTCAGAGAAAAGAAAGATTGTAGTAGTAGATCAGTTAGAGTTCGATAAAAAGACGGATGCCCGCATTGAAGCAGTGATAAAACAATTCGGCGGCATTCCAGCAGGGAAGGATCAAGATGCTATTCCAGATGATGGATCCGAGCCAAGATCAGTTGAAGAATTTAAGACGCTCGAATCCAAAGGCTATTTCCAGAAGATGTCTGTAGCCCAAACCTAGGATCTATACTGGGAGAAGGGTCTTAAGTTGTGCGAAGAAGCTGATAGGCAGCAGACCACCAGCAACCATTCAGCTGGTAACCAGAAGACTCATGTACAGTATACACCCAGAGGAGGAGGAAGAAGTGGTGGAGGAAGAGGTTTTCGACCTAGAGCTTTTACCCAAAAATATCGAATATGTAGATCCCGGCAAGAAAGGAAGGATCTACTGGGTTGGGTATGATGAAGTAGCGAATCTGGAAGTGGCTAGGAAGAATGCTGACTACGTAAAAAGAATAGAAGAGGAAAACAGAAGACAAGACCAGCTATTGCAAGAGAGGCAAGACAGGAAGCAAAAAGATGATGTTGCGAAGAGAGCTTATGAAAAGAAGAAAGAAGCTGAAGATGAAAGAAAAAGAAAGAGAGCTGATGATGACAAAGCTGAAGAGGAAAGAAGGAGGCAATGAAGGCGATGAAGTGTTGCTGCGAAACCCTTCATGTATTTTACTCTTGTAAATACATCTTTGTGTAAGTCATCTGTATATTCAATAAAGTGTTTTGTAATTTCTCACTTTATATTTTTGTCTTAGCATAGATGCTTGTAATTTGCTTAGATTTAAATATGATCTGATACACTTTATAAACAGCTGTGTAAAGGACAAGAATGCTATGATCAATAAAATGATTGATTCTATGCATACATTCTTTGTTATTGCATTGTCTATATGTATCTTTGTTGTTTGCATGTTGTTTAATATTTTTAAGTTTTGGCATCATCAAAAAGGGGGAAATTGTTGGGAAATTTATTTTGTAGATTTTCATGAATGCCATGTAAAACTTAAACTAGAAAGTTGGCACCCCATTTTCCTTGTAATTTTAGTGTAATAGATAGAGGCTGGAAAAGCCGAGTAGTCGAGTCGCCTAAGCCTCGGAAATACAAGAAGTCAATCAAGATCAAGTGAAGACTCCGCTATGGAACAATTTGAGTATGGCCAAGAAAGAAGATCAAGAAATGGACTGAAGATGTATCAGCTGAGGAACAGTTGTGTGAAGTGTCAGTCTAAGTCATTTCAAGAAGCCAAGTCATAAATTGAAAGTGACAGTTGAGTCTTCAAATGATTGAAGCAGACTCAAGTCACCTGGGGAAATAGGCAGCAACCAAGAGAAGTCAACTGAAAGGAATCCGTTGCACAGAAGTCAAGAACATTACTTAAATAAGTCATACTTCCATGTTGTCAGGTCTTAAACTGCTCGTCCCAGAAGCGTGCAAAAGGAATAAACTAATGGGAAGCACTGCACCTTGTGTCAGGACCTGAAAAGCTGAACATTCATTTAATACCGGAAGGCCCTACATACTGAAAAGCTCTCACCAAGGTGAGGAGTGTGGGGGACAAGCTTATCCGGATGGACTGTTTGCTCTTGAGGAGAGCATGAGGTAGCACCAGGACAATTTCCGGTAGCATCATGATGATTTCCGACAGTACCGAGATGATTTCCAGCAATACCAGGATGCGTTTCGTGCCTTCAGAGCGGAACAAAAGCAGAGGTATCAGGCCCAAGAGCAGCGGGAATTGGATATGTTGTAGATGATGCATTAGGTACAAATGTGGCACATCTCTGAGGGCCACTTTTCGCTGCCACCCCCACAGTGAGACAGGTCCATTCCACACTTTTCTTTGAAATTCTATCTTCTCTTCTATGCGCTATAATTTCATTCAAGTTTGGGGGGAGAGGTAGTATTTTGATTGAAGGGTGTGGTGATATTTGCATTCATATAGTTGCATGTAGAGCATATAGGTTGCATTGCATTAGATGCTTGTTTTTTATTTTAGCATGTTTATTGCTTTCTTAGGTTTTTAGGGAGTGAGTTGACCGCTATTGTGTGCTTGTTGTGATCTTGGAAACATTTGTTGAACAGTTTATGTTGTTTTGAATTGGTTATTGAGCGTGAGTTGACCGGGTTGAGGGTAGATGATATGGAGCATCTGAATAGTGAAATCATGGTTGATATGCTTTGAATTACGCAGTTGCAAGCCTGTGAGCTTTTTGAGCCTTTACTGCTTTCATTATATGCAGTCTTGTTTGTGACTGAGTGTGTCATTCATGTTGATATGAATTCTAGAACTTGCTTTGGTATCTCTATCGAAGTCACATGTTGTATGCAATTTATGAAGATGATTTTAGACCATTTTTGTTAAGCCTTTCAAGCCTTTTGCCTACCTAATGACATTTAATTTCCCTAGTTAGCCAATTTGAGCCTGTTGCCTAATTTTTGATAGCCACAATTTAAGCCGTAATTTGATATATCTGTTACCCTAAACTTGAGCGTATAGCATTGAGTAAGGGGATTGAATGAGGTTGAATAGGAGGATATCGAGAAGTTAGAGAATGGTGTGCATGTTTGATGTTGGGAATAAAAGAAGAAAATGAGAAAAAGGAGGATATACTCACAAAAGGGTCGAAAAGAAAAGAAAATCAGAAAAATCGAAAAAAAAACTGCCTAAGTGAGTTGGCCGGAAATGAACTTATAGGCTGAGAGTTATGATGTAAGGCGAAAGAAAATAGAGTATATGCAAAAAAAGGAGAGAAGAGAGATGTGATATGAATAAGAGGTGACTGGGGTAGCATGTTTGATTTGAATAAGAATACTTGATTGAGAAAAATATGTGCTTACCAGTCTATACGCTTAAGTTTGAGTCACTTTCTCCATATTTCCCTACCTCAATCAAAAAGCCTTCATTACAACCAGAAGAAAAGTCCTTTCTGATTTATAAATTGCATACAATCGAGTGGCGGAGATGTGAGACGATTTGCAAGCGTATGGTAATTCTTCAACATTGATATGACTTGAGCGAATACACGTCCCTTATTATTCTAGAGAGGAGAGTATACACTTTATGCATGAGAGGCGTGATTTGAAGTATTTGCCATAATTTTAATTAACTTGTGCTCTGTGTTAGATATTTGAAGCTTTACTGATTTGTTGCTTGACGTCTATGGATAAATGACATGAATTGTGATGCGTTGTTCTTGATTTGCTCTTCATTACTCCCATTTGTGTTTTGTCTTGATTATAAAGCGTTGACCGGATTTGTCAATAGTTTAAGTTTGAGGGTTTGATTGGTATGTGTTTTGCATGTATTTTGGGCTTAATTATAGTTAGAATTAGTTGTTATGCATGCATTACTTGAGTGAAAAGGGCTTTATTTCTGTTTTGTGGAAAAGTATTACGCTGTGCTTGTTTTGTAGGAATTTATTGATATTTGTAGCATTTTGGCGACAATTCGGAGAATTGCGGTAAAGGACCGCCACTACTTGAAGTAACGTACGATATTTGGCGTTGAATCGAGAAGAAGTCAGATGAACCGGGCGACAAACAGAAAGAAACGAGCATCTATCAGTTCCAGCAGGTGCGCACGGGCAGAGCGTGCGTCCATAGCACAACCCGTGCGCCTCCCAGAATTGAGACTCAGCCCACGGCATGACGCACGGGCTGGTCATGCGTGGAGCGCACGGCCCGTGCGCTCTTCAGCGAAAAGAACAATGCCAATGGTACCCCCACGGGTTGGGCGTGTGCCTGTACTGGAAAACAGAGTTTGACAGATACTCAACTAGGTTTTGACCCAAACGAAGTACAAATAGAGACGAGGCGGCCACAAATGAGGATACACTGACTTTTGCCCTAGAACGTAGAGAAAAGAGCAACCTTTTGTCGAAGGATTCGAGAGATTGATTGATGTCACAACGACACGTTTGAGGATTGAAGATAGATCGAGAGATCATCGACATCCTTGAGTTTGCTCATTCCATAGTATCGTTTATTTTCGATTAGTTAGATATGAACTTGAATAATGTCTAGGGATTATTTATTTTCTATGTCTGGCTAAACATCTTGTGATTCCCGGGTTTGGGATTAGGTTAATGGATACTTTTCTTGGATGATTAATTGTAATTGAAGTTATTGTTTTCCAACCATATTCGGGTACTTTGTTTTAATTCTTGTTTTATCAAAATGTTTTTGGTTTAACTTGCTTTGATGTATTGACTCATAATTCGAGAGATGAGTTTCAATACTAGATCTTTGAGTACTTGACATGAATATTTGCAAGATTGAGAAGTCTGTGAATATGTGTGAGGATACTTAATGTAGGTCCCAAGGGGTGTAAGTGTAAGGTTTAGAAGGGGGGGTTGAATAAACCTTACCAAATTTTCGATTTAGTCTTTTTAAATCTACTGAGTTGATTCTACAATTTGTGTCCTTGATGGACAATCGAATTAGTCACTCAAGAGAGTTAATCTCTCAACAAACTCACCGAGTGTTGATGGAGTAACTCAAATTGGCTATAATTTGACTCAACCGTGGTTTTGTTTTCATTGGAAGACTTAACACCCTTAAGTTTGATTAAGCAAGATTTTAGAGCTTGATTTAGTACTTATAAATTATCAAGTGGATAGCAAATTTATCAGCAGATATAAGCAGTTAATAATGCTAGAATTAAAGTGCTGAAAAGTAAATGACACAAAGAAGTTTTTATAGAGGTTCAAGATGGGGTAATTCTTCTACTCCTCTCTTCTCCAACTCCTCGGAGGAATCCACTAGGTAATGATCAGTTTACAAAGTGGTAACAGTCCGATACAAGTCTTGATCACAACAGCCGACTTGATCCTTCGGGACTCGCTCCCGAGACGCCTTGATCACTCATTTGGCTTCTCGTACGACTCGGCTTCTTCACAGGGCAGTTGCCTTGCTACTATAGCTCACTTGCTCAAGCTCTTTGGATTTGATCACGAAGCCCTCCAAAAGCTTAAGACTTGGTTCAACCTTGAACCTTTCTACAATCCTTCCTGGAATGTAGACCCCTTGTTTTCAGTATTTTCCTCTTTAACTGGTTGAAGTTATCTTTCATTCACAGGTGAGTGTTGGATTGATGTTCTTCGTAATGTAGGCTTGAGGATTGAGAATATTTCAGTTTTTCTAATATGCTTGTATATCTCACATGTGTGTCATCCTTTTTCTCAAACAAACTCCTCAGCCTTTTATAGTGAACTTTCAAAAATTTGCCCGTTGAAGAGATAGGCTTATTTTTGAAAGTCATTTTGCGATCGTTGGCTTGTCTTGTTGCGTTCTTGGAATTGTCATTTCCTCGTATGAATTGTTCTTTCACCTTTTCGAGTTCGACACGGTGTAGTGCTTCCATTGGTTTATTCCTTTTGCACGCTTCGGGACCGAGCACTCGAGAAAGGTGGTATGGAGATATTACTTGTTTAAGTAAATCTCTTGATTTCTCGTGCAATGGTTCTTTTACGATTATCTCGACTTGACCGCATATCCTTGCTTTCCCAGGTGACTTAGAGTCGCACTTCCAATCATTGGATGACTCTTTTGTCACTTCAACTTGAGACTTGGCTTCTATTGAGTTGACTTGACCGATGCTCCACTCACCGCATCTGTTTTGCTTCTCCAAAAGAGAGTTCCTGTCTACTCTTCTTTTGCCATACTCGGTTGTCTCAATGAGTCTTCCTTCAAGTCTTGATTGTCTTCTTGCATGTTAGGCGTAGGCGACTTAACTCGGCTTATCCAGCTCTATTCATTGCAATGCATTTTACAACAAGAATTGGGGTGCCAACTTTCTATTCTAAGTTTTACATGGCATTCATCAAAATCTAAACAATAAAATTCCTAACAATTTCCCCCTTTTTGGTGATGCCAAAACTTAAACCATTCAAAAATACAAATAGCAAAGATACATACAGATAGTGTATTGACATAGAATGTATGCGCAGAATAGATCGTTTATTGATCATATCATTCTTGTTCTTTTACACAATTTGTTTTACAAAGGTGTATCGAGCACATATTTGTCTTCAACAAAAATAAAGAATTTATAGTTTTATTACGAAGACTTACATTGTATGTATTTACAAAAAATACACGAAGGGGTAGACAAAGAACACTTCATCTTCTTCATTTTGTCTCCTTCTCTCATCTTGATCAAAGATCTTCTTCTCTTCTTCTCTTCTTCTCGTCGTCACCGCCTTCTTTTTCTTCTCATATGCCTTCCGGGCGGCCTTCATCTCTTCTTATTCTTTCTCGTCTTTCCTCCCATAGCTGAGTTTGTCTCTTGTTTTCTTCTTCTATTCTTTTTGCATACTCGGCGTTAGTTTTCGCCACTCGCAAATTCGCTACTTGGTCAAACCCAGCCAAAGAGATCCCTCCTTTCTTTCCCCGGATCCACGTATTCAATGTTTTTGGGAGAGGCCTAGGTCCAAGCTTCTTCCTCCACCTCGCTTCTTTCTCTACCTCGGGCGTATCTTTGATCTTGGGGTCTTCTTCTTTCCGGTGAGTGACCCGGCGGAGTGACCAGCAGAGCGATCGCGGTAGTCCGCCGTCTCTGTCGCCTTCTTCACATAACGTGAGACCCTTTTCCCAAGATACAAGTCCCAAGCTTGAGCCATAGACATATTTGCAAAGTATCCCTCAGATTCGAGCGTTTTAAATTCATCAAGCGATCGTGGCTCGTCCGACATCCGAGATGGCATAAGTGTCTCTCGTCTTCACTGGAATGCCTCCATGTTCTTTCAAGATGTTCATAACCCTGGCATCCATTCTTCCTTCCACTTCCTTCATCCCCGCTTCAATAGTTTTTCTCTTATCGACCATGGATATAGCAGTGTTGGAGTGGCGAGTCACGAGGGAGTTTGCCGCTTATAATGTCACCGTGAGGACCTTGTTGGGGGTTTGTGCAATCATCAATGTCACATATGTCGACCATTCCCCTCAACAAGCTTTCCTTTCTTCTCGTTTCAAGACTTCCTCAATTTGATTTTCCCTTCTCACCGCTCCTTTCTTCTCGGCTTGATTTTAGCGCTTTGAGGTATTCCTCTTCCCCTTTTTGGCATCATCAAAGGATAGAGGAACCCCGGGGAACATCTTGGCAAGCATGAAGTCGAAGTCTTCGATGGTTGAGTTCGCTTCGAGTTTGCTGCGTTGCGCAAAGACGGAATTCAGATCGAGTAGCGTTGGATTCTGCTGAAATCGGCTTCATCTCGGCCATGAGAAGGCTGAATTTTCTTGTCATGTGTTCTTCCAAGCTTACTGTAGATCATTTGTATTTTGCTCACGCAGCTAGCCTTTATCTCGGCAGTGTGAGCTTCATGCATATGCTCAATATGTTCTCTCAACTTCGTTTTTATCGGCATTTTCACTCTCCATACCAGCAGCTTGTTGAACAATGTCCTCGAAGAATCGACTTGTTCCACACGCATTGTTTCTTCTTCTTGTTGCCACCATTCCCTTATTCGACGGTGATGCCTCTCAAGTCGGTTTGTAAGGTTGGCATCTCTGTTGTCCTGGGCCGCATGTCCAAAGAGGCTCGATGCCTCTCCATCCTTTCAACCTCAAAGAATGAGTGCCTTGACCACTTCTCGAACTTGACTAATTCTTACATTGCGGTGATGGCCATACAAAGATCAAAGTCATAAGCGGTGGGACAATGGTGCCTGATGAAAAGACGGGAGCTGGTCTGTGATAGCGTGTGCGCTCATTCTCTGACTCTTCATGGAGGTCGGGTACCTCCAGAGAAAAAGGAAAGGATTCTATGAAAGATTCATCACCGCCCACTGGGATTTGTTCGATGATGAGCGGTGCGCGTGAAGTTTTCGGAGGAATCGACCCTGCTGCAGCTTGAGGGGCCCGCGCAGTGGTCTCTCGGGTTCAGTGGGTTTTGTTGTGAAGTAGACCCGCTTGCCGAGCCTCGGTATGTCTTAATGACTTCGTTGGTCTCAGCTGATTTTTCCATTTCAGTAGGCTAGTCCTCGGCCTTATTAGAAGCGTCATCGGACGATGATGAGATTTCCATTGGTGGCTCATCATCAAAGTTAAAAGTTTGACGAGTAGTCTTAGGATCAGACTTGCTCGTGCTTGGAACATCCGCACTGAGTCTTTTGGATTTGTCACGGGGATGACTCGCCTTCTTCTTCGCCTTCCGATCCCCAGGAAAAGTGACATCGGATTGTCCTGGGAATCATGAAGTGCGCTTATCTCCTTCTCGGATGGGTCGATGATAGCAGAGGAGGGATGTTCTCTACTTGCCCTCTTTACCCAGGGAAGTCTCAACCTCCCGTGGGCCTTGATACCTCCAGCAGTCTCTCTTGCGGCGAGGCCTTGGTCCTCCCTTTCGACAGTGTCGGTGCCGAGAGGGTCTTCTACGGTGGCATCCATTGGAGTCTCAACCCCATGGATTGCACTTTCATCGCCTGCAGTGTTAACTCCGGCTGTTCCTTCCTCGTGCCTCGACCGCATCGAACGTCATTAGCCTTCGTGAGTAGTTGGCACCTCACCGAGACAGTCTCAATCGCCCCGAGCTTCGTTGATGGCAACTTGTTGTTCTTCTAGTGTTTGTGATTTCTCTTCTTCGCCTCCTTGATTCTTTGTGGAGTCATCTGCAAAGCATCCTCCGACCTAGCCGCAGTGGAGGGAGTTTCCCCTCACCGGGCTTTTGGTGAGTGACTTGGAATGGGGTCACTCATCTCCAAACTCCCTATTTCTTTTGAATGTTCACCGTTGGGGCGGTGGTAAAACACCTTCAATAGGGGTTGGCTCGATGGGGTCCCCATTGTCCCGGTTTTTTCATCGCCAGTCCCTTATTGCCCTCTTCCGAGTGAGTGGGAAGTGGTGGCAAAGAACAACAGATGGCGATTTTGTGGACCACTCCCATTGGATCAATTTCGATTGTGTTTTGGAGGACTCTCCTGGTCCCTCCATCAATCTTTGCTCGTGAAGGATTCTCGGACTCGTGCAATGCTTCCTGCATTTGCAACTCTTCGTGGCGGCGACATTCTCCGGTTCCTCATCACCGCCGTCGAGAAGACATCAAGGAGAGGATGTGTGTGTTACGTGGTGCCAGGAGATAGGCGATGCTTGCCTTCTCACGTGCTTCGGCTTCTTGACTTGCTTTTCTCTCTCCTTGTCCTTGTAGATCTGCAGGATGTCCGTGCGATTGTCTTCATCCGAGCCGAGCACGAGAGTTAATCCAAGGAAATTTAGCGGCTCCTCTTCTTCTTCTATAAACTCAGGTCGTTGGAACTGTTCCTTGACTTGCTCAACTTCTATTTCCTCCACTCACGCAGACGATTTTGGATGTCCGGGTAAGGTGGAGATAGGATCATTACATCACTATCCGCTCCGGCGGTTTCTTCTTGTGTTTTGTGCGTGAACTACGGTGTGTCTTGAGTTGCCTCTGCTGATCGCCTTGGCCAGACTTGTCGTTTCATCAACTACATCGGAGACTCTACTTCTCCAGCCATCTCCAGTATATGCTCTAGCCGAGTGGTCGACTCGGTGGTTTCTCCGCTCGGAGCACTTGATAATTCGTCTTCGTCTCCTAGTTTGTACCGAGGGATTTCTGGTTTGAGACGGTGTCTTTCGAGTCTTGAGCGGCGGGGGGCGGTCTTTGGTGTCTTTTCTCGAGGAGCCGGCCGTCTTGGCTTGTCGTTCTCCTCCTTTTGACGATCGCGAGAAGGTATTTGTGAGTCCTTCTCGACCGCCGCCGCAGGGCAGGAGACATGGCCTGTCGGGGGCGGTGACTCTGCAAAAAGGAGCATGTTTGGTTTCTTTTTTGCAGGGGAAGCGAGTCTTCTTAGCAGTGCGCAGGGGCGACTTTCTTCTTGGGCCGAGAGGAAACAATTTGTATCTTCGGGTCAGTGATTCCCCCTCACCGGTGTCGACTCTCTTGGCGTAAGCTTGCTTCCGAGCGCCGGAGAGGTTTGCTCGAACATCCTCTTGTTAACATGGAATGCCTTCCCATGTCTAAGAGGGACTCCTTTCACCTCCAATAGCCGGCCAATCACTAGGCCATATCCTAGGATCCTCCAAATGAGCCATCTTCTTTGAAGGACTTGTTCCCCATGTTTCGGGCAGCAGAGTCTCATTGTAGACAAACTCATTGATTTATCTTCTTTTCTTCGATGATTGCAGCCATTACAATCGGCTTTGCCTTTTTGATTGGTCAAAGTCGCCAAATTTGATGTCGATACATTTGGCAACTATGTCCAACAACTTGTGATAATCCTCCTTGTGATCTCTTGTTTGTTTGTGTATATTATTTTATCAAGCAAAGTCGGGCTTGGCTATTTCTTTCCAAGCATCGGCCAGTTGACATCGCCTTCGTTAATCTCTCGATGCTCCTTTTCTTGGTAGTGAGCATTGTTCACCAAATCCTTGGCGAGATAGTCACCGCTTTCCGTGAAGCAGATGACTTGATTCCTTCATCGTGAATCTCGGCATTCACGTAGAATTGTGCAAGCTCCTCCACATAGGTCATCGGATATTCTAGCGTTAGAAACGGTTTTAGTCCGAACGTTTCCAACTTCTCAGCAATTTTCTTCACCAGGGTGTCGTCGGACCCTGTTTCATCATTCCGTCGAAATCCACCGTAGAACCTAGGTGTGGATCCGCTTTCCTAACTTGGTAAAGTCATAAGTTGGTGCCATTTCTCGGAGGTTTATATCAAGGAAAAACTCAGAAAGTGATTTGAAGATAGATAGGGTTTCGAGAGTATTTTGCCTTTGCTTTTGAGAGAAAGAGATGAACAGTTTTAGAAGTGTGAGAGAGAAACGGACGAAAATGGTTTAAATATGGTTTATGAAAGGGCGTGCGGGTGGTTTTTGAAATGTGATCGAAATCAACGGCTTGGATTTCGA
Organism: Rehmannia glutinosa; assembly: GCA_016081115.2. Classification (NCBI taxonomy): domain Eukaryota; kingdom Viridiplantae; phylum Streptophyta; class Magnoliopsida; order Lamiales; family Orobanchaceae; genus Rehmannia; species Rehmannia glutinosa. Next base: position 77,834,218 of record CM071934.1, read on the forward strand.
CGCCTATTGAGCATTTCATGTCTCGTATTTAATGCGGCAAAGCATTTATATCCAATCATAAGCTTGGTGTGCGGCTTTATGTCTGTACACATCATCATTATCTTTGACGTATTCCTTAAAACATTCCCGCTTAGTCAAACATTGCGTTTTTGTCACTTTGCTCATAAGTTATTGACTTATCCCTTAGCCGATTCAACTCTACTTCTCACGAGTTCTCTTAGTGACTCGGCTATCACGGTGACTTGGTGTAGTGACTTTTCCGATCTGGTGATTTCTCGGTGATTTGCATTTCACTCTTTTTCACCCCTTTTCTGTTCCATTTCTCTTCTTTGATTCGCTCCGAGTGTCAGTTTCACTCAATTAGCCCCAACTCATGCTTGAGTTCTTCAAATCTTGACTCACGTAGTGGTTTTGTGAAGATGTCGAGTTAGTTGTTTATCGGTTGAGATATATTCCAGGATGATGTCCTTCTTTTCAACATGATCTCTTATGAAGTGATATCCGACATCAATATGTTTTGTTCTTGAGTGCAACACAGATTTTGAGTGATTGCAATTGCACTTGTGTTATCACACATGATTGGAATTTCTTTTTCTTCAACTTCATAGTCTCTCATTCTTTGTCTCATCCATAGGACTTGGGCACAACTTGTTTTGCCAGCCTATGTATCGCCTCACCAATTTGTAGAGGTGGCTATTGAGTTTTGCTTCTTGCTAAACCAGGAAATCAGCCTGTTTCTAGCATTTGACATGTGCCTCAAGTGCTCTTCTGTCCACTCGCATCCAAAGATAGTCGAGAATCAATAGCCAATTAGCTTGAATCCACCTTCCTTTGGATACCATAGCCCTACTTCTTGGCTTCCTTTCAAGTATCTCAATATTCTCTTCTTCTTTGTCATATGGCTCTCTTTTGGAGCAGATTGAAATCTTGCACATACACCTACAAAGAAAGGTGATGTTTGGCTGCTTGTTGTGAGATAGAGCAATGATCCAATAAGTGCTCGTATCTTGTTTGATCTACGAGGCTTACCATCCGCATCCATGTCCATTTTGGACCGATGTGTTCATTGGTATTTTTACGTAAGACTTCTCCTCCATACCAAACTTCTTCATTAAATCTCTCGGTGTATTTTGTTTGACTTATGAAGGTTCCATCCTTGTTGTTTAACTTGGAGTCCAAGGAAGAATGTCGGCTCTCCCATCATGCTCATTTCAAATTTACTTTGCATGAGGTTTGAAAACTTTTCACACGACTCTTTGTTTGTGGATCCAAAGATGATGTCATCAACATATATTTGAACAAGTAGAATACTCTTCTTGTCTTGAATTACGAAAAGTGTTCTATCTACTTTTCCTTTTGTGAATCCATTTTCGTTAGGAATTGTGACAAGGTATCATACCATGCTCGGGTGCCTCGCTTCAATCCATACAGGGCTTTCTTGAGTTTGTATACCTTATCTCCAAGAGTATTCTCGCTCAAATCCTCGGAGGTTGTTCAACATACACTTCTTGTTCCAATAAACCATTTAGGAATGCACTTTTTACATCCATCGATATACAATGAAATTCTTGTGAGTCGCATAGGCAAGAAACATCCTTATAGCTTCCAATCTTGCTACAGGGCAAATGTTTCATCAAAATCTATCCCTTCTTCTTGGCAATATCCTTTGGCTACTAGCCTTGCTTTGTTTCTTACCACAGTAACCTTCCTCGTTCATCTTATTTACGAACACCCATTTGGTTCCAATAACATTTTGATGTATGGGTCTTTGCACTAATTCCCATACTTTATTTCTCTCAAACCGATTGACTCTTCTTGCATAGCTTGAATCCAATGTGTGTCGTCCAATGCTTGTGATACATCTTTGGGCTCTATTTGCGAGATGAAGCATGTGAACATGGCTTCTTGTTGAGTTCGGATCTTGTCTTGACACCTTCTCTTATATCTCCAATGACAAGTTACGGTGGATGGTCTCTCACCATCTTACATCAAAGTTGGAGTAAGTTAGATGGGTTGATTGACTTGGTTTGTGTTGTTGTGGTCACTCTCTCGTAATCACTTAGCTGCAAATTTTCCGGCTATTTTTGAGATTGACTATCTCATCTTCTTCAATTGATAATTCCGGCTTGACTTGACAAAGATAGGGACTCTTCATGCGGTTGGATAATTCAGCTTATCGGTGACTCTTCAATGTCTTCTCCATTTATATTTGGCTCATCAAATACCACATGAATGGATTCTTCCGCAACCATGGTCCTTTTGTTGAGTATTCTCGTAGGCTTTGCTTTGTTTGAGTATCCTAAGAAGATACCTTCATCGCTTTAGCATCAAAAGCCTTTAGATTGTCTTTGCCATTGTTGTGGATGAAGCATTTGCATCCAAATATTCTCAAATATGCAACATTTGGTTTTCTTCGATCCCGGATCTCAAAGGGGTCTTTGTCATTTGTCTATTTATCATACATCTGTTTTGAGTGTAGCAAGTCGTGTTGATTGCTTCAGCCCAAAATCTTTTTGGTAACTCGCTTGCCTAACATGGTCCTTCCGCTTCTTTGAGGGTTCTATTTCTTCTTTCTCGCAACTCCATTCTGTTTGTGGAGTCCTTGTCTGCCGATAGTTCATGACCAATACCATTCTCAATACAATATCGAGTTATTATTCCATTGACAAATTCAGTTCCTGTCTGTCGATCTTATTTTGATAATGGTTTGACTCTTCTCGTTTTGAATCCTCTTCATCATTTGTGGTAGTTTTTGTAGAGTTTCTTTCTTCTTACACATGAATATTGTCCATGTATATCTTGAGTAGTCATCTACTACCACCAAGGTGTATTTCTTTCCACTTATGTTTTTGTTTCCTTTGGGCCAAATAGATCCATATGAAGCAGATGCAATATTCTTGTTGAGGATGGGCATGTCTTTTCTTTGAATGACGACTTGATTTGTTTTCCCTTCGACATGCGTCACATATACTCTCCTTCTTGTATATCGAGTCCGGAAGTCCTTCCACAAGATGACTTCTTGCAAGTTTGTTGATCGTTTTGAAATTCAGGTGACTCGGCTTTTTGTGCCCACACCAACTTGATTCAAATTGTGTGCTCTTTGCTAGTAGACAAAGTCTTTGGGTGTTGCATTGACCAATCCACTACATACATATTTTTTCTGTCTACATCCTTGCAAAGACAACTTCATTTGATTCAATATCTTTGATTTGGCATATACCCATGTTGAATCCAACATTGTAGCCCTTGTCACAAAGTTGATCGATGCTCGTAAGTTGAAGTTGAGTCCTTCAACATATGCAACATCTGTGATCTCTAATCCATTCCTCTTGATGGATCCAATGCCTCTTATTTCACCAGGAGCTTCATTTCCTCCAAATATGACTTTTGCTCCTTTAACTTCCTTGAATTTTGACAGATTTTTCTTATTTCTGTCATATGTCCGGGGAATGTACCACTATCCATGTACCAGGTTCCTTGGCACTCATTTGTTCCTTGAACCCGCAATCAAGGAAATTAAGTTTTAGGTACCCATACTTGTGCGGGTCCCGAGGGGTTAGAATTGTAAGATGATCCAACCAACCTATAGCCAAATGATTTGACTCTAAGGGGTTGCCATCTATCGTGCCATAATCATAATTAATCCTGGCAAATTGCTTGGGGATTCTAGGTTCATACAACTGTCTCTTTTGTCTCGTATGCTGCATATGTGTTTTAGCAATTGCCTTTCTTGGGTAATTGTGGTGTTTGTAGTGCCTAGGTGCATATGTGTTGATGAAAGCTCTTATACTTTTGGAATGGCCTTTCTTGAGTTCTAGGCCTTTGCCATTTGGGCTTATATTCCATAAGTCTATCCGATAGTTCACATTATTCCAATCGGCTTGGCTTGGATATTTTCTACCATTCCCATCATTTGTATTTCTTTTATGGATTTTCGGGGTTTTTAGTAGCTCGCTTCTTCTTTCTGAGTATTTTCTGTTTGGAGTTTTTGAGGACTGGTGAATCTCTTCTCGGTGTCCTTTCAAAGATACTCAATCGGTTGTTTTCCTTTTCCTTTATAACCAAGGCCGCTTTGCTTATTATTGTGCTTTGGAGTGAATGTGTGTGCAACATTTAGAGTTTTGGATTTTTCGGACTCTTCATGACTTGAAGATCCTTTTTCCAAAATTACTCTTGAGGTTTGACATAACACGGAGGAATTAAATCTAAGCCTGTCTTGTTTCCACATTCTCTTTGACTCATAATAAGATCATCCATTGATTTAGATGCCTTAGTGAATGAGGCAATAACATTCTTGAGGTCATTCTCCTCTTTTCTATAGCAAAGCAATTTCTCGCTATTAATTTGGCATTTTCGGCCTTTAAACTTTCATTCTCATTAGCTATTTGACTTAGAGTACTCGGCTCCTTAGTCGACTTTGAGTTTTGACTTTTGAGTAGGTTGTTTTCCTCATTCAATAGTGTGTGTGAGGATTTAATGTGTTCAAAATCTTTCATCATTTTGCCTAATGAATCATAAAGATCAGTGGGTGATGAAGTGTGTGTGTCATCACTATCATCGGTGTACGAGTTTGATGAGTTAGATTGTACCTCATCTTCTTGGTCGGAGTTGATCTTGTTCTTTGGCCATCAAGCGGATCGGGCTTCTTCTTCGAGTCACTTGAGTAGTCACTTCACTACTCAATCATTGTCTCTCTTGACTTGGTGTTTCAAAGTGATCTCTGCAGACCATCATTGCCTTTTTCTTTTCTTGTCTTCTTTCTCTAAAGACCTTCCTTTTTCTTCTTCATCCCTCGTACTTGTTGACTACAGGATATGAGCGATCAATGGCATAGTGACCTGGTTGTCTACAGTTCCAACATAGATATTCACTTTTTGATCGCTCTTTCCATTCTTGAGTTGTCCCTTTGATACTCAACTTTTTGATGATCTGTTCTCTTGGTTGGCCTGTCTTCCCTTGATTTGGAGGGAGCCGAGTGTCTTACGGAAGATTCACCCTTTCCTTTCTTGTAGTTCTTATTGAAGAATTTGTTGAACCTTTTAACCATCGGGCTATTTCTTCCGGGTCAATGACTTCTTTGACCTCAGCTCTCTTCCCATCTTTAACAATTAGAGCAATTTGTTTTGGGTACAAATTGTCTCTTCTGGTCTTTTCTTCTCGGCTCAAACTCGTAGGCTTTGAGGTCCGAGAATAGTTCATGGTTGGATGTCTTTGATAGGTCCATGGAATGTCTCGGTGCCATGACCTTCATTTCCCATTCAGTGGAAGACTTTTAGGATCTTCATACACATTTCCTTCTCGTGTATATTCCTTTCCAAGTGCGCAACGGCTCATTTGTGATTTTTACGTGAACCGAGCATCCAGTTGATCCAGGTTTTCTCCCGAGATCATTTTGAAGTTTTCAAATTTTGATGTGCCACATCGATAATTTGTTTTCTTTGATTTGCTTTGAGCCTTCACAAATCAATGTCACTTGTCCTGATTTCCTTAGCCGTTTTGCATGATTTGACTTTATTGAACATGGCTTTGTCCAAGGTTTTGTAAAGGATGTCCTTGGCTACATTGTCCAGGTTGTATCTTTTTTGTCATCATTTGTCCACTCGGTTCTTGGTTTTTCAACCATGACCGGTCCGGGAGCAAAGATCTTCTTCTCCTTCACCGCAACACTTCGCATGTGCCAGCTGATGTTCACCTTTAATATTTGCAGAGGCCCATCTTTTATCACTATCCACATCTCATCATGTAACGCCGATAGATGAGCCTGCATACGTATTTTCCAATCATCAAATTATTCAATAGTGAACATAGGGATGCGTGTCAAATTTGCTTCCATGATAATAACTTTTAATGATAGAAAAGAGTTTTGAAAATTTAAGTACTAAAGCAGACTTTGAAAAGTTTGGAGATCTAGTTCAAGAACTGGTGCGGAGGGTTCAAGGAACCAACCGCTCCGATACCACTTGTAGGTCCCAAGGGGTGTAAGTGTAAGGTTTAGAAGGGGGTTGAATAAACCTTACCAAATTTTCGATTTAGTCTTTTTAAATCTACAGAGTTGATTCTACACAATTTGTGTCCTTGATGGACAAATCGAATTAGTCACTCAAGAGAGTTAATCTCTCAACAAACTCAAATTTGAGCCGTTGATGGAGTAACTCGGTGTTGGCTATAATTTGACTCAACCGTGGTTTTGTTTTATTGGAAGACTTAACACCCTTAAGTTTGATTAAGCAAGATTTGAGCTTGATTTAGTACTTATAAATTATCAAGTGGATAGCAAATTTATCAGATATAAGCGATTAATAATGCTAGAATTAAAGTGCTAAAAAGTAAATGACACAAAGAAGTTTTTATAGAGGTTCGAAGATGGGGTAATTCTTCTACTTCTCTCTTCTCCAACTCCCGGAGGAATCCACTAGGTAATGATCGTTTACAAAGTGGTAATACCCGGATACAAGTCTTGATCACAACCGACTTGATCCTTTGGGACTCGATCCGAGATGCCTTGATCACTCGGTGGCTTGTCGACGACTCGCCTTCTTCACAGGCAACTTTTGCCTTGCTACTACAGCTCACTTGCTCAAGCTCTTTGGATTTGATCACGAAGCCCTCCAAAAGCTTAAGACTTGGTTCAACCTTGAACCTTTCTACAATCCTTCCCGGAATGTAGACCCCTTGTTTTCGTATTTTCCTCTTCAACGGTTGAAGTTATCTTTCCTTCACGGTGAGTGTTGGATTGATGTTCTTCGTAATGTAGGCTTGAGGATTGAGAATATTTGATTTTTCTAATATGCTTGTATATCTCACATGTGTGTCATCCTTTTTCTCAAACAAACTCCTCGGCCTTTTATAGTGAACTTTCAAAAATTTGCCCGTTGAAGAGATAGGCTTATTTTTGAAAGTCACTTTGGTCGTTGGCTTGTCTTGTTGCGATTCTTGGAATTGCCATTTCCTCGTATGAATTGTTCTTTCACCTTTTCGTAGTTCGACACGGTGTAGTGCTTCCCATTGGTTTATTCCTTTTGCACGCTTCCGGGACCGAGCACTCGAGAAAGGTGGTATGGAGATATTACTTGTTTAAGTAAATCTCTTGATTTCGGCAACGGTTCTTTTACGATTATCTCGACTTGACCGCATATCCTTGCTTTCCCAGGTGACTTAGAGTCGACTTCCAATCATTGGATGACTCTTGTCACTTCAACTTGAGACTTGGCTTCTATTGAGTTGACTTGATCGATGCTCCACTCACCGCATCTCACCGCTTCTCCAAAGAGAGTTCTGTCTACTCTTCTTTGCCATACTCAATTGTCTCGCAATGAGTCTTCCTTCAAGTGTTGATTGTCTTCTTGCATGTTAGGGCGTAGCCGACTTAACTCAGCTTGGCCAGCTCTATTCATTGCAATGCATTTTACAACAAGAATTGGGGTGCCAACTTTCTATTCTAAGTTTTACATGGCATTCATCAAAATCTAAACAATAAAATTCCTAACACTTAATCTTTTGTGCTTTTGGGAGTTGTATATCTCATGTTGAGTAGAGATGCTAGCATAGATATTTCAATCAACGTTTTTAAATACATCTCGAGAGAGAGGGTAAAATACTTGTGTGGTTGTCTTATAGGGAAAAACAATAATAACTTTGGTTGTGATTAATCTGATAATAAAAGGGGATATTAACTGAAACCATAACCCAGGAATCTATTCATCTCCTAAATCTTTCAATAACTCTTTACTTTGTCTTTTTAGGATAAATTCTTGTCTTGCATTAATAAAACCAATCTATCAAATTTCGATCGTCTGGATAAAAATATAAGGCTATTACAATCCCAATACTTAGTACAATAATTTATTAGTCCCTGTGGATTCCACCTTGCTAACCCTATTCTATAAACTGCACCGTACACTTGCGGTGAAGCTAAAAATAAGGCGAACAACTTAAAAGAAAATAATTTGAGTTAAGGTCCTTGTTAAAAGAAAATTTTACGATTAGCTCCGTTTGTAAAAACTAGTTCTTTTGGGGTTAAAAATTAAATAAGTAATTGTATTGACCTCGAAACATTATAAGGTAAGTTTATAAATTCTCTAAATTGTTCATAGATTTAGGTTTTTAGAGTTGGGGTCGAGTTTTTATATAATTCTCATTTTGGCCCTAAATTTGTTAAAATTGTCATTTCGGGCACCGAGTATAAATTAATTGGATCTCACAAATCGGAAGGGATTTTAATGTAATTCCAATTGTAAAATGTCATTAAGGTTAGTAGAAAATTGGGACAAAAGCCGTTTTTAAAAGAAATAAGTATAGGTCCCTTAACTTTTGAAAATCTCATTTTTGTCTCATTTTAAATAATTGCCTTTAAGGCTTTTAGGGGTCCGATTATTATGAAATTTGAACCTTTGGTCCAAATGTCATATGGTTATAATTAAAAGTGTGTTTCCAGGTACATGGACTGTATAAGTCCTGGAAATTTTATTTTGGTCCTCAAGTTTAATATTTTACAATTTTGGTCCCTCAATTTTGTAAAATTACTTTCCAAGCTCGAAACACTTGGATTTTTGGAATTCCTTTAAAATATGTTATTTCCAGTCCCTTAAGAATTAAAATTTCAAATTTTTAAAAGTGGGGCTGGTACAGTTTTGAATTTTGCAAAATAGCCCTTAAACTTCTAAAATTTTACAATTTAGTCCTTGGGCTTTCAAGGGTTGATTTTATTTATCTCCAAACTCTTAAAACTTTATTAAAATGTCAAAATGTAATTTTTGGACCTGAGTACAGACCCAAATTTCAAAAATTACAGAGGGGTCCTTTAAGTTTTATTTTCTTGCAATTAAGTCCGCCAATTTGCCATTTTTGCATGTTAAGTCCAAAAATTCAATTTTAATTATGCTCGACTATTACAGGTTACAAGTCAAGTAAATCATGGATATAAAGAATCATAAACATGCATATACATCTCATTCAGTAATTCATCAAATGAAGCATTAAAATGTACATGCATACACCTAAATTGCAATAAATAGCATTTTTTAGCAACACTTGAGAATTTCTGAAACTTAATACTTGAAATCAACATAGAATGAATTATACATATATCTCAAGCTCTCAAGAAATGTTTCTACATGCAATTTTAAAGAAAGCACCTAGAAGTTGAAAGAATTTTTCCACCCACCTTATAAATGAATTGTTGGTGAAAAAAAAAAGGATAAAATCACAACTTGATTAAGAAGTCACTTAGGTCAGACCCTAAGTCAAGAAATACCAAAAAAATAGGAGTTAGAAAATTGGAATTAGAATTAAGAAGAAAAAGAAGGAGGTGAAGAAATTGGCAAAAACTACACTTACCTTGTGTAGTAGGCAAAATGTGTTAAGAAGAAGCTTCAAAATGGATTCTCTTGCTCACCTCAAAATAACTTTTAAGGTTAGCCCCTAATCCTCCAAAAATGACAATGAAGTGTCAAAATTTGGAAAAATAAAAGTAGGAGAAAATGTACTAAAAACCCAATTCTTACCTTGTAGTCCAATTTCTTCACAATTTCTTGAGGTCTTCTTCAAGATGATATCAAGTCTCTAATATCTTCAAATGGTCTTCTAAGTATACCTCAAAACCAAAAATAAACTTAAATTAGAAGGTGAAAGAGATGAGCTAGAAGATATAAAGAATGGATTGAAGAAGAAAATTCTTACATTTGGAGTAGTATAAAATCGAATTTTATGAAGGTATAGAAGGAGATTTCTTGAAATTTTTCTAAGTGTTTAAGAAAATAGAAGAAGAAATGGGTAGAGAGAAGTTGGAGAATTTTAGAGAGAATGAGGAGAAAATACAAGACTTAGAGTAATCTTTTGTTGTGAAAATGAAATGAAATTTTTTGTAAAAATTGGCCATATGGTCGTGTTATAGGGAGAGAGAGGGAGTGAGAATTTTCCAAGATTTTAACTTGCTTCTTGCATGGGAGACAAAATGCAAGGCAAAGTATGGGGTTGAATGGGAGAATGGGGTGTTGAGAGGATTGAGGGGAATGTTTGTAGTTAGTGAAATTTGTTGAAGAAAAATAGGATTAAAATTGAGATATAAGATGATGTGTATAAGGCTTGTAATATGGTAGAATTATACACAAGATGTATAATATAATGTGTATGTGTACAAGAGTTGAGAGGTATTTCTACACCAAAAATCACCACTTGGCCGTCCACTATGCTTGTAATTGTGGTATCCATATTTTTTTGGTCCAAAACGATGATAATAGATGAATAATATCAATCTCCAAAATAAATAGTGATTTCCTTAATCACTTATAAGTCTCATAGTCACTTATTCTAAATCAAATTCTTAATTCTATAAGGATAAGTCTCTAAAATAAATAGTCTCTTAAAATTATAAGGTGACTAATAAATACACAAATAATAATAATGATCAATCAAGTGATCATTATTGTGAAATAGAATTAATAAAGGATCATTAGTCACAAGTAATTGATCAATTAAATAAAATGAAATAAATGCGAAAATATATATTATTAATATTTACCCGTCAAAGTTACACGGTAAAGTAGTTAAAATAGTACAAAGACAATAGTGAAATAAATACACGCTCGAAAAATCGAGGGCTTCACATCCTCCCCTCCTTAAAAGAATTTTGGTCCCCAAATTCCCTTCAGAATAGATCTGGATATTGATTCCTCAGATCTTCTTCCATCTCCCACGTGGCGACTTCGTCTCGGTTATGGTTCTGCCACACCACCTTAACCATTGGGATCTCTCTCTTCCGCAACTAACGTCTCTGCCGGTCAATGATCCAAATCGGCTTCTCAGTGTAGGACAAGTTCTCCATCAGATGAGGAGCATCACGAGGGATGATGTGCTAGGGATCTGGTCGGTAATTCTTCAACCTCGAGATGTGGAATATGTCGTGCATTCCTACATACTGCACTGGTAACTCGAGTCAGTAGGCTAACTTCTCGATCTTCTGCAGAATCTTGTAAGGTCCGACATATCTCGAACTTAACTTGCCTCCTTTCTTCGGATTGATCAATCCTTTCTGTGGTGAGAGTCTGAGAAGTACTTCATCTCTGACTTCAAATTCCAAATCCTTCATTCTCTTATCCACATAGCTCTTCTGGCGGCTCTGAGTTGTGCGGATTCGTTCCTTGATTAGTTTGACTTTCTCCATGGCCTCCTGAACTAAGTCAACCTTTGGAATCGAGGGTGACTTTCGTTTCCCTTTTGGAGTCCATTGGTTATCAATTTCCCAGTGTAGTGGGGATCTACACATTCGCCCATAAAGTGCCTCGTAGGGTGCCATCCCAATCGTGGCCTGATAGCTGTTATTATAGGCGAACTTGGCCAACGGTAAGTGCGAGTCCCACCTTCCTTGGAAATCTAATGTGCATCGCAACATATCTTCTAGGGTTTGAATTGTTCGCTCAGACTGTCCATCGGTTTGTGGGTGTGTTGATGTATCTTGAAACTTAGCGAGGTACTCCAACTCCTTGTGCAAGCACTTCCAAAACTGAAACAAACCTCGGGTCTCTCGTCCGATACTATGTCGATCGGTACTCCATGCGATCAAATGATTTCTTGAATATAAGTCACAAGCGCGAGTTTCGTAAGTCGGTTTTCTTGATGGGTAAGAAGTGTGTACATTTTGTGAGTCGGTCTACAACTACCCATATAGCATCATGACCTCCTCTGGTCCTCGGTAAGTCTGTCACGAAGTCCATCTTTATATGTTCCCATTTCCACTCAGGAATCCTTAACGGTTGCAATAAACCAGATGGTCGTTGGTGTTCTGCTTTCACTCGTTGACAAGTCAGACATCTCGCAACAAACTCCGCTACCTGGTTCTTCATGTTTACCCACCAATAATTCCGTTTCAAATCCTTATACATCTTGTTTCCTCCAGGATGTATAGTGTACTTCGAGCGGTGTGCTTTTGCCAGAATCCTATTCCTCAACTGCTCGTCATTCAATACACATACTCTATTTTGGAATCTAATAATCCCATCTTTGGGTACCGAAAATTCTGGTCTCTCTTCTTTAAGTATCTTCTCTTTCAGATTTTGAATATGTACATCGGTTTCCTGTGCGACTATGATCTGGTCCAGTAGATCCGGTCTAAACGAAATGTTAGCACAGGTAATCTAAGCTTGGTTCTCGTCTGATTTTAGTTTCTCAGTTCTTCTAATGATTTCTACTCTTGAATCATTAGCCTCGCTAAACTTTCCTTTCTGCTCAAGGCGTCGGCTACTACATTAGCCTTCCCGGGATTGTATTGAATAACAAAGTGATAGTACTCAATTAACTCCATGCATATCCGTTGCCTTAGATTGAGATCTTTCTAAGAGAATAGATACTTCAGGCTCTTGTGATCTGTGAAAACCGTGAATGTTGCTCCGTAGAGATAATTTCTCCACTTCTTTAACGCGAATACTATCGCTGCCAATTCAAGTCATGCGTCAGGTAATTGGCCTCATACGGTTTGAGCTTCCGTGATGCATAAGCAATGACATTTCCTTCCTGCATGATTACTGCTCCTAGTCTTTATTTTGACGCATCACTGTAAACGACAAAGTTTTATGTTCCCTTTGGAAGAGCTAAGATTGGAGCTGTAGTAAGTCGTTTCTTCAGTTCTTGGAAACTAGCCTCGCACTTGTCGTTCTACTCAAATTTGACTTGCTTCTTGGAGAAATCATTGATAAATCTCTGATAATATCCAGCCAATCCTAAAAATCTCCTAATCTCTGTTACTGACTCGGGTTGTTTCCATTCAACCACTGTTTGTACCTTCGAAGGACCCACTGTGATTCTAGTGTCGGATACTATGTGTCCCAAGAATGCAACTTCGCAAAGCTGAAATTCACATTTGCTGAACTTGGCATACAACTTACTCTTTCGTAGTGTCTCTAGGACGATTTTCAGATGACATTCGTGCTCTTCTCTAGACTTAGAGTACACGAGTATGTCATAAATGAATATCAATACGAACTGATCCAAATAGGGTTGAAAGACTCGATGCATCAGATCCATAAATGATGCAGGCGTGTTCTTCAGACTAAAAGGCATTACTACAGACTCGTAGTGTCCATACCTGGTCTGAAATACAGTTTTAGAAATGTCTTCTTCACAGATCTTCAGTTGGTAGTATCCTTACTGAAAATCAAACTTCGAGTACACTGTCGCTCCTTGAAGTTGATCAAACACCTCATCTATCCTTGGGAGGGGATATTTATTTTTGATGGTCACGCTATTAAGACCGCGGTAATCTATACACAATCTTAATGTTCCATCCTTCTTCTTGACGAACAGTATCAGTGCTCCCCATGGAGACATACTCGGTTGGATGAATCCTACATCATCAACTTCTGTAATTGAGTCTTCAGCTCTTGCAACTCAATAGGAGCCAATATATACAGCGTTCTAGCAATCAGGGCAGTTCCCAGTAATACCTCGATGGTAAACTCGACTTCCCTATCTGGAGGGACAAATGTGAGTTCTTGTGAAAATACATCTATGTATTCCGATACTATGGGCACTTGGTGAATTTGCGTCTCTATTTTGGGTTTGTTGATTACAAATGCCAAGTACCCTTGTGCCCCTCTGGCGATTACCTTTCTCGCTTTCATTGCTGAAACGATTGGGGCAATCATAACTCGTGCCCTTCCCGAAATTTCCACTTCGGGCTTTCCAGGTTCGCATAAATTGATGGACTTGCAATGGCAGTTCATATGTGGATGGTGCGCAGATAACCAGTTCATTCCCAGTATCACATCATATTCGGATATAGGTAATAAGATCATATCAGCAGGGAAATATATCTCATCAATCTTAACTTCGCATGCATTATAGATAATGTTTGTTATTTGGCTTGCGCCCATAGGAGTTGATACTTCTAGACATATAGGCATATGTTCCATGCATGCATGCATAGGGATGGCAATGGGTAGGATTCGGGTAGGATTCTATATCCTCCATCCCCATACCCATTTATTATATTCATACCCATACCCATACCCATAGCCATCGGGTATTCAGTTTTCATACCCATCCCCATACCCATCGGAGGATCGGGTATTCATACCCTACCCATACCCTCTTACCACTTACAATTGTATTTTTTTCAAATTTAAGTTATTTTTTTTTAAAGAGAAATTTGAGTTATTTAAATAAAAATGTAGATATTTACTAAATTCTTAAGGAAACAATAAGGCAAAAAGAATATAGATAAGAATTAGCGAACTATATATTATAAAAATATAGCAAAATATTAAAAAGGATTAAACAAAAGTGTTAGTGGGTTAGTAGATTTTGGTTGAGACTTGGAAAAAATCATTTTCTTTAAATATAAATAAATAGAGTTGTATAAATAAATAAATATATGTAAAATATTATAAATAAATATATATGTAGATATATTATATATATATCTAATATTATTATTTAATCGGTATCGGGTAGGGTATGGGTAGGATGTACCTAGACCCACCTCCATACCCATACCCGAAAATACCCATACCCACGTACCCATTTATTTAATCGGGTACGAAACTACCCTCCATACCCTCCTCCGTTAGGGTCGGGTATCAGATCCTCCATCGGGTTTGGAGGAAATTGCCATCCCTATGCATGCAGCTTGTGTACAAAGTGTGGTGCGACAAATGAATGCGATGATCCAAGGTCAAATCGTACTTTATCATAGTGGTCGGATACTGGAAGCATACCTTCCACCATGTTTGTCGCCTTCGGAGCCTCATGCCCGGCTAGTGCAAACGCTCGAGCGGGCATCCTCGTCGGATTACCATGGCCATTGCACGGCCTCTGTGGATGCCCCTGCTTGTTTTTATCCTCATATTTTCGGGCAATCCTTCAGTTGATGCTAATTACTGCCACAGCACAAGCACCTTCCTTATTTGCGCCAACAGTCATTGGCAGTATGTTCCAGTTTCTGGCAGTGTGTGCACATCTGTCACGGCTTTCCTTGAACTGGTCCTTTCCCCTTATCCGTTCTGGCAACTGGTCCCTTCCGACTTGTCAGGATGCTTAGATGGTTGTCCGTGGCCTTTTAGATCGTTTGATGGCTCGTTTCTATTGGATCTGCCCAATGCGGTTTAATCCCGACTCAACGCGGAGAGCTGCCTTCACCGCGACTGAATATATGGCCAGTTCAATAGTCAGAAGTTGTTTCTGAAGTTCCAGTTTTAGTCCCCTCATGATCTTATACAGCTTATCCTCCTCAGTACTAATTTTCCCTAGAGCGTACTTGGACAATCGATGGAATTCTGACTCGTACTGAGCCACCGACATGTTTCCCTGTCTCAATCTGTGGAATTTTTCCCTGCGTGCTTCATTCACTACTTGTGCAATACATTGTTCATTAAACTCAGCCAAGAAGTTCTCCCAAGTTCTGGCCACCCTATCCTGGACCCATTTCCTTTCAACAGATCTCCACCAGTCCATAGCCGCAGATTCCAATCAAAATACCGCAAGTGTCACTTTCTGCTCGTCAGAGTATTGAAGAGCTTTGAATTTGTTCTCCAATTTTTCAATCATGTCCTCCACTTTCAAATCGTCTGGCTCTCCCAAGAAAGCCGGTGGATCAAACCGCAAAAAGCATTCTAGGATTCTATCGTTTGCCTATCGGGCAGGTTCAGGTGCATGCTGATTGGGTTCTGCCTATTTCCTCATGAAAACCAAGATCTGTTGCAGAGCCTGTGCAGTTAGGTTTACTCCTGCAGCCGGTGGAGGAGGTGGTGGCAATTCTGGTGATGGTACACGTTCCCTTGGGACATCGTCGTCCTCACGGGGAATCAGGCGGGGTCTTCCGCATCCCTTATGTTCTGCCATTCTGTATCTTGATGTATCTTGAAGTGTTAGTTACAATCCATAATATAAATGATTCCATTAAATGCTAAAGTAAGACAAGTCACAACATGCCGAAAGTTGTAGCAATACACAAGACACAAAATAAATACTAACGAAAGGCGCATCAATTAATGTAAAATTTGGAGTACACCAAATGAAGTTCATACAACAACAGTACAATAAATTGGGAAATACAACGGAACACGAAAATAAACACCCAGTACAACAACAAGTGTAATCCAGGAAATAAATCTATCTACTCAGTGATTGCACCGTCGTCCTCACTGTCATCCACGTCAACGACCTGGACCTGATTAGGCTCGTGCCATGCCTTGGCGTCTAGCCAGTCGACGAACTCAAGCCACTCATTGAGTGTCTGAGCATCACCATGTGGGGTGGCCTCAAGCGCCTCTGGCTCCCCTGCCTCCGTTGGATCCTCTTCGGGATCCTCCTCAGGATCCTCTTCGTTGTTCACTTCAGGGTCAGCCTCTGGTTCCGCCTCGGGTGGTGCAGTGCTGGTGCATTAGTTGCCAAAGCAGCCTCCAAAGCATCATCCCGCTGAGACAAGGCCTGTGTGAGCTCCTCGATCACCGTCGTCTGCCACACCAAGCACCTGTCTGTTAGCTAAGAGTACAGCCGAATCAAGTTGCCTGTGGCACAAGAAGCTGAGTCATTTGAACTTCGAGACAATCAACATGCTTGCAAGGAGTCATCTTGTAGAAGGATTGCCAGACTCAGTGTACAAGAAGGAAAGTGTTTGTGATGCATGCCAGATGGGAAAACAGATCAAATCATCATTCAAAGAGAAGTCTAGTCCATCTTCAACAAGGATATTACATCTATTGCATATGGATTTATTTGGTCCTGTTGAACCAGCCAATATAAGTGGAAAGAAATACACTTTAGTAGTGGTGGATGATTATTCAAGATACACATGGACAATCTTTATGTGCAAATAGAAGGAAACCTTGCAGAAATTACCTCAGCTGATGAGAAGTGTTCAAAATGAAAAGAGCCAAACCATTATAAAGATAAGGTCTGATAGAGGAACTGAGTTTGTCAATGGGATAATAAATCAGTATTGTGTAGAAAATGGCATTACTCATGAGTTATTTGCAGCAAGGACTCCACAGCAGAATGGAGTAGCAGAAAGAAGAAACAGAACACTCAAGGAAGCTGCTAGAACCATGTTAGCTGAAGCAGGATTGCCTAAAAGATTTTGGGCTGAAGCCATAAACACTGCATGCTATACTCAAAATAGATGTATGATTAATAAACAGCTGACAAAAACTCCCTATGAAATATGGACAGAGAGAAAGCCAAATGTTGGGTACTTTAGGATATTTGGATGTAAATGCTTCATCCACAACAATGGCAAGGACAATCTAAAGGCGTTTGATGCTAAAGCTGATGAAGGTATCTTTTTGGGATACTCAGCTGAAAGCAAAGCCTATAGAGTATTGAACAAGAGGACTCTGGTAACAGAAGAGTTTATTCATGTGGTTTTTTATGAACCTAATGTAAATGGAGAAGATATTGAAGAGTTAGCTGATAAGCTAAATCAGCCAACTATGCAGAAGAGTCCTGATGTTGAAGCTGAAGAAAGAGTTATCAATCAAGATGAAGATGAGATAGTTGAATCTCAAAGACAGCTGGAAAATCTGCAGCTTCATAATGATGATGAAAGAGCTGCTCAAGACAACACAGCTGGGAGACAGTTGAACCCAGTTGATTTGCTTCAACCTGATGTGAGATGGCTGAGAGACCATCCACCAGAACTAGTAATTGGATATGTGAGAGATGGTGTGAGAACCAGATCCAGAGTTCAGCAAGAGGCAATGTTTACTTGTTTTATTTCCCAAATAGAGCCAAAAGATGTGTCCCAAGCATTGGATGACACACATTGGATTCAAGCCATGCAAGAAGAGCTGAATCAGTTTGAGAGGAACAAGGTATGAGAATTGGTGCAAAGACCAACCCATCAAAATGTTATTGGCACAAAATGGGTGTTCAGAAACAAGATGAATGAGAAAGGTTCTGTTGTAAGGAACAAAGCAAGATTGGTGGCCAAAGGGTATTGCCAAGAAGAAGGAATAGATTTTGATGAAACATTTGCTCCTATTGCAAGACTAGAAGCAATAAGGATGTTTCTTGCCTATGCTGCTCACAAGAACTTCACTGTATATCAAATGGATGTGAAAAGTGCATTCCTAAATGGATTGTTAGAGGAAGAAGTCTATGTTGAACAACCTCCAGGTTTTGAGCAGAAGACTCTTGGAGATAAGGTGTACAAGCTCAATAAAGCTTTATATGGATTGAAACAAGCACCAAGAGCATGGTATGATACATTATCTCAATTTCTGACTGACAATGGATTCACCAAAGGCAAAGTGGACAGAACACTCTTCAGAATTCAAGATGGAGAGAGTATCTTCGCTTGTTCAAATATATGTGGATGACATCATTTTTGGATCCACAAATAAAGAGTTGTGTGATAAGTTCTCAAACCTCATGCAAGGAAAATTTGAAATGAGCATGATGGGAGAGCTGACATTTTTCTTATGACTTCAAGTTAAACAGCTGAAGGATGGAACCTTCATAAGTCAAACCAAGTACACCAGAGATTTAATGAAGAAATTTGGTATGGAAGAGAAGTCTTCTGTGAAAATACCAATGAATACATCAGTCAAGATGGACATGGATGCAGATGGTAAAGCTGTAGATCAAACAAGATACAGAGCACTTATTGGATCATTGCTTCTATCTAACAAAGAAGCGGGCGGACATCACCTTTGCAGTAGGTGTATGTGCAAGATTCCAATCTGCACCAAAAGAAAGTCATATGACTGCAGCTAAGAGAATCCTAAGATATTTGAAGGGATGCCAAGAAGTTAGCTTATGGTATCCAAAGGAAGGTGGATTCAAGGTTATTGGTTACTCAGACTCTCATTATGCTGGATATAGAGTTGATAGGAAGAGTACTTCAGGTACATGTCAAATGCTTGGGAACAGATTAGTTTCCTGGTTTAGCAAGAAGCAAAACTCAATAGCCACATCCACAGCTGAAGCAGAGTACATAGCTGCGGGAAGTTGTTGTGCCCAAGTCTTATAGATGAGACAACAGCTGAGAGATTATGAAATTGAAGAAAAAGAGATTCTAATTATGTGTGATAACACAAGTGCTATTACAATCACGCAGAATCCTGTGTTGCATTCAAGAACAAAGCACATTGATGTCAGATATCATTTTATAAGAGATCATGTTGAAAAGAAAGACATCATTCTAGAATATATCTCAACTGATAAACAGTTAGCTGACATATTCACCAAACCCTTATGTGAATCAAGATTTGAAGAGCTTAAGCATGAGCTAGGGTTAATTGAGTTGATTTGACACTCAGAAGACTCAATGAGAAAAGATGGAACGTGAAAACATGAAAACAGAACAAATCTCATGAATCATCCAAGTGAATCAGCCGTGTCGGAAAGATAGTTGTATCGAGTTAGCTGACAGCTGAGTCATTATACGAAGGGAGAGAAGAAAAATTGAGTCACTTGTGGAGTAAGTTGAGTCATTTATGAGCTAAGTGACAAAAATGCAGTCGTTTTTAATGAGCGGAATGTTTTTAAGGATGACGTCGAGTGTAATAATGACGGGTACAGTCAAAAGCTGCACAGTAAGCATATGATTGGATATAAATGTTGCCGCATTAAATGCGAGAAATTAAATGCAATGTGATGTGCTAAATCTGAGCCGTTGATCTTGATCAAAATTCAAAAACCGAAAACACATCCTTTCATAACCCTTATATACTCATTCTTTCAGTTTTCTCTCTCACACTTAAAACTGTTCATCTTCAAACATTCGAAAGCAAGTCATTTTTCTCTCGAAAACCCTACAAGTTCTCAAGCAAGCTTATCAAGATTTAATCGGTAGAAACTTCTAAAAATGGCACCAAGGACTGATTTCACCAAGTTATCGAAGCAAATCTACTCTGGTTCGACTGTGGATTTTGAAGGTATGGTTAAGCAGGGTTCGGATGAAACCCTTATGAAGAAAATCGCGGATATGTTGGAAAAATCTAGGCTCAAAGACTTTTTGATGATAGAATACTCGAACACCTACCTGGAAGAGGTGGCGCAGTTCTATGTGAATGCCAAAGTGCAGGACGAAGATATCAAGTCCTCTGTCCACCGCAAGGACATCATGATCAATGCTAAGGACCTTGCGGAGCACTGCTTATTACCGTCCGAGGGTATGCCGAAAATATACGAAGCTGATGTGGACTTAGCTGCTGCATGGAAAGAAGTGGCCAAACCCGAGTGTGCTGCGAAAGTCATCTACACAGCTGAGAATAAGTTGCTGAAGGACGACTATCACAAGCTGAAGGATGTCATCTCCAAATGTGTGGATATAAAGTTTGGTAGCTTCAATCAGCTATCAAAAACTAAGCTGATCGTCATGGCCGCGATCATGCAAGGAAAGAAAGTTAACTGGGTTGAGTTCATGTACACAGACTCGCGAACGTTGTGAATAAATCTTTCAAGGAAGATGGATCCTTTGGAGGATCACTCGGCTATGGCCTAGTCATTGGGCATTTAATGGAAGTGAAGGGCATTCCCCTTCAACATGGAAAGTCCTTCCATGTTAACAAGAGGATGTTCAGGCCTAACCTTTCAGGAGCCCATAAAAGAGCCCATGCGAAGAGGGCGGACACAAGTGAGGGGGAATCGGTGACCCGAGGAAACGATTGTTGTTGCCTTCCCAAGAAGAAAGTTGCCCCTGTAGCAAAAGAAGAAGGATGCACTGCCCTGCGCTCGAAGTCACCGCCCGAGCAGCCGTGTCTCCCGCCCACGCACCGAGGCGGAGAAGGAAGCCCAAATACCTTCTCCGGCCATCGAAAGAAAGAAGAGGATCGCAAGCCAAGAAAGGCGCTCCTCAATCCAAGAAAGATGCTCGGCCTCTGCGCCCAAGAACTGAAGAAGAGGAATCCGAACCAAAGAATTCCTCGTAAGGACAAAAAGAAGAAAAGAGACTCTTCAAGCTTTGAGCTTGAGAAGACAGTTGAATCTGCAACTCAGTTGGAAAAAGTTTCGAGACTGCTGGTATAGAAGAAGGGCAGTCTCCAGAAGTTGTTAACAAAACAGCCAAGTCTGCTGAGGGGGATCAGCAGAGGCAATTAGAAGACCCGGTTGTGAACAGAACAGCTGAGGAGGAAGAAGCAGCGAAGACAGCAGAATCCCCTGCTGAAAGAGTTGTGTCTTCACCAGCCCCAGATGCTGCTGAAGGTGAAGAGCAGCAGAGTGTGCTACCTTCCATTCCTGAAAAGAAGGACAAAAACAAGATGACGATGATGATGTCATCATGTATTCTCCAATATACCCAGACATCCAGCGCCGTCTACGAGAATGGAGGGCATGGAAGCTAAGCAACTCCAGGGTTCAGTTCGAACGCCCTGAGTTTATAGAAGAGGAAGAGGAGTTAATGCAATTCCTAGGAATTACCACTGCACGACAGGCTCTTGATGAAGAGAATTGCATGGACATCCTCCGTATCATAAAGGCGGACGAGAAAGACAAAGTCAAGAGCAAGCCCCGCACCTTTGGAGAAGGCAAACATATGTCCATTCATCGGAACTCTAGAACACACTCACCCTCATTTTGATGTGTTCTCGAAAGTGATGAAGACATGGATCCCATTTCTTTGCACAAGAAAAGTCGAAATGCGGCAAGCTCTAAGGGAATCCGGTGATGAACGAGCGGCGATTGATGGAAGGACCAGGAGAGTCCTCAAAATCTCTCCCGGAAATAGACACATTGGGAGTGGTACAAAGCCAGATTGCCACGATTATCGCTGCGACCACGCCCCCGAGACACTCGGAAGATGGGTCCAAGGGACTTGGCAATGAGACCGGGAATTTGGGCACCCAAGTTGAGCCAACCCCTATTGAAGGTGTTCTACCACCGCCCCCACTAGTGAGCACTCAACGGAAGGAGCGGGAGTTTGGAAAAGAGTGACCCCACGTCGGTCACTCGGTGTGCGCCGGTGAAGGGGAAACTCACTCCACTGCAGCAAGGTTGGAGGATGCTGCAGATGACTCCACTATGAAGAAAGGAGGCGAAGTGGAGAAAGAAAAGGAAAAAGAACAACAGTAAGTTGACACTGACGAAGCTCGACAGTTGAGTCTGTCCCAGTGAAGTGACAACGCTGCGGCCGAGGACATTCTTTGATGCGATCGAGGCACGAGTTGGAAATGCCCCGTGAGTTAACACTCTGGGCACTAAAAGTGAAATCCAAGGGATTGAGACTCCTTTGGATGCCATGGTCCAAGACCCTAAGACAGCTGCGTCGTCGAAGGGAATGTAGAAGGCCTTTCTGCGATTGAGGCGCTAAAGGTATTGAAGGCCCGAGGGAGGTTGAGACTTCCCCGGGTAAAGAGAAAGAAATGCGAGAACATCCCTCATGTTCATATTGAAAATCTCGAGAAGGAGATTAATGCACTTCATGATTCCCAAGACAACCCCGATATATCATTTAAGGATCTCGAAGATGAAGTTTGAGTCCACCCCGTTGCACATAACAAGGACCCAGCTGAGGATGTTCTTTCGCAGACGAGTCAGTCAAGTTTCAAAGTTGCTCGTCAAACATTCAAATTTGATGATGAACCAAGCCCCCAGGTTTCATCATCATCCGATGACGCTGATGATACAGCCGAGGACCAGTCTACTCAAATGGAAAAACCTACTGAGACCGAATAAGCTGTTAAGACAGCTGAGGCTCAGTCAGCTGGGCAACAACAATCAACTGCCCCAGCTGCAACAACTTCAACTGCGCAGGCTACCAGAGCTGCAACAGTGATCACCTTGCACACAATATCTCAAGTGCGAGATGATGCCCATGCTAGAAGAAGAGACTGCAAGAGAACAGAAGCTCTACATTGTCCAAGAAGATCCCATAATTCCTACTCACTCAATTGTGCCTGCTGATTTCAACTTCGATGCAGAGTGGCCGGCAGCTGACTCAAGTGAGACAGCTGAGATGCATGAATTCTTCAAGAAGATCTGTGCAGAGATTGAGAAGATTGAACGGCACCAATCCTCTCTCGACATGCACCTGGACAACAGAGATGCCACTCTCACGAGCAGACTTGAGAGGAGTGGTGGTCGGGATAAGGAATGGTCTCACCAGAGAGTGTCATGCGTCTCGAGCAAGTTCGCTACTTTAAGGAACTATACAAATGAATCTTTGGTTTTGAGTGCCGACAATCCGACATGAAGGGGAGGATGCGGGCCTATATGGAGAGATTGCATGCCTCTCATACAACCGAAATGGAGTTCTTTGCGTGAATTTCATCGAAAAGAAATTCTACGTGTTGAAGAGACCATGACCAAGTTCACCTTCTCATGGCTGAAATGAAATTGGTGGCGCGATTGAATCGAAAGCCACTTGCTCAGAATTTCCGCACGACTTATGCCGCAGCGAGACTCAAGCGTAACTCGGCTCTCGGTCACCGATTGGATTTTATGCTCGCGGGGAATGTTCCATGGGGTTCCTCTATCCTTCGATGATGCCAAAAAGGGGGAAGAGGAATACCTGAGGAAATTGAAGGAAGAAACAGCTGAGAAGCAAAAGGATAAAACAGCTGAGAAGGGAAAAGCTGTTGAGGGTGAAAGGTCAAGAGATGTGACCTTAATGCTTGCTGAAACCCCTCAGCAAGGTCATGTCACAGCATCGATACTCAGCAAACTTCCAGTAACTCTGTCGATCGAACACTCTGCTGTGACCATGTCGGAGAAAAGAAATATCATAATAGCAGATCAATTAGAGTTCGATAAAAAGACAGATGCTTGCGTTGAAGCAGTGATGAAATAGTTCGGTGGCATTCCGGTAGGGAAGGACACCGATGCCATTCCAGATGACAAAAATGAGCCAAGATCAGTTGAAGCATTTCAAACTCTCGAATCCGAAGGCTATTTCAAGAATATGCCGTTAGCCCAAGCCTAGGATTTGTACTGGGATAAAGGTCTGAAGGTATGTGAAGAAGTTGATAGGCGAGACTACTAGCGACCATTCGGTGGTAAGAAGAAGACTCCAGTACAATATACGCCCAGAGGAGGAAGAAGAAGTGGTGGAGGAAGAGGTTTTCAACCTAGACCTCTACCCAAAAACATTGAATATGTAGATCCAGGCAAGAAGGGGAGGATCTACTGGGCTGGGTATGATGCAGTAGCCAATCGGGAAGTGGCTAGGAAGAATACTGAATATGTAAAGAGAATTGAAGAAGAAAATAAAAGGCAAGATCAGCTGTGGCAAGAAAGGCAAGAAAGAAAAAGAAAAGATGAAGCTGCGAAGAGAGCTTATGAGAAGAAGAAAGCAGCTGAAGAAGAAAAGAAAAGGAAGAGAGTTGATGATGACAGAGCTGAAGAGGAAAGAATGAGGCAGCGAAGGCGATGAAGTGTTGTTGTGAACCCTTCATGTATTTTACGTTTGTAAATACACTTTTGTAAGTCATTTGTACACTCTATAAAGTGTTTTTTGAATCATCTCACTTTGTATTTGTATCCTAGCATAGATGTGTGTAATTTGCTAGATATGAGTATGCTCTGATACACCTTGTAAACAGCTGTGTAAACAACAAGAATGATATGATCAATAAAACGATCTATTCAACACATACATTCTTTGTTTCTGCATTGTCTGTATGTATCTATGCTGTTTACATTTCATTTAATTTTGTTAAGTTTTGGCATCATCAAAAAGGGGGAAATTGTTGGAAAATTATTTTTGTAGATTTTGATGAATGCCATGTAAAACTTAGATTAGAATGTTGGCACCCCATTTTCCTCGTAATTCTTATTGTAATAGATAGAAATTTGAATGAAATTTGAGTCAAGTCGATTATGCCTGGGAATACAAGAAGTCAACTGAAGAAGTGAAGTAAAGACTCCACTGAGGAACAGCTGAGTATGGCCAAGAAAGAAGATCAAGGACTCGACTGAAGACGTAACAGCTGAGGGACAGTTGTGTGAAGAGTCAGTTAAGTCAACCCAAGAAGCCATGTCACAAGTTGAAGTGACAGATGAGTCTCTCAATCATTGGAGAAGACTCAAGTCACCTGGGGAAAAGGCAGCTGCAAAGAGGAATTAACTGAAAAGAATCCGTTGCACAAAAGTCAAGATTATTACTTAAATAAGTAATACTTCCATGCTGCTATGTCTTAAAGTGCTCAGTCCCAGAAGTGTGCAAAAGGACTAAACCAATGGGCACTGCACCTCGTGTCAGAACCTGAAAAGCTGAACATTCATTTAATACGAGGAAAGGTCTACATCTCAAGACTGAAGACCAAGAAAAGACAAGCCAACGAACACAGGTGACTTTTGAAAATCAGCCTATCTCTTCAACGGGAAGATTTTCGAAAGTTCACTATAAAAGGCTGAGGAATCACATTGAGAAAAGGTGACCTTGCACACCTGAGAAATCAAGCATTATTAAAATTGTAACCTGCAAAATATTCTCAAGTTATTCAAAGCAAAATCCTCAAGCCTAAATCTAGAAGGAAATCGATACAACACCAAGCTGTGAAGGAAATACAACTTTAAACTGTTGAAGAGGAAACTTTTGAAGAATCAAAAGTGGTCTACTTTCCAGGGAGGATTGTAGGAAGGTTCAAGGTCGAACCAATCTCAAGTTATTGGAGGGCTTCGTGATCAAATCCAAGAAGCTTGAGAAAGTGAGCTGAAGTAGCAAGGCAACTTCCCTGTGAAGAAGCTGAGTCGGACGAGAAGCCAACTGTGTGACCAAGGCATCTCAAGACTGAGTCCAAGAAGCAAGTCAGCTGTGTGATCAAGACTTGTCTCTAGACTAATAACCACTTTGTACTCTGATCATTACTTAGTAGATTCCTCCAGGAGTTGGAGAAGAGAGAAGTAGAAGAATTACTCCATCTTCGAACCTTTATCAAATTTACTTGTGTCATTTACATTTCAGCATATTTACATTCCTGCACACATATTTTATATCTGCTAATAATTTGCTATCCAACCGATAAAATAACAAAGTGCTAAAATCAAGTGTTAAAACTAAGTTAAATCAAATTCAAGGGTGTTAAGTCTTCCGCTGAAAAACTCATCACAGCCAAGTTAAGGTTTAGACTAAACAGCTGGGTTATTCTATCAACAGCTCTATCAAGTCTGTTGAGTGGCTAACTCTGTTGATTAACTAACTTAGATGTCCCTTAAGGACTTAGTTGTGTATTAACTCTGTAATTATTTTAAAAGGACTAAAATCGAAAAATTGGTAAGGTTTATTCAACCCCCCCCCCCTTCTACACCTTACTTACACCCCTTGGGACCTACAAACAACCCATAGTTGGAAGGTATCAAGGAAGCCTGAAGATAGGAGAAATTGAGCTGACAGGAGTAGCAGGGAAAATCCCAGAGCAATTAATACTGGGTATTGAATTTCTTGAGGATCATAAACCTTGGGAGAGATTACAAGATGGAATGGAGTTCATCGTGGCAAATAAAAGATACATAATCAGATGACCACTAGTCCATTCTCCATATACATTTCTATTGGAATGTTATATGTTGAATACAAGGCCGAGTATTTCGCCGCCTATATTGATTCGGGTGCCGGAATATGTACTGCAAAGTCGAATGTTTTTCCTAAAGAAATTGGAGAGGATTTACCAGCTATTGCGGGAAGGGATTTCTCTAAAAGAATTCTTATTCTTAACAGAGAAATTAAACATGCAGAAATCATGATCGGAGGCGCAGGCGGTACCCCATGGTACAAAGTGAAGACGCCACCAATCTATTTCCATGATACTGGAGCAGATTTTTCGCTAGGAAACAATTTCCTACAAACATTTAAATGATTCACACAGGAGAATGAGACCAGAAGACTTAATTTCACAACATTATGTGATCATTAGATTATTGTTCAGAGACTGCGGGAAGCATTTTATAGAAAAATGCCTATTAATTTTCGCAGCAAGCGTGGTGATGAATCCAAACTTCGGAATCCAAAGATGGCGGATCGAAGGAAATTTGGTGAAGTATTATCCTATAGACAATTTGGTTCAAACTATAAGGATAAGAAAATATGGGATAATAACTTGTATTCATTCAGAATACAAGGAGAAGAACGAGTACCTCCAGAGGCTATTGTTGAATTGATGATGAGCTTAATGGAGAATCCACAGAGTGACATCACCATAGAAGATCATATATCACTCGAGGATATCAAGAAGAAGATCCAAAGAAATTATAATGAAAATCCTTTGGCATGGTGGGATAAGAACGAGCTCAAAGCTTGCTTAAAAGTTAAACTAGGAAAGGAGTATGAGTTCGTGAGATTCAAACCAATCCTTGTGAATCAGGAGGATCGTAAGGATATGCAGAAGATACTTAAGGAACATCTTGACCTTAAGTTGATTTCACCAGGAGTTTCTCCATATAGCAGTCCATGATTCTTAGTCAGAAACCATGGAGAAATTAAAAGAGGAAAGCCAAGACTTGTTATTAATTACAAAGGGATTAATAACATTTTGGAGTTCGATGGATACTATATCCCAAGCAGAGAACATTTGGTTAACTGTATCAAAGGTGCCAAGATATTCTCAAAGTTTGATTGCAAATCTGGATTTTACCAGATTAAGATGGAGGAAAAAAGTAAGAAGTTCACAGCTTTTTCCACACCACAAGGACATTATATTTGGAACGTGATGCCTATGGGATTGGCTAACACATCCCAGATATATCAAAGGAAGATGGATAATCTCTTCAAAGATTATTTAGTTTCATGTTTGTGTATATCGATGACATTCTTATCGCATCAAAGAACATGAAGGAGCATCTCAAGCATTTGGAAATATTTTCAGATGTTTGCCACAAGGAAGAATTAGTGCTTTCTGAAAAGAAGGCAGTGATTGCTACAAGACAGATTGAATTCCTCGGAATTGAAATTGATGAATCTGGAATCATCCTACAAAGTCATATTGTAGAAAAGATACAAGGATTTCCAGATACACTAAAGGACAAGAAGCAGCTTCAGAGTTTCCTTGGAGTTGTTAACTTTGCTGGAATGCTCATAAACAATCTAGCACATTATAGGAAGGTGTTTAGCCCATTGCTCAAAAAAGATGCTACATTCAAATGGGAAGGTGAACATCAAGAAGTAATAAAGTAGCATAAAGAAGTTTGTAAAAAGCTTCTAAAACTTGCAATTCCACAAGATGAAGATGAATTGGTTCTATACACGGATGCCAGTGACTATTAGTGGGCAGCTGTTCTTACAAAAGCCACACCAAATGGCAAAATGCCATGCTGATATTGCAGTGGTCTTTTTACAGACAGCGAAGTGAATCGATGGCATATCAACGAGAAAGAATTATTTGCAGTCAGAAAGGCTTTCAAAAAATGGCCATTATTTTTACTGGCTAAAAAGTTTACTTTAAAAATTGATAATTCAAGTGTCAAGGCTTTTCTGAAAAATAAAATTGAATCTAAACCAGAAAAGGCTAGATTACTTAGATGGCAAGCTGAATGTCAATATTATGATTATGATATTGTCATTATAAAATCTCATGAAAATGTTCTTGTAGATATTTTGACACGAGATGGAAGGACGCGTTGCTGACGAGGTCCTTCAACAGGTAAGATATCTCAAAGAAAACTTGGAGAGTCTAGAACGAGATTTTAGGACGTTATGTCTCAATGTAGAAGTTGTTGGACGACTTCAACAGGCTGACCAGAAATCTGTTTCTAGTCAAATACGAGCATTGCCAGTTTGCTCAAGGACAATTGTTCTTAGCGCTGCAAGGGCCTCTCCTCCAGGCTGCATCTCCTACGCTGCAAAAAGGGGTGAATAGAGAATGGGGCTCTAACCCGGAGGTTATGGATTCAAGTACCATAATCACAAGTGTTGCAAGTGATGCAACCCCTGAGGGTGTACAAACTGTAACGAATGTTGAAGCTCCGGTGTCACAACCCGAGACTCCAAGTCAACCCAGCACCTCTGGGGTAAAAGATGAAGAGTTGAATCTAAGGCCACAGACAGGCAAATCTAAGGTTCAAACTGATGAGATTAAGATTTCTCCAATGCAGGTATATCAACGACAATGGGAGAAATTAATTACAAGAAGAGGTATTAACCCAGAAAAAACAATGGTTGATATCTCAGGCAAGTATCCCAGAGTTTGGATGAAACCAGGAAGTCATCCAAATGAAGTTCAAGAATGGTATACTTTTGGAGCTTTAGCTTCAATTTATACTGTATCACCCGGATTCCCAGAAATTTCAAAATTACCGAAATGGATTGGGGAAGCAGTTTACGAGACTTGGGCCAACAATCCACATTTGGCCAGAGGAGATATTTTGGAACTGTATTTTATCAGTGCAGCTCCTGAACCAGCGAAGAAAGACTTTAATGAAGCTTTTCATTTCATCAAGCTAAGAAGACCGGATGGAAATACTTTAAAATACATTAATGCAGCTTCACCGGAAGAAGTGCCATTGTTAGTAGGAGCAATTTCCGAAGACAAAGCTTCTATACGATGAGCATGGGGTCTTTGGGTTTGTTTAACAGAAATGGAAAAGGTTAAATATCCATTCAAGTTTTTCCAAAATTCAGCAAATCGATCTTTCCTACTGAATTCAATGAAAGGATCAACAACAGGATTTGCAGAGGAACTTTTTGAGACAAAGAGAAGAATTCTCTGGGAGAACAAGATTTCGGCGAGCAAAGAAACTTTCCAGAAATTCTGTAACATGGCGCATGTTGGCCGTTGGATTGATCGGATATGTCAAGCATGCCCCAAACAAAAAGAACCTGAGTTTTGGAAACGATTTCGACCCAAACCCGACTGACAAGACCATGCAGCTGGAAAAGACAAAGGCCCAGCTCACAAGACGCGTTATCCTCGGGGATCACGTAAACCAAATTTTTAAAATATTCTCCGACAAACATCGCATGGGCTGGGTAACGCGGAAAGAAAAGAAAAACAGTTGGCGAGGCAATAATGCAGGATATGATGTGAGCAGTGATGTCATATATATCAAACGAGATTTGGAGTCCGCCTTTCAACTCCGGATTCAAGTCTATAAAAACCGAGAGTTGAAGGAAGCTGAGGACTTCTTATAATAAATTCTTAGAGAAAATTTGTCATATTTTGAGTGTTTTAGTTTTAATTTTTATGTATTTATGAGTGCAAGCCTCATACATGAGAGGCTAAACAAGTATTCTCCTCCCAAAAAGAGATTACTAATGTAATAAATATTTCTATAAGTTCTTAATAAAAAGGGGCATTTTGCTTCAACATGTGTTCATAATGTTCTATTAGTTTATCCTGTTTAAAGATTATCTTGTATGCCTGGAGTAGGAAACGAACCAATGTTGTGATGAGCAGTTGCTGAAGGAGTTGGATAACTTGTAGGTCATCTTCCCTGCTGGTTGAAGTTGAACAGTGTGAACTGTTTGTCAAACGATCTAGGGGCAGTAATTTTCCAACTAGTGATGTTGCGAGCCATCTTACCCAGTGTTGTTTTGGTCAAAGAAGGTATGAATTTTAAGGGATATTTTAATTTTAGGGAAGCATGTTGGGCCTGATATGGTCGTAATGGACTATATCCATTTATGTTAATAAACTTAGGCAAATTGAAGAATGTATACATGTTAGTAAAACCTTTACAGAAGTATGCCCTGTTAAGTTTATAGGCTGGAAACCTGACATGATCCACTTAAAACCTCTTAATAGAGACTGGATCTAAGTAGGTGTAACAATTCCACGAACAAAACAGGAGACAGAAAATGAAAGCTTTCACAACATGTGATATATTGAAAATTAGGGTAATTTGGGACTTGCATGGCAAATTTTATATACTGTGGGACTATTTGTGAATATTTCTAAAACTGTAGGACTAAGAGTGCAAGATCTGAAAATAGTAGAATGACAGATGCAAAGTACGGGACTAAAGGTGTAATAGGCCTGATCCTATGGGACTGAGGGTGCAATTTTCTCAAATTTTTTATATTATTTTGGAATGGTCCAAATTGGCTGATGCACTTCAAGAATCTATGGTTGATCATCCTGGACAAGAAGACTGCAGTATTGTTAGCACACCTGAGATTCAATTTAGAATTTGATTTGAGAATATGAAAGTGTATATAAGATAATTAACGGGGTAAGTTCAAGAATGGCCTCTTTTGATATTTCAGTTACAACTATAGCCTTCCATATTAAAAGAGTTCAAATATTCACTAAAGTTCCCATTATACCCTTTATAACAAATAAGGAAACATGATTAAATCCGTTCCAGATATCACAGAATATGAATACTTTCAGCTTCTGTAACCTATTTCATTCGTGGCATTGTTACACCTACTTAGATCCAGTCTCCATTTTAGAGGTTTTAAATAGATCATGTCAGGTTTCCAGCCGATAAACTTAACAGATTATAGAATTAAAAGATGCTCGATTCTATGTTATCAGTTCCAAACTAAGGTTTACAGGTGAAAATGGAAATAGTCCATTACAACCATATCAGACCCAACATGCTTCCGGAAAATTAATAAATCCCTTAAAATTCATATCTTCTTTGACCGAAACAACACCGGGTGAGATGGCTCGCAACACCACCAGTCGGAAAATTACTACCCCCAGATCGTTTGACGAACAGCTCCTCACTGTTCAACCTCACCCTCAGGGAAGATGATCTGCAAGTTATCCGACTCCTTCAAAGAATCGCCAAAGACAACCTTGGTTTGTTTCCTACTCTAGTCGTATAAGTAATTCTTCAAAGGGATAGATCAATAGTACACTATGAATGCATGTTGAACAAAAGCCTTTATTTTATTAAGAACTTAAAGAAAAATTTATTACATTAGTAATCTCCTTTTGGGAGGAGAAAACCTGTTTAGCCTCTCATAAAGGCTATCACACTCTTGTACATAAAATTAAAAACTAAAACTTTAAAAGCTGAAAACACTCTGTAAATTCTAAACACTCCACTAATATTACAAAAGAAATTTTATTGTAGAAGACTAAGGGAGATGTTCGATGCCTTTAGCCTTCTGAAAACTATTGTTTATATAGAGGAATGGGCTGCCTCTATTTCTTGGATTCTCCCATCCACTTGCTGAAAGTAGTGGAATACTTTATTATCTTCACATGGCTTGGGTCCCTCCTTGTCTGGTATCCAAGGCAAGTTGATAAGGCTCCAAAGCCTGATGACTCTTCTTTTTCCGTCTTTTAGCTAGATGGAATATTATGACATCATTGCTTACGTCATTTTCTTGAATTATCAGCATCTTGATTATTTGGATGTCAATTACTAGATCTGACCCACCTTTTGTCTCTTTACTGAGTGGGTTATCCTTGAGTCACATGTTTTCACTAACTTTGTCGGGGAATCTACTTTTTTGGTGGTCCCCGAAACTTTGGATACTTCTGTGACTTGTCTTCTCCGTCGCCGGGTCTTCTCCGATCGACTTTTGGCCAGAATCCTTTGCCAAATTCCGGTTCTTTCTAGTTTTGACATTCGGGACAGACCCGAAGTTCCCAATGGCCGATGTGAGCCATATTGCAGTATTTCTGGCGAGTCTCTTTACTCCCCGACAGCTTGTTTTCCCACAGAATATTTCTTTTCTTTTCGAATAGGTCTTCTGCAAATCTTGTTGTTTTTCCTGTCATAGTATTCAACATGAATGATCCGTTCACTGAATTTTGATAAAACTTGAACGGAAACTTGACTTTGTCCATCTCAGTGAGACAGACCCATAATCCCCACGCCCTTCTTGTTGTAATTTGATCTTCAGTGAAGGTCATGGCCAATTGTACTTTTCCGAATTAGCCTCCTTGATATTTTTGAAGGCTCTTTCATCTAGTCGTCGAAGCCTCGATGTAATGGAAGGCTTCATGTCCACCCTTTTCAACGGGCTCTGTTTGCCGCACTTATGAAATATAGCTCCAATGTATCCCCTGTTTTAGGCTGTCATTGTTGGACCAAAGACTCAGTAAACCGCTTCCTGGATCCACTTTGGCAATTTTGTGATCTCAGGAAGGTGGTGAAGTAATATAGATCGAGGCCAAAGCCCCAAACTCATGCCACCTCTTTTTCTTCTTAGTCGGAATTTGGTAACATCCAAACCCTTGGATAATTTCGAAATATCGATCTTTGTTTTTGCTCGAGATATCCCTTTTCCGTAATCAGTTTTTCCCAATTTGTATGATATTCCGCCAAGAAGAAGAAACTTTAATCTCGTTAATATCAATCTTAGAAGTGCCCATCATAGGCCTAAGATTGATCTCTTCGTCCTTTACCCCGGACGTGTTGGGTTGATGTGATAACTCGGGATTTGACTCTAGAGTATTAGGTTTTCCTTGGGCCAACATTTCTGCCAGCTTAGGACTTGTGGTAGAGGTACTGGAATCCTCTGCTATAGGTTGGGGAACCCTGCGCTCTAAACGCTCCGTTTGCTTATTAGCGGCCCGGAGGAGTGGCCCTTGAAATACCGTTCTCAACTGAGAGTGACACCGGACACATGCTCGTATATGATCGGTTACTTTATCCCGATTATTCCTTTGTAATTTCCCGGCCAAATTAACATTGATGACCAGGGTATCAAATTCTCGGAGTAGCATTTCAAGCTGGTCTCCAAGATGTCTTGAGGCTGTGAGGATGGAATCAGCTTCAATTCCCTCCATCTCTTGTTAAAAAATCTGCAAGAACATTTTCATGAGATTTTATAATGACAATATCATAATCATAATATTGACATTCAGCTTGCCATCTAAGTATCCTAGCTTTTTCTGGTTTTGATTCAATTTTGTTTTTCGAAAAGCTTTGACACTTGAATTATCAATTTTAAAATAAACTTTTAGCCAAGAGAAATAAAAGCCATTTTTTGAAAGCCTTTACGATCGCAAAGAATTCTTTCTTTCGTTGATATGCCACTTTGAGTTGCTTCATTGTCGTAAATAGACCGCCGCAATATCGCATGGCACTTCTCCATTTGGTGTGGCTTTTGAAAGAAGCTGCCGCCCACCAATGATCACGGCATCGTGTAAAGAACAGTTCATCTTCATCTTGTGGAATTGCAAGTTTAGGAAGTTTTTGCAAACTTATTTAAGTCGCTTAATTCTTGATGTTCATTCTCCCATTTGAATATTGCATCTTTTTTAAGCAATGGGCTAAACACCTTCTCGTAATGTGCTAGATTGTTTATAAACATCCCAAAGAAAGTTAACAACTCCAAGAAAACTCAAGTCGCTTCTTGTCTTTCAAAGTGTATCCGGAAATCCTTGTATCTTTTCTACAATATGACTTTGTATGATGATTCCGATTCATGATTTCAATTCCGAGGAATTCAACTGTCTTGTTGCAATCACGCCTTCTTTTCGAAAGCACTAATCCTTCCTTGTGACAAAAACAAAATATTCCCAAATGTTTGAGAAATGCTCTTTAATGCGATCGAGAATGTCATTGATATACAAACATGAAACCGAAATAATCCTTAAAGAGATTATCCATCTTCCTTTGATATATCCGGGGTGCGTTAGCCAATCCCATGGGCATTACGTTCCAAATATAATGTCCTTGTGGTGTAGAGAAAGTTGTGAACTTCTTGCTTTCTTCATCAATCTTAATCTGGTAGAATCTAGATTTGCAATCGAACTTTGAGAATATCTTGGCACCTTTGATGCGATTAACGGATGTTCTCTCGCTTGGGATATAATATCCGTCGAATTCCAAAATGTTATTAATCCCCTTGTAATTAATAACAAGTCTTGCTTTCCTCTTTTGATTTCTCCATGGTTTTCGACTAAGAATCCTCGGATCATTGTATGGAGAAACTCCTGGTGAAATTAACTTAAGGTCAATATGTTCCTTAAGTATCTTCTGCATATCCTCACGATCCTCCTGGTTCATAAGGATTGGTTTGAATCTGACGAACTTGTACTCCTTTCTAGGTTTAACTTTTAAGGATGCTTTGAGCTCATTCTTGTCCCACCATGCCAAAGGATCTTCATTGTAATTCCTTTGGATCTTCTTCTTGATATCCTCGAGTGATATTTGTTCCTCTAGGGTCACGTCACTCTGCAGACTCTCCATTAGGCTCAACATTAATTCTTCAATAACCTCTAGAGTAACTCGTTCTTCTCCTTGCACTCTGAATGAATACAAGTTATAATCCCAAAGCTTCTTATCCTTTCGAGAACCGAATTGTCTATAGGATAATAAAGCTTCACCAAATTTCCTTCGATCCGCCATTTTTGGATTTTGGAGTTTGGCTTCATCACCACGCTTGCAAAAATTAATAGGCATTTTTCTCGTAAAAACGTTTCCTAGATCACGGTCAATGATCTTATGATCACATAATGTTGTGAAAATAAGTCTTCTTGTCTCATTTTCCTGTGTAAATCTTTTGAATGTTTGTAGGAAATTATTTCCTAGCAATACATCTGCTCCTGTATCATGAAAATAGATTGGTGGCGTCTTGACTTTATACCATGGGGTACCGCCTGCGCCTCCGATCATGATTTACGCTTGTTTAATTTCTCGCGTTAAGAATAAGAATTCTTTTAGAGAAATCTCTTCCGCAATATTTGGTAAATCTTCTCCAATTTCTTTAGGAAAAACATACGGCTTGCGCAAAGACATATTCCTAAGACTGAATCAATATAGGTGGCGAAATACTCACCTTTGTACTCAAAGATATAACATTCCGATAGAAATGTATATGGAGAATGGACTAGTGGTCATCTGATTCTGTATCTTTTATCTACCACTGTGAACTCCATTTCGTCTTGTAATCTTTCCCAAGGTTTATGATCCTCAAGAAATTCAATTCCCAGTATTAATTGCTCTGGGATTTTCCCTGCAACTCCTGTGATAGTAAGCTCAATTTCTCCTATCTTCAGGCTTCCTTGATACCTTCCAACTATTGGCTGTTGGAGATAATATAGAACATCACAAGGAAAAATATTATCCTTTTGGGTGATGTTGAATATTACTTCAACTTCTCGCCATCCTTTCGGACATTTCAGCTCTCCTACTATTTTGAAAACATCTGGGATACGCTAAACTGTACTTGGTCTCCTTTCTTCCCAACGACTGCTACTCACCATTCTGTCTTGTTGGAAAGACATCCTTCTGGGCTCAACTCTGAGACTTCGACTTTTGTTGAAGGCTGGTTGATCCTGTATTTTCATATCGATCTCCTTGATAGTTGGAGACTCCATGATTTCTGGTAAAACCACCCTGGCATAGTCCTCGAAGATTCTTGGGACTTCAATAAATTCCTTTCTCAAGAATACTTCTGAATGATGTGTATTCGAGAGAGCATAGGATATCTTGTGTGTGATCGAGTTGGGTATGTTCCCTTCATTCATCAAATCTTCTCTTTTGAAATCTTGATGAAGGGTTAAGACTCTGTTGAAATCTCGATCTCCCAAATTGTATGCAATTCTAGGATAGACATTAAATGCCAATTTCCCAGCATACAAATTTCCTATTACCGCTCCAAGGCATGAATCCTTGAGGTTTGAGATTCGCTTGTCAAAGATTGCCAAATTGAGTGGTGAATCTATCCCTTCTTTGAATGTTGCTTTAATAATAACTCTTATGGCTCCGATATGAATTCATGAGAGTGTATTTGCAACTTCTCTTTTAACTCTGCTTTTGATCTCCTGGATTTCTCTAATAGGGACCAACTGCATCTCAATTAGGTTTCCTGTAGACTCCATCGGAATGGAAAATTCTCCGGTTGTTACCCTGTGGATAATTTGGTGTTTTCTATTACGAAAACCAATCTTATCCAAAGCCTTTCCCATCGCTCCAATTGTAAATCCATCATAGATTTGAAGCTTTGGATCTTCCTTCATAATTCTCATAAGAGTCTTATGAGACACCGTAGTGTGAGAGAGGAATCGACATATCCTCCCCGACCGTCTGCATTGAAGAATTTCTTCTTCACTCACGATTTTGAATCTGGATTCACATCCATCATCGAATAGATCTCTTCTTCATAGATGCTTTCATCCGAGGGAATATCCTCAAACCGATACACTGTATTAAATCGATAATAGACAGCCTTCTTCGATTTCGGGGTAGCTTCAACTGTCTAACTCCTCGTTTTTGATTGTCCGGACAATCCGTTGAGATATGCCATCTTGCTCGCATGTCCGTAATTACAGATCTTTGAAACTTTCATTAGCTCGTGTGAGCCCGCCGAAAGTTCTTCTTCCGGATTTCTCTTTGGTACTTGCTTGATTAGAACCCGATGATGAGGCTCTACTCCCGCTTGGTGTTTGGTCTTTGCCCCGATTTATAACGGGCTTTTGTTTTGACCAAAACCTTCTAGGTCTCCATGAAGACCGCTTCTTTTGTTGCTACTTCCTCGGCGGTATGGATGGCTTCTCGCCCTTCTTCTTCTTGTGCCGCCTTGGTTGACTTCCCACAACTGTTGGGATATCATCATCTATGCAACATAGAGCAATTGCTTTGTTAATTCCTCGTAATCTCTTGTAATTCCGGTACAGTGATGCTTGGTAGCACCATTCAGATAACTTGGCCTTTAAGAAAGACATTCTTCTGGCCACAGTATCTAATTCTGCTCCATCCTTGTATTCCCTAATAAGCATTTCTCTCCAGGGACTTGGAATTTTTGCAAAGAATAGGCGTGAAGCTTCTCTGTCTCCAATCTTAGATTTCCACCGGTATTCGGTGAACAACTTGATATATTCGTCAATATGACTAATATCATGTAACTCAAGGCTGTAGAGGGCTTGTTTATATCTTTTTCGTTTTTCATCCTCTAATCCCTTAAAGTAACCTGTGCCGATAAATTGGATTTTAAATAATTTTGCCATATCATCGACAATCCCTTTTAGTGATTCTCCTAAAGTAACCGCGAGTTTCGTACTTGAATCGGTCATATCCCAGGCAATCTTTACAGATCCCTCAAGACTCATTTCAAGGAGTAAAATGAATGAATCTTTTGTAAGATCGAGGGTTCCTGCTGCAATCCTCATAGCTGATGCCCATTCATCAATGAGAACTTCTCGATTTTTAAAATCTGGGATATCCAGATTTAACATCAACCCATATGGATGTATCGGGTTGAGATGCGATCTTCCATAAGGCATTTGATAAACATTTGGCCTTCTAGAAGGTTGTCGAGTTCCTGCAAGAGGTTGTCGAGCTCCTGTTCCTGAAAGTGGTTCATCTCCTGTGGTGAAATCTCCAACGTGGTGCATTTTCTCGTCTCGGTTTCCCGGATTTGAACCTGCACTTTCCTCAACATTGGGATTAACTGGTGGCGGTGGTGGTCGAATTGGTCTACCTTGTGGGTCATAGGTAACCAAAGCTGATTCATCACCTGCGTTCATCTTTAATCTACAATACCTAATCCCGCGAAGGATTCTGCTAGGTCGTGTAGATCTTTAAGATTTATCTTCTCCATATCCATCACTTTTACTTGGTGACGGATTTTCCTTTGATGATAGCGATGAGATTTTCATCATCTGTCATTTTTATAACTTCGGTCGATTTCCCCCTTTGGTGTAAATATGGAACTGTCCCGAAATAGATACGTTTCTTTCCTCCGGAAGAACTCGGTCTATCCTCCAGGTTCTTGACTCGTTTCTGAATATCATGAAGGATTTCTAAAGTCTCCTTCTGATATTTTACCATCGTCTCCATCCAGTTCGGATCGATGAACTTTGTATGGTAGATGCATATGGCGGTTGCCATAATTCTGTACCATCTTTTGGACTTCTCTAATATCTTTTGAGATCTTAGATGTGTCCGGAAGTATCTCGCTCCATTATGGTACTCCATCGGGAATCATGATTCTGATGGGCATTCTTGGATGTTTTTGGCGATTCATCGATCGACATATATTATTTGGTTTTTAAGAAAACTTAGATAATATGCCGCTTTTTTGTGGCAGTGTCTCAAGGTTTATCGGCTCGCGTTCTTTTCATCATATTGGTTTTGTATCTTGTCTTGGTGATCCATCAAAATTTGACGATATGCAGGTGTACATCTTGGACAATTGTCAGATCCATTTACTGGAGTAATTTCTCCTCACCAATTGTTAATTACATAAATATAATAAATTTAACTAAAAGTTCTTAATAAACCTAGGCTCGATACAAATTTTGCGGGCCCTAAAACCTTTAAAAACCATTAGTTTACCTTCAATCCAATATAAGGGGTGTTTTTATCCATAAAAGAAGACTATTTTTGAAACTTTTGAATAAGTGGGCTAAAGTTATATATGGGCTTTAAAATTAGGCCATTCCTAATATATTCCCATAATTAACCAAGGAATATGAAGCCGGTAATATAATTTCTTTAGTCTGGAACATGAACATTGAGATTTAGTCATCTAACTAGTCATATTTAAATTCTCTAGTCTAATATCATTCAAAAATTTAGACATTTGATCCTATTTTGACAAATTTTATATTTTTATGAGAAATTACTGACTATGACCATTCGGGTGCAGACATCTCGAAGAATTGAAGATTTGATGATTTGATACAAAAATTGCTGCCAGATCATTAAAATTCCCAATTTTTTTGTATGACAGTTTTTGGTGATTTGACATGCGAAATCTTTGAGCCAAAGCACTAAAATTTATAAATTTCTGAGACACATTAACACACGTTTTTCCTAGTTAACAATTACTGTAAAATTACTCGATTTCTATCAAAATCGGACTAAATGTCCAATTCTTTTAAAGTAGTTGGATCAAAATTTAGAGGTGACTACTTAGAAAACTAAATCTCCAATTAGTCCAAGTTACAAGGCAGAAAATATTTTCTATATGAAGCCTGACACATATTTCATAAGGCTCTTTTTTTCTTTTTGGACAAGATATCTTATTCTTGTCACCTGACTTGTATCTATTTTGGGGGTCTTATCTGAACCAATCTTGGCTTATACAATTTTAGCTCAACTTGTCGCAGTGATGACTCTTGCCTTCTATCATGCCTGAAAGTTTGTAGCCCCAAAACACTCGGATTATCAAATGTCGGAAAAATGTTAAACTAGAAGTTACAACAACCAGTGTAACATGCAACCCAAAAGAAAAAAAAAGGATGTAAAATTTATCTTCAAGTTATAAATAACTTGTAGAAGTGTCTGTAACCATTTACATCTCAAAGTATCAACTAGTCTAGTAAAAACCTTCCACTTGAGTAGATCGATGTTTTATAACTCATCTCGTTCAACAATATATGTTTATAACTCACTATCGCTCGAATATAAAACAATATGGACCAGACAAACAAGACGAACATCAACTGGACTGGATGTTAGGTTTAGATTTAGTTACATCTCGAGTAACATTTGCTTCAATAATTTTCATTTTCAACTCAAATGTTTTATTGCTTTCAATATGTATGGATCCCTCCCATTTTTCTTTCTTATTTTCGTGTATCAACTCATGTATACGGAGTGGGCATCCCTCTTTATATAGGCATCTCTTGTGCCCAAAGAAACCTAAAAATATGGAAATAAGATATACACAATAATATCATCGATCACTTAAGTTCGGACACAAGATAATATCTTAAAGAGTCATAATATATCATTAACATATAAATATTAAAATCCTAACTCGTTTAGGTACAAGATTGTATCTTGACCTAAACTTACCAAATAAGATATAACATAATATAGATTTATATTTATAGTACAAATCTTTCCTTATCAATTTAGATCTCCTTGATTATGAAATAGGTCTAGAAAGACAAAATATAGAATTTGTCAAAATCAAAACACCACAAGAGATTTCGGCCGTGTAGCTAACAATGCCCCACCCCAATGATTGTTAGGATAATGCCTTAAAGCAGTTGTCAATTAGTTTTTAGTATTAAAAAAGCCGACTTTCATTTTTAAACACTTGTGTTTATTGTATGCATTTTTTAACATCATGAAATCCCACCAAAATCTTAAGTATACTATTAATAGGCCTACAAATGAAATGAAATAAACGAACGAAACTCAAACTTAAAGATATTTGGTTCATTAGCTCGTGAACAAGCTCGTTACTCCTTCTACTCTGGTTGGTCTACAACATTGAAATCTTAAAAGCTTTGATAAAGAATTAATCGTTGTTCGTTTAAGTACTCTCGCCTGGGATTGTTAAATTGGATAAGTTATGCAACATAACTGGAGAGACTCAAACTTATCTAACTTGTTAGTTCTTTCATAATTTTCTTCTTAATTAGCTCTTATTCACCAAACAAGACCCTCATTATCCCATTCACTAGTATAGTACTTGGTTAGAAAAGTAAGCTCGTAAATAGGCTCGATAGTAAGCTCATATAAATTGAACTAATAATTTGATTTTGATTTTAATTTTTCATATTTTTACTTAAGATAATATAAAAATATTTCAATAAAATTAATTTTTTGAATAAAATTATAGGTTTTAATAAATATATTATGAATTTTTAATATAAATAATATTATTTTTTGTAATAAATTGAAGAATATTTTAATTTTTAATTAATATTTACTAAGCTCGTTTAGGCTCGGAAAAGTTCGCGAGCCATCAACATGTTCGATAAATTCAGGCTCGAGTTCGACTCGATAATAAACGAGCCAAACTCAAATACTCAAAAGCTCGACTCGGTTCGGTTCGATTGCAGCCCTAACTATTAAGGTGTACGTGTATTGCACATGATCCATTTTTTTATTATTTCGCTAATTAAAACTAAATCTTAAAGTTGGAATCAATTTTTTATTAAATATATAATATTTACAGTTATTGTTGCCCGTTATATTTTGATTTTAAAATATAATTTGAAAGATTAAAATTAAACTTCATAATAGGTGATATATGGTTAAGACATTTTAAACCCAAAAATATGGTACTTAAATTATATTATTATTGAACAAATGACAATGGATATTAACAATTATAGGGTAATATAAGTTTAAAAACGGATATTCCAAGAACTCCTTTTGTATCCATTCCCCTCTTGTTTTCTATTTTGAGCTTCATTCTTTTTCACTCAACTTCGAGAGTTTTTTCAAAAATTCTATTTTGAATGCATTATTAGTCCGATCATGATTGACTAGCGTGTGGATGTTATCTATTGAATCAGTTTCACTACAACATTCAGCTTTTCATTCACCGCACATATGTATTTTGACTTATGTTTTCCCTTATTAAATTAAATATTTATATATTAGAAATGAAGATACAATAAATCAATCAATTATAATTAAAGATGATCAATAAATTAGTTCAAATAAAAAGAAAATTCACATTTTTATATCTTATAAATCACTGGACGACATCATAAAATTAGAGACTCAAAATTATAGATCATCTTACAAGGTTTATTCTTCCTTCTATTGTCATTAAAAACATGTACCACATCATAAATTTTGTGTGCTCCTAATAAATTTTCATAATTGAGTGTACTTGTGTGATTAATAATTATTCTTATGAACTTGTGTACCGAAATATTAGTTATGTAATATACTAATCACAAATTTAATTTAAAAATGGTAAAACATATGAATAAATTGAAATAATAATATGAAGGACTGCAATTACTTTTTGTGTTGTAGTTGTGCCAATTTAAATACTTTGTAACATCTAACAATACATTTTTAATGTTGTTTTTCTTTCCCAAAAAATTCACATAACATTTTACAAATCCATATTCTATGTGTGTGAGATTTTCAAGCCAAATATGGTTTGTAATTCTGTGTGTGTGTGAAATAGGAAAAAAAAACACTGATATTCTTATATTTTGATTGTTATTCACATATTTAATTTAATAAACAAAAAAAAGGGTATAATACCAAAAATTATAAAAAAAGATTAAAAGTAAAGAGGATAATCAATAATGGTATCTATGTCATTGTAAAATTTAGAAGAAAACCTTAAAAAGGTGTTTTTTAGAAATTGGTTAATTTAACATGTTTTAAATGTT
The DNA here is from genome assembly GCA_016081115.2 of Rehmannia glutinosa. NCBI lineage: Eukaryota > Viridiplantae > Streptophyta > Magnoliopsida > Lamiales > Orobanchaceae > Rehmannia > Rehmannia glutinosa. Next base: position 77,877,036 of record CM071934.1, read on the forward strand.
TAATTATGAAATGAATGTTAGAACAAACTTTAAATCATTATACATATATATGCGGTATCAAAACTACAAGGAAACAGTCAAATTCCAACAGAAATAATTCCAACCGATTAATAATTGGAATTTTTAATATTCCACAAAAGTTCCAACAAACCGTTTGAAAATTCCAACAGTAATTCCAATAAAATATTGGCAAAAAATTATATAGGACCGTCTTATGGATCGTTTTCCGTAAGACGGATCATGCCTAACCCACTGTCTGCCCTACCCGACTGTTATGAAGATTTATGGGCTGGAATGGTGTGGGCTTGTTTAGCCGATGGATATTAAAATTAGAGAAAATACCATAAAATACCCTGATTTTTGAAAAAATGACAATAATACCACGCCATCCCAAATATACCCTATCCGGTCATAAACATGACAAATATATCCAATTATTCATCCTGTTACAGTAACCCCTCCCCCGATCACTCACCCGCTACCGGAGCCTGAGATTTTTTGCTTACCGGTAAACCTTCTTTCTCTCTCGTTCGTACGCGCGCACATACACAGAAACAGGGAGACTCACTTAGACACGTGCATTTTGTGGTTTTTAATCAATGGAATGTCCTGGAATTTTGATTACTATGTCATGCGATTGTTCATTGGCAATTACCGCAAATCCTAATGGGAATAATCATAACCACAAATCTCTAAAGATAAAAAAATATTATCCCATCAAGTGTTTTTATGAAATCTTCAGTTTTTATCGGAAGATTTTGAAGACGAGAATAATAAAGCAGCTAGGGTTTTGCTTCTGATTCAAAAAATTTCTTACAGTGGTGTATGTAACAGGACAACATGCTCTTCCTTGTATAATTTGAGGCAAATTATTGAACTCCGGCAGCGGTTGTTGGAGCACGCCAATAGCATCGCGGTGGTGACGAAGAGGCTGCTGAGAGTATCTCCGGCGATGGATGATAGGATTTTGTGCTTATTGGAATTGATCGCGCGATTCTCAACCACGCCGGCGGTGGTTATGGAGATGCTGAGAGTGGGTGGGGTTTCTAAGATGTGTATGGTTTTACAGGCGGATTGCGCGGTTTATTTCGAAGATGTGTTGCTGATGCATGATTTTTCTGTGTTCTTTTATTATTTTGTGATTTGAAGTTTTTCCTTTGTTTCGATGTTGTTTCGAAGTTGTTTCTTTTATGTTTTTTTTGTTCTTTTATGTATTTTCCATTTATTTTGTTCTTTTTTATTGTTTTTTATTTGTTGTGTTATCTATCTGACTGTGTATCTTTTTTTATTTCTTTTGTAGTGAATGTGGGATTTTTTGTTGCTTGTTATGTCGTTGTTGGGAAGATTATGGACGTTGAAGCATTCGAGATAGAGAATGAACAACTGTTTCACAATCATGCTAAGTTGAAGCTGCAAAATGGTGATGACGATGACAACGACATTGAGTTTCTACCTCCACTTCCTAATGATTTTAGAGAATTGTTGTTACGTAAATCTTAATGATGGTGTAATCAGTTGAAACATTTAAGAAACATAAATGAAACATGTAAGAAACAATTGTGAAATATGGGATCATGTGATAAAAGTTTGTAGTAAATTGCTTTTAACTTTAGAGAAATAGTGTAGTTTTTCCCCATATACTCTTCAGTTTGTTTTTTGTCATCCTTGTAAATGTTGATATTTGCTTCATTTTGATGTATGCATGTCTAATCTTGAACTAAAGATCTCACGTACTCTAGCAAAGTTGTTAATAGTAAGTCTTTCCCCGCTACAGTTGATGCATTCAATAATTCTACAATGTTGGAAGTCAATACAAAGTATTTTTTGGTCTGACAATGGAGTCGTGTCCATTTCTCGTAGCCGATGATGGACAAGTAAGCTCAAATTTTCTGAATTGAATTTGTTGTTCCAAGATTTCGTTTAGGGTGTTGAATGTGCAGTCCATTGGAATCAATATTCTTGTTATTTCAAAGTTGGTATACTCTCTATGTTCTTCCCATTATCCATTGTGGCATACCACAACTGAGATTTTCTCTATGCAACTGTGGAATTCAATGAAAAGTTGGCTAAGTGAAACATATAAGAAATATAAATGAAACAGGTATGAAACAACAAAGAAACAACAAACATGTTTGAAACAACAAAGAAACAAAAAAGAAACCAACGTAAAAAATTAGCGGAAAATGGGTATTTTTGTCAAAAATTAGCGGAAAATGAGTATTTTTGTCCAAATTCAGCGGAAAATTGTATTTTTGTCCAAAATCAGTGGAAAATGGACATTGTGCAGGGATTGGGAAATGGGGTATTTATGTCATTTTCCCTTAAAATTATGTGGGCTTGTTTTTTCGTTGCAATTATTTATTGTACCGCCCAATTATTTATTGCACCGCCCAAAGCCCAAAGCCGAAACTCTTGCTCAAATTGTGTTAGCATGTGTAGATCCATTTGCAATCTTCAGTTAACCAATCTGGATTAGATTCTCATGGATCCTCACAAATTAGGATTCAGGTGTGAAATAATTATGCCATAGAAATTATTTTTTAAGCTTAACAAATAATCGCCGGGAACAAAGTTGATCAATTAATTGCAAAGTTATATATATCATTTTTCAAAAGTGTCAAATTTTATTAAAAAAATATCACCTTTAATTTAATAAATATATGTTTTTAAGGTAACAAAATTATATTAGTAGTTTCCCGTGACATAATATCAGTTTAGACTCGAAAAATATAATTTTTATTCAAAAGCATCACGTTTACCCTAAAAAGTATATATTTCCAAGATAAAACTGATTATTTACTTGCAAAGTTATATACATCATTGTTCAAAAGTAACTTTTAAATTAAAAAAAAGTATTATTTTCCCTATAAAAAGTATATGTTTTTATGAAAGTAACAAAATTACATTAGTTGTTTCCCTTGACATAGTATAACTTTAGACTCTAAAATTATCACTTTTTATTCAAAAAAGTATCAAATTTACTTTGAAAAATATACGTTTTTCAGAGTAACAAAACTAATTATTTACTTGTAATTTTATATGCTATTTTTGTTCAAATAGTAGTTCCCCCAATATAGTACCACTTTAGACTCGAAAAGTATCAATTTTTATTAAAAAAGTATCACTTTTATTCTAAAAATTATACATTTTCAAAAGTAATAAAATTGATTATTTACTTGCAAGTTATATACAGACGAGTTCAAAAGTATCACTTTTTATTTTAAAAAATATCATTTTTACTCTAAAAGATATATGTTTTCAAAGTTATAAAAAGTATCACAGAGTTTCTGTTTTTCTTCCTCGGTTAAAGTAACAGTTTTATGAGAAAAAGTATCGGTTATTTTTGATAAAGTATCATATTTTTTAATATAGCCACAAATTATGATTACATTACATTGAAGGACAAATAAATATATCGAGTTAAAGTAACACCTTTATGAGTAAAAAATATATATTTTTGAGATAAAATATCATGTTTTAAGAGTAAAAATATCTATTTTTGAGATAAAATATCATGTTTTAAGAGTAAAAATATCTATTTTTTAAATAAAGTATTACATTTTTTAATAATAAATACAAAAAAAGATGAATTATAAATATGATAGAGTTAAAGTAATACTTTTATAAGTAAAAGTATTTATTTTTTGAGATAAAGTAACATATTTTTTAATATAGTCACAAATTATGAATATATTACAATAAATATATATATATAACAGAGTTAAAGTAACACTTTTATACATTCCAGTATCTATTTTTTGAGATAAAGTATCATGTTTTTTAATATAGTCACAAATTATAAATGAAGGAAAGAAGAAAAAATAAAAAATTAATACGATATAGTTAAAGTAACACTTTTATAAGTAAAAGTATCCGTTTATTGAGATAAAGTATCTGATTTCTTAATACAGTTACAAACTAGGAACAAAAAAAAAAAGAAAAAATAAATATGATGTAGTTAAAGTAACACTTTTATAAGTATCCATTTATTGAGATAATGTATCATGTTTTTTTAATAGACTTGGGTTCGATTCTTAGCATTTACATTTATAGGCATTTTTTATTTTTTTTAATTACCAGGCGTATTTATGAATGGATTTATATAAATTGTTATACTAAAATTGCACAATAGGCACTAGTGGTATAGTAGTAGAACACCACCTTAAGTTTATTAAGGTCTTGGGTTCAATTCCCCTGTGGAGCAGTTTTTTTTTTTTAAATAAGAGGTGATGTAGGCGGGCTAGTGGGTTGGGCGGTTAGTGGGTGGGTTGGGCTGTAGGCGGGCTGGTGGGCTGGGCGGGTTGCGGATAAGATCCGTCTTTACGGAATAGGATCCGTAAAATGGTCCTACAAGAGCCCTACTCTAAAATGTTTTAGGTAGCAAGTCACCTAGTCTTCAATAACATTGAATCAATTTCTTAGATAAGTCATTTATTCGTCATCCTTAAAATATTACAATCCAAGAGATTCTTAGCCATTTTATTTGCCAAAAATTTAACTATTTTTGTCCTCTTTTATAAACCCGATCATTTCAACTTTAGCCCTTTTTTCTAGAAACTATTTTCTCTTGAATGTTTCCTTAATAAGTTAACATAATATTTATTCGAAACTTTCTTAAATTAATGAGACTAAGCTAAACAATTTATTTCCTAAAGAAAATGGCGGAACCTTTTAATCACTTTCTAATCATTGACAAATCCACAACTCACTTTTATTTTACATGTAAAATAAAACATAATATAGCTACAATTTCTAAGCCCAACATATGTTTTTTTCTTATCAATTTCGGCCCACTTAATGAGTCCAATTTGGAACTCCAACGGCGCGTTTGTTATTCATGATTGAGGTTGATTGGATAGGATATCACACAATATCCGGTGTTTGGTTTAGCATATGGCGGCCCATAATTATTTGCCCAGCCCGTGAAACTATCATTAATATGGTTGATAGAATATCCTACCCCCTGATAATTTTATTTAGCGATTTTGGTTGTGTTGGGTTGACATTTTGTCCCCAAATTTGGACATGCAAATTACATTTATGTCCTCGTATGAAATTAAATTTACGATGTTGTACCATATAAATAGGCAAACTCTTCTTCCCCTCCCCCCCCAAAAAAAAGCCCTAACGCAGCTCCACACAAATCGAACCAGGTAATGCCAATTTTTCCTATTCCATTTCTGCAATGTAAAGTTATCTTCATTTACGCACCCTGAGTTATAGTAATATCTGACTGTTGGTAAATTGTTCAGCAATATGCAAAGCAATGCATATGATTCTACCCATTGTTAACAGTTGCTTCAATTTTTATTTTTTCGAAGGTCTACTATTCGAAGGGATTTGCTTTTTATTGTCTTCTAACTACCAGACCACCTCGAAGGTAAGCATTTCGACGTACTTTGCCGCTTTCATGTTTTGCCTTCTTTCCAGACCACCTCGAACTGTTGGTTAATTTTTTTTTCCTTAACATAACAGTTGCTTACATGTCCATATGTGATACGGAATTTGAATTTTTTACTGCCGTGGATATTGGGTTGTTCAAATAATTATATGCGATGCACCAACTGTAGCTTGTTGATTTACTTTGGTAAATGAAATTGGTTAATTTCAAAATTTATATTACAGTTGCTTCAATTTTCTACAAAATTTTCCACAAACAAGGGATTAAGAAATAATCCAAAAATTTGAAAAAATGGAATCATAGATAACAAACACAAGTTATTTTGCTACAGTACAATCTAATCCTATCACATAAGTTAGTCCAATCCCATCTAGAAAAACAAACGAGCCACAACTCTTCTATTAAATTTATGAGTATATTGGAAACTGCCACCTTTAGAGTAATTTTTTTAAAGATACAACTCAATGTACATAAAATATCGTCTTTTCGGTAAACATACCATAAAATACGTTCATATCATTTTTGTACCTATTTGTTTTACGCTCCTGCATATTTTTTGATTATTTTTACGCTTTTTTCGTTTTTTTTTGTTCTTGTATTGCTTTATATATTATATATGTTGTTTCGATGTTGTTTAAATTTGTTTCTTTGTTATTTTTATGTTGTTTCTTTGTTGCTTCGATGTTTCAAAATAATTTTTATCTATTTTTATGTTGTTTTTTGTTCATGTGTTGTTTTGTACGTTTTTTTTAGGGAAAGTTGTTTTGTACGTTGATTCTATTATTTTTGTGTTGTTCTATAATATTTTTAATATTGTTCTAATAATTGTTTTTTGTTTTTTTTCATTTAGTGTTCAATGTGTAAATACAGTTTTTACATATTTTTAAGATATTTTTATTCATGTGGTATTTTTTATATTTTTACGTTATTTCTGGGTTATTTCCATGCGTTTTTAATGTTGTTCTGATATTTCTTTGTTGTTTCCACGTAGATTTTGATATTTAAATACAAATTTTACCTATTTTTAACTCTTTTTGCTCATATAGTATTTTCATATTGTTTCTGGTTTGTTTCCATATAGTTTTTTGGTTGTTTCTATGTTATTTATGTTTGCATTGGATCAAAATTGAATTGTATTTTTTTATTCATGTTGTTTCTATAATATATTTAATTTGTTTGGTTTTAATATGTGTTGATTTATGTGTATATTATTAATTTTTTTATAAGATTTTGAGTATAAAATGGACTATTTAATGGGGGAAAATTTTATTTTTTCACTGAAATTTTATTGGAAGAAACATGTTTGAAACATGTTCGAACCAATCTTGAAACAACACCGTAAAAAAGTCCGAAAATTTTGGCGGGAGCATAAATTTTTGTAAAAAAAGGACGGGAGCGTAAATTTGTCCAAAAAAGTACCGAAAAGCGTAAAAAATTGTCACTATCTCTAAAAATAGGGGCAATTGTCAAAAAGCCCCTTTTTCTAATCATTGACAAATCCACAACTCACTACTATTTTACATGTAAAATAAAACATAATATAGCTACAATTTCTAAGCCCAACATATGTTTTTTTCTTATTCATTTTCGGCCCACTTAATGAGCCAATTTTGGAACTCCAACTCTTCTATTAAATTTAAGGATTACTGGAAAACTACCACCTTTAGAGTAATATTTTTTAAAAATATCACTCAATCTAAATCTTTGTAATTATACCACACTCCTGTAAAAGAACCAAAATACCCTTTTATAGAATGCAAAACCCAGATCAGTTTTTCTCTCTCATTTCTCATAAACCCCAACAAAAAAAGAAAGGATTCCCACTTTCTCGTGTCCCTCTGACTTTCTGCTCAAACTTTTTCCCATATTTCAGCGACCCTCCACGACCCCGCGATGTGATCCTACCATTTCTGGCATCCCCTCCATTTCCTGGCATTTCCTGTGATACGCGCTCGTGAACTTTGAAGGTATAACCATATCTCAGTGAAAGACTACTGCTACGATTTTAACAAGGCTTCCGACATAGACCAGAACATCCTTCATTCTTTTTTCGGCGTACATTATCAACTACAATTTCCGATAAATCCAATTTTAGCTCTGTTGTTATGTAGTTCTAGGATTTCGAAGGGTTTTTTCTTGCAGCCATGTATAAGTATTCCAAGCTAAAAATTTAAAAAATGTGTTGTTTTTTATGTTTAAATTTCCATATTTTGTTGGTGCATGTATCAAAATTCCTTTTAGACCAGTTTTTTGGACATTCATGGATTTGATCTTTATGACTTTTTGGTCGATTTTTCTCTTTTTTATAAATATAATATTACGTACTTTTAAGTTTATCTTGGTCGTTTTGATTTGCTCGTAAAGCATCATTATACTTTTTTATGTTTTCTTTTCTAGTGACTTTTTGTTGGTTTTGGATGTTTTTGCGCTTCTGAGATTCTAAGTAGTTTTAATTTCCGACCATTTGTCGGTTATATATTGTTTAATGCATTACCGACCATCTGTCTGTTTAATCGTATGTCGGCACTTTGTCGACCCTCGTTTGTTGTTTTTGAGTTGTTGTTTTTGAGGTCCAACTACATTAACTAAAGAAATCTTGAGGTTTACATTGACTAATGAAATCTCTGCAACAATTAAAAAATAAAAAGTACTTCTCAAAAAAATGTAATACTTTAAAGTGAAAATTGATACTTTTTGTTGAATTATATAAACTTATTTTATGTTTAATTGTGGTAGATGAGTTTGGTAGTTGAGTTTAAGTTGTTGGTATGGTAGGTGAATGTGGTAGATAGAAATAAAAGATAACCATTGGATTAAGGTTGGTGAGAATCAATCTTAACCATTGATCTAGATGAAGTTTTAGTATAAATAGGTGGTGTTGTTGGTTCATTTTGTATCAAGTTAAGAAAGAAAAACAAGTGAGTGAGAAGCAAAGCTTCTAAGTAATATTTGAGTTTGAGTGAAGTTGTGGTGAGGTGTGTCTTATAATATTTGAGTGATCAATAAAATTATGTCTTTTGAGTGGTAAATTTCCAACAAAGTGGCATCAGAGCCACGGTTGTAAAATCTCGTGAAATTCTAAGTATGCTCTGTGGTTGCAGCTTTGACTGATCTTCCACATCAGAAAAAAAATTTCTTGAGATTTTATACATAGTGAGATCGGGTTGAGAGTATTTAGTTAACTCATAGAGTTGACCAAGTCAAGTTGATAGTTGATGTGAGTTGACCAAGGGTTGACCGTTGACCAAGTAAAAAAATCCAAGATTCTTTTTCATCCATTTGTTAGTTAGAATCTTCAATTCACATGGCGAGTGTGGCATCATTCCAAGTTCCACAACTTAAGGAAACGACTTTGAAAACCGGAGTATCAAAATGAAGGCACTTCTCGGAGCACATGACGTATGGGAAGTCGTGGAAAAAGGCTATGAAGAGACTAAAGACGAGTCAACACTATCCTTTCTGAGAAAAGGATAGTTTGAAGGACTCGAGAAAGAAAGACAAGAAGGCTCTCTTCCTCATCTACCAAGCTTTAGATGATGATGGCTTTGAGAAAATCTCAAGTGCTACCTCTCGCTAAACAAGTGTGGGATAAGCTCCAAGTCTCTTACAAGGAGAAGAGAAAGTTAAAAAGGTACGACTACAAACATTGAGAAGAGAGTTTGATTCACGCAAATGAAAGAAGGTGAACTTGTTTCGATTACTTTTCTAGAGTTTTAACCGTTTCTAATCAACTAAAAAGAAATGGTGAAAAACTCGGAAGATGTAGTCATTATGGAGAAAATTTTACGATCTTTGGATGCAAATTTTGATAGTATTACAACTATCATCGGAAACTAAAGACCTCGAAACTATGACAATTGAACAACTCCTTGGTTCTTTGCAAGCCCATGAAGAAAAGAAGAAGAAAAAGGGTGTTGCGATCAACTCCTTAAGATTAAGTCCACCCAACCAAGAATGAAGAAAACTTCCACAATAATAGAAGTCAACGTGGAAGAGGTCGTGGACAAGGAAGAGGTCGAGGTCGTGGACGAGGTTGGAATTCAAACAATAATTTCAACAACAACTATATGCAAGGAGAAAGTTCCACAAGAGGCCGTGGAAGAGGAAATTCATACTCGAGGTATGATAAATCTCAAGTTCAATGTTATAATTGTCAAAAGTTTGGTCATTACGCCAGAGATTGTAGAAATCCCAATACTCGAGTTAATGAGAGAGCCAATTTGGTGGAAGAAAAGAAAGAAGATGGTGCTAATAAAACGATAACGGTGAAGGTCAAGATGACACATGGTACCTAGATACAGGTGCTAGCAATCATATGTGTGGGAGACGAACAATGTTCGTAGAACTTGATGAATCTGTAAGTGGCAATGTCTCTTTCGGTGATGATTCTAAAATAGCCGTAAAAGGAAAAGGTACAATCCTTATTCGCTTGAAAGATGGGAGGCATCAATTTATTTCTAATGTTTATTATGCACCCACCATGAAAACAAATATTTTGAGTCTGGGGACAACTCTTAGAGAAAGGTTATGATATTCATTTGAAAGACAATAACCTTTCTATAAGAGACAATATGAATAACTTGATTGTCGTGGTACCCATGTCAAGAAATAGAATGTTTCGCTCAACATTCAAACCGATGTAGCAAAGTGTCTCAAGATGTGCTATAAAGATTCATCATGGTTGTGGCATCTAAGATTTGGACATCTCAACTTTGGAGGACTCGAGTTACTATGCAAGAAGAATATGGTGAGAGGTTTACCTTGTATCAGCCATCCTGATCAACTTTGTGAATGATGTTTACTTGGGAAGCAATTCAGGCAAAGCTTTCCAAAAGAGTCAAACTCCAGATCCCAAAAGCCACTTGAGCTCATACATGCTGATGTTTGTGGTCCTATCAAGCCAAATTCATTCGGTAAAAGTAATTACTTTCTACTATTCATTGAGGATTTTTCAAGAAAAACTTGGGTTTATTTCTTGAAGCAGAAGTCAGAAGTGTTTGAAGCATTCAAAAAGTTTAAGGCGGCAGTGGAGAAAGAAAGTGGTCTTCACATTAAATCCATGAGAACTGATCGAGGAGGAGAATTCACTTCGAAGGAATTCCAAGAGTTTTGTGAAGCAAATGGAATTCGACGACCACTTACTATTCCCAAGATCCCCCAAAGAATGGAGTTGCCAGAAAGAAAGAATCGAACCATTCTCAACATGGTACGAAGTATGCTCAAAAGCAAGAAAATGCCAAAGGAGTTCGGGGGGAAGGGCGTGGCGTGTGCGGTTTATCTCAAATCGCTCACCAACAAGAAGCGTGTGGGGCAAGACACCACAAGAAGCATGGAATAGGAGAAAGCCTGGTATTTCTCATTTAAGAGTTTTTAGAAGCATAGCTCATGTACATGTACCAAATGAACAAAGAAGCAAGTTGGATGATAAAAGCGAGAAGTTCATCTTCATCGGCTACGACAATAACTCCAAAGGCTACAAACTATATAACCCCATCAATGGGAAGATAATCACCAGTCGAGATGTTATCTTTGATGAAGAAGGCGAATGGGATTGGGGTACACATGCCAAAGATTACAACTTCGTTCCTGAATTTGAAGATGATGAACAAGTAATTGTTGAGCAATCAGGAGAAGAACCCATTACACCACCAACATCACCGTCATTTTCACAATCACCACCATCTTTCCTAGTTGAGAGAAATGAAGAGCGTACAAGAAGTCTGGAAGAGCTCTATGAGGTAACTGATAAGCTCGAAAACCTCACCCTATTTTGTCTGTTCGCAGATTGTGAGCCAGTGAACTTTGAAGAAGCTACTCAAAATAAGAAATGGGGAGATGCAATGGATGAAGAAATTAAATCCATCAAGAAAAATGACACTTGGGAGCTTGCTCAACTTCCCAAAGGTCATAAAGCAATCGGTGTAAAATGGGTGTACAAGGTGAAAAAGAATGCCAAAGGAGAAGTTGAAAGGTACAAGGCGAGGCTTGTTGCAAAAGGTTATAGTCAAAGAGCTGGCATTGACTATGATGAGGTATTTGCTCCTGTTGCACGTTTAGAAACCATAAGACTAATCATTTCTTTGGCAGCCCAAAATAAGTGGAAAATACATCAGATGGATGTAAAGTCAGCGTTTCTTAATGGAGTACTAGAGGAAGAAGTCTACATTGAACAACCAATGGGCTATGTGGTTGAAGGACAAGAAGCTAAAGTCTTGAAGTTAAAAAAAAGCTCTCTACGGATTGAAGCAAGCACCGAGAGCATGGAATAGTAGAATTGACAAATACTTGCAAGAGAAAGGCTTCACCAAATGTCCCTACGAACATTCTCTTTACATCAAGAACAAGGATAGTGATGTTTTAATTGTCTGCTTGTACGTTGATGATTTGATTTTTACAGGGAACAATATAGGCTTGTTCCAATAATTCAAGAAGGCAATGACAAAGGAGTTCGAAATGACTGATATTGGGTTGATGGCTCACTACCTCGGAATCGAAATCAAGCAGAAGGATGATGAGATTTTTATCTCACAAGAAAGCTACACAAAAGAGATCCCGAAGAAGTTTAAGATGGATGATTGCAATCCAATAAACACACCAAAAGTAGAATGTGGATTGAAATTGTGCAAGGATGACGAAGCAAATAAAGTGGATCCAACACTGTTCAAAAGCCTAGTTGGATGTTTGAGGTACTTAACTTGTACAAGGCCTGATATTCTTTACGCAGTTGGACTTGTGAGCCGCTATATGGAAAATCCAACCACCACACATTTCAAGGCAGCCAAGAGAATTCTTCGTTACCTAAAAGGTACAATCAACTTTGGTCTGCTTTATTCAGTTTCTAATGATTATAAGCTAGTTGGATACGATGATAGTGATTGGGCCGAGATATCGATGATCGAAAAAGTACAAATGGCTTCACATTTTTCATGGGAGATCTTTGCTTTCACTTGGGCATCGAAGAAACAACCAATAGTCACTCTTTCAACATGTGAAGCTGAGTACATGGCAGCTACATCATGTGTTAGTCATGCAATATGGCTAAGGAATTTGTTAAAAGAATTAAGCATGTCACAAGAAGATCCAACAGAGATTTATGTTGATAACAAGTCAGCAATAGCTTTGGCCAAGAATCCGGTATTTCATAATCGGAGCAAGCATATTGATACTCGATACCATTATATCAGAGAATGCATTGCCAGAGAAGAAGTTCAAGTGAAGTACGTGAAGTCGCAAGATCAAGTTGCTGATATCTTTACCAAACCATTGAAGTATGAAGACTTTGCAAGATTGAGAAGTTCACTTGGGATTATAAAATAAGTTTAAAGGGGAGTGTTGAATTATATAAACTTATTTTATGTTTAATTGTGGTAGATGAGTTTGGTAGTTGAGTTTAAGTTGTTGGTATGGTAGGTGAATGTGGTAGATAGAAATAAAAGATAACCATTGGATTAAGGTTGGTGAGAATCAATCTTAACCATTGATCTAGATGAAGTTTTAGTATAAATAGGTGGTGTTGTTGGTTCATTTTGTATCAAGTTAAGAAAGAAAAACAAGTGAGTGAGAAGCAAAGCTTCTAAGTAATATTTGAGTTTGAGTGAAGTTGTGGTGAGGTGTGTCTTATAATATTTGAGTGATCAATAAAATTATGTCTTTTGAGTGGTAAATTTCCAACACTTTTCACATAAAGAGTGATAGTTTTGACATATAATGTGATACCTCTCACATAAAAAATTGATACTTTTATATGAAGTACTTCTAAGGAACAACTTTAAAAAAAAGTAATAATTTTCACATGAAAATTGATAGTTTTAACAGAGAAAGTGATATTTTTACATGAAAAATGATACTTTTATATGAAAGTAATTTAAATAAATTAACAAATTAATAGTCTTAACATGGAAAGAAACTGATACTTTTAACATACAAAATGATACATTTAACATGAGAAGTGATACTTTTATATGAAGTAGTTCTTTAGAAATCTGTTACCTAGCTTTTCGCTTTTTTTTCCATCATGTTCATCCACATCAGATATTATTTTTTCATCTTCACTGCAACAAAAATACAATAAATCAACACGTAAAAACAAAATTATGAATAAATCATACATTAAACATTAACTATACCTGTCTTTATCTTCTTTTTCTTTTTTAGGCTTCTGTAATACTTTTCTCTTTTTTGGAATAGCATTTGGATGTTTCACTCAAATCTTTTCTTTCTCTTCTCTTTCTCCTTTCTCTAATCTCTTTCTCCTTTTTCCAAAGAACATTTCCTACATCTCTCCGCGAGTTGCTTTCTTTTCCAGACACAGGTTGTGTGCCTTCATTTTGTAACATCCTTCTTTCCTCCTGATAGGAGTCGTTGTTGAAAGTCCCTCCATAATTTATAACAATGATAGAAACAATAACTAACAACAACAAAATGGCGATTAACATTTCATAAATTTCGGGTAAAATACGTAAAAACATCAAAACAAAGAAACAAATCGAAAACAAAGAAAATCCGGAGAAATTTTCATAAATTTCCAGGTTACAAAAACATCAAAACAACAACACGCATATTAAAAGTGAAAATACATAAACCTAAGAAATTAGCATACCCAAATTAAAACCCTAACATACATTTCATGTAAAAATATACGCTCAAATTGAAACTCTAACATACATTTTAAAGCAAAAATCCATAAAAAAAACTTTCGAAAAACAACTAAAATTAAGCGAGAGAAAGCGGAAGAAAAAAATCACAAAAATCAAGAAATACCCGATTCTTGGTCGAAGAGAGACGAACATGGGACAACGCAAATAAATCAAGAAAACACTCCAAAATTGCAAGAAAAATGGAAAATCGCAAATGAAACGGTAAAAAATCGAAAAGAAACTCGGAAAGAGATAATGTAAGAGAGAGAAACAAACAAAAAAAAAAAAAAAAAAAAAAAGAGAGAGCGGGTTGGGTATTGGGTGATTTTAGGTTTTCAAAGAATGGGTAAGACTATGGGGTTTTGGGGGGGCCGAGTATTTGGGTCGAGGTTTGGGTATTTGGGGCTCCATCTCAAATAAGTTTTTGTGCTCTTTAAATTACAAATAGTCGTGGCAATTGTACACATTTTACAAATTGCATCTACTATGGAGATATTTATAACTAATGCCAAACTCAAGGAGATATATAGATATATAGGTATTGGTTCAAATGAGACCAATATACTACGGTGAGACCGTAGGGACTAATTTGGTCCGTTTATTTTTTAATTTTGGATGGCTATGATTAATTCGTTATTTAAGGTAACTAAAAATACTTTAAACAGTCACAAGGGTAAATTGGTAAATGCATAAATGGGCGGTTACTTAATTAAAGAAATACATGTAATTTTATATGGTATGTGTAAAGAGAGAATAGATTCACCCACGATTTTCGGACCTAATTGGTTTCAAACATCTATCACTTTTATCCCTATTCGCATCATAATAACATTAAATATGCATCAAACTAATATTTTATATGCATGCTATAAGAAGTGTAAACATGCACGGTAGTAATATTAAATATGCATAATAAGAACATTATATATACATCATTTAGCAATTAAATATTTTATAGGTTGGTATCATAATAAGGGTAAACATGCACGATAGTAATATTTTATAGGTTGGTATCATAATAAGTGTAAAAATGCATTGTAGTAATATTAAATATGCATCGAATACCATATATATTTGCATCTCAATATGATTAAACATGCATCATAAGAACATTATATATACATCATTTATAAATTAAATATGCATCGAATACAATATATAATTGCATCTCAATATGATTAAACATGCATCATAAGAACATTATATATACATCATTTATAAATTAAATATGCATCCAATATCATATGATATTTTGATACGCTGATTTATTTATTCTATAACATTAAATCAGAACCTTTGCATCATTAGTAATTGATTATGCAACCAATATCATACAATATTTTAGCATACAATCCACTACTTCTATAACATTTAAATATGCAATTAATATAAAAACATGCATGATAATAAGATTAAAATTACATCATAATAATTGTATCTATGCATCATCTATAACATTACATATGCAACCGATAATCATTTTTGTATTGTTCGAAAAACATTAAGAGTATACTATAATTTTAAACAATTTTTAAAATTAAAAAAACACATGGATAGTTAATTAGTGCGTTTTTAAGGAAAGAAATTATTGTGATTATGGAGATATGGATAGTTAATTAGTGCATTTTTTAAGGAAAGAAATTATTGTGATAATCTCTTCCTTATTTTCTAGCAATTCACACATTTACGCGATTACCATTTGGATTAATATTCTTGCGGTCGATTTTACCTCGACGGTTGACTATTCAAATAATACTATTAGTTTTAATGTTTTAATCTCAACCATCTATTGATTTATTATAACAATCCAGAGCAGTCCCTACGGTCTCACCGCAGGAAATAGTCTCACCAGAACCAACCCCTATATATATATACAAATTGAAATCACTCGTAAGTTCAAATTGGGCAAACATGAACATGATAACGTATTATATACGCGTCGAGACCTTATTATCTCATAAAAATTTGGTCAACCGATTTATACGTGAACTAATTATTAAGGATTAATTGCAATTTTAGTCTTATATCTTAGGAATTGATAATTTCCGTCGATCAATAAGTATTTTGGGTATTTTAACTATAGGACTAGAGTATTGTGTGAACAAATAAATTATTGAAACACCATGATGGAACCAAAATTGTCCAAAATCAGAATTTGTACCACCAAAATTGCGCAAAATCAAAAATATGAGACAAAAACTGCTACCTAAAATATTATCGAGACCAAAATTGCTAGTCCCTTATAATTAATGGACCAATTTTGCAACTAAGCCAAATATTTAAGAAGAAAACATGGAAGTGTAATGTGAATAAATGACAATGACCGAAACAAGAAGTCCTGCCTGATATGTATTACTTTTGAGCAATTACTCACTCACACCCAGGACCAACGGAGAGCTTGAATCCACCCCCAATCCGCCTTTTCTCTTCCTCAATTCTCCTGGCAGATTCAACCACGGATTTACCGACACGCTCTATATCGATTTCTTCGAGGCTTTTTGCCAGGCCTGTTGGAATCTTGAAGAGTTTCCCGCAGTTCTTAAGCACGAGACACCTAAGCCTTGAAAATGATCAGTTGATGCCTCCCAGTAAACTAAATCTGTTTCGACAATGAGCAAGAAAACGAGACTACGAAAACCATATCCAACACAGCGCCAGGAAATTCCACTGACTGCATTGTTTTTCAATTTTAGGATTTGGAGAGTATCAATTTTCGCCAATGTAGATATATGTCTCCAATCCAAGAATGTTGCGGATAGTGTTAGCTTCTTCAGATGTGGTGGGAAGCAGTTCGGTTGACGAAGGCCATTCATCATACGTTCAGAGGTTGATTCATAAAATAAATCATTCACCAGCTTCAAGTTTTCAAGACGATCTAAACTTTGCAAGGACGTAGCGTCCTGAAGACTAGATAATATACCGAAGATCACTAATGTCTTCAGGTTACGAGCCCTTCTGAAAACATATTTCGTGCTATGTTCGGGTGATAATCTAGTTAGCGTTTGAAGGTTTTCACCGCCGGCTTCACCTGATTCCCCTTGTATGTCTAGAATAATGGTTGCGGTTGTTTTTAAATGCCTCAGCTGAATCATCCTCCACATATTTGCTTTGACTGTAAGGTGACGCGACTTTGTGTCGACTATAATAGTTTGTAAGTTCCATAGCTCAGAGATGGCTTCAGGAAGAACATGGAGATTATCACCGGATAGAGTGATGTACCTCAAATGAATTAGTTGGGTAACCCTTTTAGGAAATTGATGGAATATAATGGACTGGGAGTCCAAAACTCGTAGTAATTTGAAGCCATCAGGGATAGCTGAGGAGTACTTGGGATTCAAGGCAGTAGGTTCCTTGTTGAAACACAACAAGGAACGGACACGTGGGCCCTTTGGCTCGGTAGAGAGGAAATCCGTAGGATCGGAGTGGATACAAAGACGGCGGTACTTGGGTATGTCAGAAACTGGGGGGACAAAAACTCCTTCCTCAGACATTTTTATCTCTTTGAACAAATTCTGCTCTCCGATTGCAACTTCTGGAATGCAGAATGAACGTACGCCATTGTGAACACGACATGTTTTAACCTGGCCAATGCGATCGGTTTTAACAACTGTCACCAAGTTCTTGTCTATAAGTTCCTCCAGAATGTCCTGTGCAGTTTCTTCCAAACTCTGTCCTTTCTTAGGTCGTATGAATCCTTCAGCAATCCACAAGCGAGTCAATGTCCAAGCAGTGATCTCATAATCTTCAGGAAACACCCCCAAATAAAGAAAGCACTCTCTCAAGTCATCGGGCAATTTATTGTAACTCAATGCTACAATATCTGAAAAGTACCGCGGCTCCATTAAGAACTTACCTACGTTTTTAGACATGTCAAGCCATGTATCTCTAATCTCATTCATATTTCGTTCAGTTGCAAATTGATACCGAAGAATTCCTCCTATCACCACTACTGCAAGCGGTAGTCCATTACATTGCACGGCTATATATTTCCCAATGCCTTCCAACTCTAAAGGGCACTGGGCAACCCTCCGGAATACTTGTAACTGGAGGAGTACCCAACTTTCCTCTTCTGTTAGGAAACGCAGGCAGTGGGGTTCTCTATTAGGATTAGCACGCCTAGCGACTTCCAAGTGACGACTGGTTATAAGGACTTTAGTCATCCTATTACTTTTTGGCAAGACGTTACTGATAGCATTCCAGGCCTCAACACTCCTTACATCATCCAAGACTAACAAGAACTTACCTTGCTTCAGATGCGCATAAACGGTTTCGTGCAAATCTTGATAACTAAGGTTAGACATGTCTTCACTGGTCAGTTTTTTCAGAATGTTGAGAAGCACATTCTTCATGTTTAACTCTTCAGACATGTTAACCCATACGCGAGTTGGGAATTCGTATTGGATTTTCTGATTCTGATATATACTCAACGCCAATGTTGACTTTCCCAGGCCAGCCATACCCACAATGCTGATAGCATCAAGTTCCTCCTTTTCTTCGGTCAGATAGTTAATTAAAGTCCCTCGGTCATCCTCAAAACCAAATTTGTTAATTATAGTCCCTTGGTCATCTTTAATACCAGCATCATCAGGCCTTATAAACAGAAACTGCGTAAAAATTAAAAATGATAAGATGAGAACCAATTGCAATGTTGGTTGCTGTTGCATCAAAGATTATACATGAAAGATTTTTATCTGTTCAAGTAATTTCTTGGTTTGAATCACCTAGTAAATGAAAATCTTTTGCTCCTGTAGATAACACTGAAAACAATTGCATTGATCAAGTTTAAATTTGTAACAGAGAAAAGTTCAATAGCTACAATACTAATAACTGCTCATCATGATGATAATTTAATGATATATCCACCAAATCTTTTTGCAAAATTTAGTTGTTCTCTGGAAAGAAATGTAAGAATCAGAGGAAATTGCAGTATTGGCACCGACAATTTTGGTCCTTTAGCTGTGAAAAAGTAACATATATAGACGATCACGTGCTCCTCAAGTGCGGTTAAATCATTGAGAACACTGTAGTATTGGTCACATTAGAAATTGGAGAACAAGTTAATAATTCACCAACAGTTGGAGTATCATTAATGGATATATATGTTACCTTTTGGGATTTGATCCGGGGTTCGTCTTCGCCAACTTGAATGCCAGCAAAGTCCTCCTTGATGACCTTTTCGATGATTGGTTTCAGCTTATGTTCTCTAAGGGACCTGAGTTCTTGTGCGAGGCTCATCACTGGCGCCTTTGGGTTGAGATCTCGGCGGCGCAAGCTACTCTTGTCCCTTGCTACCACCGAGTACAAATTGGTCAAACAAGTGTCGATCGTGTCTTCAACCTCATAAACAACCTCCTTTATCTGGCTTTCCATTTCTCTGAATTCGTTCTCTTTCTTCGCCTTCGTGGCAGCGTCTTGAAGGAAGCCTTTCAACAAATCAAGTTCGTTTTTCAGCTTCTGGAGCTCATCTTCTGAGCCCAGGATGCGATCGGCGTATGACGGTATCATCAGTAGCTGCGACACGTTTTCCAGCAGGAAACTAACTGCAGCGTCCGCCATGATCTTTCGGTCGGGGCCGGGGTGTAATTAAAATTGTTGGAATGCAGATGAGTTATTCAAATTCTCAGTTATAGACCCCCAGCCAGTAATTATGACTTGTTAATTCATCTTCTTCTCTTTTTCATATATGTTACAGAGTTTGACCAAGTTTATTTAAAATAAACAAACCTCACACTTTTCTCCATTATCGAAAAAATTCCCAACAAATTTTTATAGGTCCCATACTGTAAAAACATATCAACAATTTTCTGATGGATCCCACCATTAAATGTTTTTATATTTCACATTTCATACTTATATATATTATAAACATTATATTATTTTGTAAAAACTCTCATTTTATTGAAGACAATAATTGTATAGAAAAATTAATTTTAGAAGTGGTAGATAATTGTTGTTGAATGAAAATACTTGGAGTATGATACCTATTTATTGACAAATTAATCGAAAAATAAAAATAAAATAAAAACTCAAATTATATTATTTGTTCTTGTTTCATGTTTTTTTAGATAAATAAAAATACATAAAAAGAAAGGAAAAAGTCCTGATCACAAGCCGATCAAGTAGCAAAGAAAAAACAATGCAAAATTTCAGGAAAAAAAACCACAAAAATAACTTAAAAACGCAATTTAAATGAAATGCGTTTTTGTCTCTAGGATTTTCGAGTGATATTGTCATTTGTTGTTTTTGCACGCACGTTCTCGAGTATCGTCTTGATAGTCCGATGTATCTTGCGGAATGTCGCCCCGAGTAATCCTCGAGCTACAATGTCCATATTCTTCATAGCTTATGAGGAGCACATGAGTGAATGACAAGCGGAGTAGTTGAAAAGTCGCTAGCTTGGTCTTTAAAGCTCGATTTGTCTTGTTCTTCTTCATCTTGCTCTTCGTCCTCTGCCATATCGGACCACCTCTTTGGGGCTATTGCAACAATGGCTTGAAAGCTCTCCGAAAGTTCAGTCGAATTAAAACTTTTCAAGGATCACTAGGTTTTAACACGTAATTACTAACAGGGTTTGTTATTGACGATCTCAATGGCCTTATTTAAGTCGACCGCCTTGTCAACCAACCGATCGCTTGCGCCTAATTATGAACAAGATGTGATGGTTGAGGTTCGTAGACCTCCTTGTTTCCTCGAGCATCTTTACCATTGTTCGCTCATGTTGTCTCCATTGCCATGCAGGTCCCCACCATCAATATGTTTTTCCTCATGTTGCTGACGATTGACATCAAGCTCCTCAAAGTAACACATACTATGCCTTAAAAAATCATCAAGATTTTAATGAACCATGTAAGTTCAAATATGCTTATAGGAAGCTATATAAGGTCTCTTTTGAAATTTGAAAATCCGAGAGCATATAGTTGAGACCTCATTTATAACAAGTATTTTGAAGAAGAGCTTTGACAAAGCAACCAAGAATAAAAACATGAATATCCGGTGTTCACCTAATTAACAACTTTCAATTTAGTACTCAATGTTCTTTTATTTTTTTCCTAATGACATAACATACAATCACCTTTGGTGTTAATTTCTCCACCATAAAGTTAAACAATATCCGGTAATCACATGAATAAAAATACAATTGGGTAGGCTGTCCAAAAAATATTTTGTCACCGACTGTATAAATAATTTATTTTAATGAGTTTGAGGATATGGATTGTCACGTGCATAAAAATCACTATATTAATTTCGAAGCATAAATGATATATAAATTATGAATTTTTCATATGGTAATTTTAATGCGCATGTCAATCATCCATGCGGTATAATATAAAATAAAACCATTGGTCCGAACTTTTCTCATACACCAAATCGTTTTCGTATATTGATAGGTTCAGAGATACTGAGCACTACTCAAAAGTAAATTTTTTATTGTAAACATCGCCTAGGCAGCCGTCTAGGCGCTAGGTGCCCCGACCCTAGGCCGGACTGATTTTGCCAAAATCGATTTAATCAAAAATCGGCCTAGGCGTCAAAAAATTGGAGCTAGGCGCTTACTTAGGCGGCCAAAAATCAGCCCTAAGCGCCCCTCCTAAGCGGTCTAGGCAACAAAAATTGGCAATAAATGAAAACAAAAATGAGAAAATTAAGAAATAGAGCTATTTATAGGCGGTCTAGGCACTGAGGCTGCCACTCGACTAGCGTCTAACGATTGGATAAAACATATTTTTGGAACCGAAGATGATGTCGTGGAGTAAAATGTGAAAGTGTGAAAGAAAAGTCACAAGATTCCAATTATATTAATGAACCAATAGTGTAAAGAGACATTGAATTTGGGCATTTAACTAATATCTTAGGGCACCTCGAGTGGAAATTTTTGGAGGGCTTTTTTTTTGAGAAAAAAGCTCTATAAAAAACCCAACACCATTGTGATGAAAGGGTTTGAGGTTTGTAAATACAAACCACTCCTGACTTACAAGGCCAAGTTTTTTTCTTAATAATAATAAAAAAAAAAGTTGTAATCGGTACTTTTAAAGAAATGTGTTTGAATTTAAAAAATTGTTGGGAGATTTTTTTGAGGAAAATATGAGATTTTTTGTTTTAGATGTGACATGATGATATGACAATGTCGGATCTACAAAAACGATGGTTGATGGTTTTTACCACTTGCAATGCCCTTAGGTGTTCACGAGTTTGTAAAGTCAGAAGTTGTAAGGGTAGTGGTAAGGTTCGAACCATGTATCTTTTGATTTATTTGAAATTTATTCCTCTCATCCAACCACTACTCTAACCTCATTAAAAAAAAAAATTGCCCTTAGGTGTTAATATATTATATTACCCCTTAAGGGTGAATTTTATTTTTTTTAACGTTCATTGATATCATAAATCTTAGCTGTAATGATATTGATGGTTCATTGACTTTAACAGTCACAGCTCATCAAAATCTAAGAAAGCAATATCAGTTTTTTTTTTTTGAAAGCAATATCAGTTGTTAAATAGCAAGTTGTACATTTATAATATTCTCATCCAAGCAAACCAGTCATACTAATTTTACGGATCTAAAAATTGTGAACAAAAAAAATATTGAAAACCTTTATCCAAGCTATCGATTAGATGTTGCTTACATTATGCAAGTCAGCATAATTATATAGCAACTTGGGGACTTGTTAATCATAATGCCCATTGGTATTCACCAAACCACATACAAATGTGGACTTAATTAACTACATAATATCATTTTGTCAGGTTCCTACATCAATTGTTATTATTATTTAATGTATTTATTTAATCTCTTTAACTATTATTATTATTTAATGTATTTATTTAATCCAATTAATTACCCAATATTATTCATCAATTGTTAGACTACAAATAAACTTATTCGGCCCACGAGGCACGGATCCGGGCCATGCATCACTTTCCCCAACGCGACCCATGACGCCCTAACCTAGGTATATAAAGGTCATTCTATCTCATTTATAAGTCAATTTGTATAATTCACATTCATTACTTTTATTTGTGCTCGGGATCTTCTCTCATTCATCGTGCTGATTTGAGCGTCAGAAGGCCTAACTGGAACAATCAAGGGCTCGTCTAACGTTTGATGGTTTTGCAGACAAGTTCCCACCATCGAAGATTTTCATCTTGGGTGAAAGAAACTTTGACTTTTATTAGAATCCTTGACTTGAAATGATTTGCAGGAAAAAGCAACATCAGTACCAAATTTGAAAGTTTCTCAATTAATTAAACTCTAAACTAAATAGAAGAGAAAGTATTATTGATGTGAAAAACATGTATGTCATAATTCAAGCGGACAATATTGGGTAAATATCAATTTTAGTTTTCTACTATAGTAGTGCGACGAAAATTGTCCTTTAAAAATTAAATTAGCAAAATCATCCTATATATTTAAAAAAATCTCAAATCTAATCCTTAATTCGCTTAAATTAAAAACTTACACGAAAATTCTCGTGAAAGCAAAAATTGGGGATTTTTTAATATTCAACCAAAACTAATGTTTCGCCTATTTTTGGCTATATATTGAAGCAGACGACGTCGAAGAGCCAGGAGCTCGTGACGTGGCACAAAGTGAGCTCGGCTCGCTAGGCACAATTATGGCGGGAGATTTGAAGGATAACCACCTAGCTAAGGAAGGTTGAGTGCCTCATTAGCACAATAAACTGCCACTTGTCAGCATAATAACAAGACGAGTCGACAAGTGCCAAAGTACTTGGCCAACATGCATGTTGAGGGAAAGACATGTGTCCCCTTGTAATCACTCTAGTGTTAGATGTAATGATGATTAAAAACCCACTAATGGTATGGGTATAAATAGGCTTCATTTATTAGGAAGAAGACGAGAGAAATAACTGGAAAAAAAACACTTGTAAAAGTCCAACTGTAAAAGCATAACCGACCAGAAACTTTCTGCTCGGCTCTCAATATAAAAAGGCAGAATTAGCCCTATTTTTGAGGTTATTTCATTTCCACGTATTAAATTCTATCGTATTTTCCTTGTTGGCCCGAAACACTCGTCAACAAGATCTATCCCAATGTCCAAACAAAGGAACCCAACATTAAGTATTGGAGGCATATTTGAACGAATTCCTTGGTCGTGCATTAACATGAAAGAAAACAATAAAAAGTGAAATTAATGGTATATATATGATGATGATCCTGTTTTCACGAATACCAGAAGATAAGTTTTTTTCTTACTCGTACAAACATCATGAGAAGCAAATACAAATGTAAGGTAAGGTGTGCAAGAAAAAATTTAAGATGTCAATACAAAAATATACAAAAATGAAGAGAAATAATAGTATGTGTAGTTGTTGTGCATATGAGCAGCATCAATGAGTCAAGAACCTGCTAAAGTAGAACATTATGCTTATGATTTTCCAATTCCCAGGCTAATTACAAAAAAGAATTCAAGATTTTCTAGAATTACAAAAAGAATACCTCGGATTTCATTCTGTCTTAAATTTAAGTAGATAATTGTAATAATTTTATAAATATCATGGGGATTTCTGAAATGGTTTTTGCTTATTAAAGGACAAAATGTAAGACAGAACCAAACGTAAGGGGATTTGCAATTGTCAAAAACTTGTGAATTTTTTTTGTAATTAACCAAATCTTAGTATTTTTTTGTAATCATCCCATGAAGCATGAATATGAAATTGAAGATAATCAATCCCATGAAGCATGAATACGAAATTGAAGATAATCATTCCCCCAATCAACCAGTTGCTCCATTTCAATTTGTCGAGCGGAATCTGTGGCGGAAGGGCTGCAATCATGGACCTCCATCATTTGAAGCGTTGGGATGTCTCCCAACTCACGAGGTATCTCTTGCAATTTGTAGCAGTGCCTAATAATCAGGTGCTTCAGCGACGGGAAATGGTCAGAATCGGTAGTCCACTGCTCTAAATCCAAGTCTTCAATCAACAGGAATTCCAGCCGGAGAAATTCGCCCTCACACGTTTCCCATTCAAGGCCTCGAAAAGCATAGCATTGTAGTTTTAGTATTTCAAGATTGGGCAATGCAGCAATCGCCTTCATGTACTCCCAGCAAAACCCACACCCACTCAAAGTTATCTTTCTAAGATTAGTTGGGAAAGCGGGAATGGAAGGTAAAACTTGAGCCCCAAAACCTGCAGGATGCATAACTACGCATTTCAATGACTCAATGCGGCCACAGATATTGGTAGCATTGCCAAAGAAAGTGAAAGTTTCAAATCCTTGACCATTTGTTGACTCGATTCGAATTCCTAATTTCATAAGATTGGGTATTCTGGCGAGAACTCCGATGGTACAACTTTGAGCGCTCACACCTGAAAGTGTTAAAAGCTTCTCTAGAATAACATAATCGTCGTCCCCTGGAATTGGGAGGTCAAATCCCATGCATTGCAAGTGTCTCAGTTTGTGCAATTTCCAAATCCCTATAGGCAGATACACATGGGCGGCCGAGGATAGGATGATATGATGTCGATGCACAATCAAGACTTCGAGGTTCAAAAGTCTGGATAGGGACCTGGGATTACCTTCCCATCATATGTGATGGCGAGGTACCTTAAGTGAACTAGTTCCGTTACTTGATGTGGGAAATAATAAAAGCGGATTGTGAGTGCATCCAACACGCTGAGCAATCTAAAGTATAAGTACACGCTTAACGGACGTTGATGCTTCGAACCGAAACAAAGAAGAGAACGTGCGGCCAAAACTGATTCCATCCAGCTATGCACTTGTGGGAACCCAAGTACAGAGTTATTGTGGATGCACAGCCGACGTTGGCAATTTGTGCCTTGGGGAAAACTCTCCGGGTACTTTTTTATGACATGGAAAAAGTTTTCGTACTCAGCTTCATTGACACACAGATTTCGAAAGACGAAATGGATTCTACAGGTTTTAGTTATTCTACCTCTGGGCATCTGCTCCCCAACTAAAACAAGACTTCTGGAAACAAGCTCATCCAAACAATCCTGAGCCATCTCTTCTACGCTTTTACTCGCTTTCTGTTCGAGAAATCCCTCAGAAACCCATAATTTAAAGAGTTTAGAGGTGGGGATCTCATAATTTTTGGGAATATTCCCATGTAGAGAAAGCATGCCTTTAAATATTGAGGCAACTGTTGGTAACACATAGACAGTCTCTTGGAGATGTGTGTGTCGTCATTTCTTGTAATGATAAGTGGATTTTCATTTTCTGCTACTCTCGTCCAGTTTTCGACCGTTGTCTCAATCTTACATAGGGCTTTGCCAACCTTGATAATTGCCAGAGGAAGTCCTTCGCAGTTCTTGGCAATCTTCCTCCCGATTTTCTCAATTTGGTGATGGCAAGGCTTTCCGGGGCCAAATACAGTAAGGCGAAGTAGTTTCCAACTCTCATCTTCATTCAAGAAACCGATTTTGAGGATATTCGCAGATGGGCTAGCAAGCTGAGCCAAACGAGCAATCGTGGTAGTCAGAACAATTCGACTTCCATTCATGTTATCTGGTAATGATTTTCTGATTTCATCCCAAACGCTGTTATCCCACATATCATCTACCACAATGAGATACCTGTTGTTGAATAAAATCTGATGAATATTAATCGCCAACTCCTCCGCACTCCCTTGGTTTAATTGCGACCCCACCCTTTGGCCTTTAATTTGAATGGAATCTGAGAGCTTTCCCAAGATCTCTGCAACACGATATTCTGGAGATACCGTTACCCAGGCACGAGTACTGAAGTGGCGGTAAATACGCGAATCATCGTAAATAGTTCTAGCAAGAGTAGTCTTACCAATACCGGGCATCCCTATGATGGAGACAGCTTGGAGTTTAGGTGTTTCCTTAAGTATCAAACCCACTAGCAGCTCCAAGTATTCATCCTGACCCACAATTTCAGTATTCTTATAAGTACTGATTTTAGAAGGCAGAGCATACTCACACAATGAATCGCCTCTCTGCCGGTCCTCACTAATGGAACCAGCGATCTTCTGTGCCTTTTCTGTGATGGGATCAATGTTTGCTATTATTTCCTCCCAGAAAAGGGACGTGGAACGTCTACTCTGGTCGACCGGGATTATTTCTTTTGAAAGGCTTTGGTCGGAGATGAACGATTCGATGGTGTCTTGGGCTTTATAGATTACATCTCTGATTTGGGCTTCAAGATCGTTTACGCTACTCCAGATGCTTTTCGGTGCAGGAAAGATTGTTTCCAGAGAGGATCGCAACGAACAGAGCTTGCCAGAGAGACTCAATTTGTGGCTTGGGATAATGAATACTGGAAAAACGATCAGAATCTGAGATCTGCTTTAGGATCTGCACAAGAGAGACCACAGCAGCATAGGCCATATCTCATCAATTCCAGCAACAAGATTGAGCTAAACCATTTGCAGGAAAGAAATAAATGGATACAATAAAAAGAAATTATATTTCTCGACATACTCAAAGGGTATCATCCACTGAGATCAAGAATTTAAAATGTACAACTTGCTGCTTTCGTGGTGTTTTAATATTAAGAGCTAGATAGGTGTTGACAAATTAAGGATTTTATTCGGTTGGAATCTTTTGACTTTTTTTTCTTTTTTTTTTTTCTTTTTGCCCTTTTACATTTTACCTAACCAACATTTTTAAACTTAGAGAATTAGTGACGCTGTTGCGTCATTGTTAACGTCATTCATTAATTGATGCTAAATTTTAAATATGTTTAGTTGCGGTGAATAATGTTCTAAAAAGCGCAAATTCATAAGGAAAGTCAGATATCACAGATGGGTAATTGGTTAGATAGAGTTTTTAGATCAAGAGTGCTAAAATATAGTTAGAGAGAGAGAATACCAAAGTGAAAGCAGGGTTTCGATTAAGAGGGTAAATATAGGTAGGATGAATGACCATGATCAAACCCCTAAAAGATGGACGATCAAGATCAAGCCTAAAGGAACCGCGGCTTTTTAATCCGTGTTTCAAATAAGAGGGTAAATATAGTTGCATCATGATATTAAGCAATGGGCCAATTACACAGGATAACTAATTAGGTTGTGATTGATTTTGGGAATTTTCCTAAAATTTCATTTTTGAGTGAAATTTTTTTAGAATATTTCAATGTTTGTGAAAAATTTCATAGAAAATCTCATTTTTCTCTAAAATTAACTCATTTTTCTCTTTTTTTCTCACACTTTCCAATACCCAATTATACTATTTATTTCTTTCTTCTCCCCCTATTCATATAAAGAATTTCGATAATTTCTTTAATTTATCACTATTTTTATTATTTTCTCTTAATCTTGATAAAAAAAAGGTATAAAATGAGATCCATATTGCCTATTTTTGGTTCACTTTTTTTATTCGATTTTCTTGCATTATATTTTACACTATTATTTCCACAAATAATTTCACAAACAATCAACATCTCTGAAAGATTTTTAATCACATCAACACAATCATTACTTTTTATTTACACATGCAACTTTCACTTTTAAAAAAAAATTCACCACTATTCTTTCGAGAAAATAAAAAGTGGACGCATTAAAAACACAATCAATCACATTTAACATCTTTGTCTCTTTAATTTCACTTTTCAACGATGAGGCATTTACTTAGTTAGCTTATTAATTCGTCATACAATATATCATTTTTGTTTCAATCTTGCAAGTTTCATTTAAGATAAAAATACCTTTTATTATATGAACGACTTTAAGAATAAGTACATAAAATATATTCAATATTATTTTCCATCAATTATATACATATATATAATCATTAGTTTGCCAAAAAACAATTACCGCCTAAACCATCCTCCCAATATACTAAAATATAATTGGAGCATGCAACATCAATTTGGGTAATAAAAATCTACACACACACACACACACACACACACACATATATATATATATATAGGATTTGGATCGAGGTGAGTCCATGTAATTTACGTGAGTACGTGAGACCAAATCGGAGCGTTGATTTAATTTTTAAATGGTCTTGATTAAACAGTTTTTATTATTTTATAATGGTTAATTATTGGAGAAAATGACATTTTGGTAAATACAACTTATATCAATTATTAGGAGGAAGTTATATTTGGTAGTGACTTTTCACATTGCTATAATTTATGGACGGTTTTTACAAGTCTTCTCTTCCAAATCTTTTCTCTTGGCTTTTCTCTTCCAAATCTTTTCTCTCCCAAATCATTTTACACGTCTCCATCTTTCTGAGAAAAACCTCAATCTCCTGAAAACTCCAATCTCCATAGCTATTGTGAAAAATTCCACCAGAAGAGCATCTCCATCGATATGTGTTAAAGATTTCTCAACATCTTTGTGAAATAGAGAGAAAAATGGAAGGAGGAACACAATCGGGTTCTTCATTTGCTTCTGATCTCTTTGGGACTAAGGATTCTTCGATAACTGGTTCATCTTCTGGGGTGTTTGGTTCGATTTTTGCGCCTCCTGCTAAGGTATTAAAGGCGGTGTTTTTTTTTTCTTTTTTGAAAATTATTTTGCGATTTGGTTTGAATTTTTGCTTCATTAGATCATGGGTCGTCTGCATTCTCGTATTTTTAATGATGGTTTGTAGTTGCGATATGTGTTAGGGGCGTATGATAGCATGGAATTTGTTTTAATGGCTTCTTGCGTTGAGGAGGGGCTTGATTAAATAGATCTCGTTTTTGTTCAACTATGTGAAAATGCTTATTGATTTTCATAATAATGCTTATCTATATTCTTCTAAATGCATAATTAGGATCAGTTGTGGATTTTTTGTTATTTTTTATTTACTGGTTTTACTAGTTGAAAACACAAAGTTAGCAGACAGGGAGATTAACGAGGCTTTCAACTGCTTATTGTTGTTGATAATTATGCTTATGTATGTTTTATATTATGCTTATCTATGTTTTATATTATGCTCTCAAATTAGGGGTAATTAGTATTCCCATATTTTTTTCTAAGGCTGGGGGATTGCTTATTGATGTTTTCAACTGCTTATTATTATTTATAATTATGCTTATCTATAGTTTATTTTCTGCTTATACATATCTTAAATTATGCTTATGCTTAGCTGGTTTTTATACTTATAAATGTTTTGCTTGTTACTAAATAATAAATGCTTTATATAAGTGGCTAGTGTCTTTTTTTTATAGATTTTCTGTTGGAAATGGCAAAAGATGTAATAAACGAGCAGAGAAAGTCGGTTTTGGAACGGGTGAAGGAGTTTGCCAAATCGAGTTAGGATCACAACGAAACATTGTTGATTCATACTTTTGATCAAAATGTAGAATATTGTTGTATTTTATAGCCATTTTAAATATAGTTGGTTTGGACGTATGCGTAGTTGATATAGGAATATTTTTAGTTAGTCTTGTATTTATTTTCATAGTTTTTAGATATTTGCGTAATTCAATTGCTTTATAAGCGTTAATTCGATTGCCTTGTACGCAAAATTCAATTGATATGTAAGCGTTTAATTCAATTACTTTGTAAGCAATTATTTTCATGGTTTGATGGTATTGTAAGCATAATTCAATTGCTTTCTAAACACCATAACATCCTTTCAAAAGCATTACTTTACGCACAAATAAACAATTGAACATATGGGACTATAGTAACCAAATTTTGCAAGAATGTTGAATTATTTGCTCTCGAAAAGCACTACAATGATCACAAATAAGTTGAGTACATAGTAGTAATAAACATTACAATAACAACACACAGGCAATTTGTAAGCAAACGTCTAGCCATAGCTAAGCAAAGTACTGAGTCAGAACAAATGAGGACGTAATCAAAAATTTGAATACATACAAGCAAGTATTCGTGCATACATAAGCAACATTTTAGTATCACCCAAGCAAGTTTATGGGTTGAAAAAACCGTCAACAATTGAATGAATAAGAGTCCATATAAATATAAGTTTTTAATTTTTTGCATAACATGATAGTTCTTCTCAAACAAACTATTATTAATGTGAGAGTTTAAAACACAGTAAAAATTAAGCAACATTTTGCATACGTGTGAGCAAGTATTTAAGCACATATAAGCAACATTCTATCAAACAATTTAAAAAAAAAATGAGAATGATGAAATTTCATGGGATTTTCTAGATTTAGCACATGAAGTTAAGGAAATATATCATCAAATTTGTTTGGAAATCAACTAGACGGTGTGGGTTGAATGAAGGATGCCATCAATTGTGGGTAACTCCCTATTTTCATGGGATTTACTAGATTTAGCCAACCTCTCGTATTTTTGTTTGGACTAATTTATCCCCATTTTTGACTTTACCATATATTTTATTAACATTAATCGAGAATTAGTAATAGCCATTGAAATAGGTAGATATGTGGTCCGGGTTTGGTCTTATAATGTACTCATATAATAGGGAGGTTCTATATAATCCTCCCCTATATATATATATAGAGCTAGTCTCCTGTTAGAGGCCTAACGAATCCAATTGTTAGACGGGTCTATCTTACCCGACCCGCAACCACCCCACTTGCTTTGGAGTGGAACGGATCCAAAGATGCCCCCATATAATACAATAAAGAGACCAATCTTTTCGAGCGTGGTTCTATGCGATCAATATATAATTCCAACATAAAAGACATTGAAAGTTCAATGTTCATTAATTCTCGAGTATCAAAATTGTGGAAAACCACAATTTTTCAAATAGTTACAAGAGAAAATGACGAATAAATTGAAAATCTAACCACTTGTTCTTATGTCTTGAAATAACTTGATTTTTTTTTCTTCGGACTTAATTAAAATTTTACTTATCAGTCAAATTTAATGTGTGTATATATATACACAACGAAATTTATTTTTATTTTTGGGGATATTTTGGATCTTGGTCGATCCCTAATACTTTTTGGAAAAACTAGTATATATCTTCACTTTGGTGCTAATACCTTTTAGTGGGTCCGATAATACTTTTATGTGGAATTACTAATACTTTTTGGTGGAGTTACTAATTTTTCTTTCAAGGTGAGATTGCTAATACTTTTTCGAGAAACTACTAATACTTTTCCGAGGGACAACTAATACATTTTTCGAGAAAAATATGATTATATTCAAGGAAACTACTAAAATACTCTCCGGGAACTACTAATACTTTTTCGAGGAACTACTAATACTTTTCCGAGGGACAACTAATACATTTGGGAGTATATTAAGGAGAAATACTAAAATACTCTTCAAGGAACTACTAATACATTTCGGAAAAAACTATTAATACTTTTTAGAAGGACGGCTAATACTTTTTAGAAGGATTGTTAATACATTTCGGGAGAAAAATTTAATTATATTCAGGGAAACTACTAAAATACTCTTTAGGGAACTACTAATACTTTTTCGAGGAACTACTAATACTTTTTTGAGGGACTGCTCATACATTTTTGGAGTATATTCAAGAGAAATAATAAAATACTCTTCAGGGAACTGATCATACATTTTAGAAGAACTGCTAATACTTTTTAGAAGGACGGCTAATACTTTTGAAAAGAACTGTTAATACATTTCAGGAGAAAAATTTAATTATATTCAGGGAAACTCTAAAATATTCTCCAGGGAACTAATAATACTTTTTCGAGGAACTACTAATACTTTTTTGAAGGACTGCTAATATATTTCGGGAGAATATTCAGGAGAAATACTAAAATACTCTTCAGTGAACTACTAATACATTTCAGAAGAACTACTAATACTTTTTAGAAGGACGACTAATACTTTTCAGAAGGACTGTTAATACCATTAGTCCCTAAAAATTACTCAAACACTATTGCTAATATTATTTTAATTAAAAGTGCAATGAGATATCCCTAAACTAAATTATTTTAATTAAATCGTAAGTAGCAACTAACTAATTAATTACTCAAAACGCCCACGAGAATGGGTCAAAATTATGCATAGAACCAAATACGAACACTATATTTTCCAAGAGAAAATTGCATTGAATTATGTAGTGTGGGGGCCCACCCCAAGTCATAAGCACCAAGCTAACAGCGGTCCATGCGGTGTGCTTCCACGTGGCTAACTTGAATTTAGATTTAGATCCGTGTAATGAAATCGACTAGTTTAGGCGACGGCCCAACATGAGTTTTTGTCTATATATAAGATTTGGATCTGGTGAGTCCACATAACTTATGAAGTACACAAGACCAAATCTGAGACATTGGTTTAATTTTTAAACGATTGAGATTAATCAGATTTTATCATTTTTTAATATATAACTTAATAAAAAAAGGACTTTTTGGTAATTTTAATTAAGATCAGTTTTTGGGAGGGAAATTATTTTTGGTAGTGGGCTAAAAATTAGGAACGATTTTGGGGGACGTGTGTTATCTAAAATCTTGCATATCTTTTCATTTTTGGTAAACGAAGGGTCATATTATCAAAGGAGTATCTTTCTTCCCCAAGAGTTATCTCTGTAAACCGCCCCAAACCATTCTTACCGTGAGAAAAAAACCATCTCCATTTTTCATTCTTCAAGTGGTCTTCTCCCTTCAAACCGTCTCCAACTTCATTCTACCGTTAGGAGTTCTTTTTTATTTTTTAGGACCCGTCCTTGTGAAATATCAGGAATTGTGAAAAATCCCAAACCTTCAATCGAAAATCAAAAAATCAATCTCCTGCATCGGTCGAAAATCAAACTCATTTTGAATTGTCCAATGTAGTTTGATATTGAATTGTCACAAAACTAAATGGAACCGCATCAATCATTCTGTTGTTTTATATTGGTTATGTCGTTATCTTGTACTTGAGCTTGAGATTTTACCTTTGGGCATATTTCATTTTGAAACTCTTAAAATTGTCTTAATCATCACATGAATTGCATTATTCCTTGAGTATGTGGTTGATGTATTTGATGTCTTTCTCTTTTATCCTCCCTAATAAGTTGTATCTTTTCTTTTGTCCCGATTACTACATTCAATTTAGTTTACCACTCGAATACATTTCTCTTCAAAATAATAAAGTGGATTCGAGTTGATGCTTGCAAGAAAATATGAAATATTTTTGACACATATTCTTCTTGATTAATTAAATATGTATAAAAATTTAGAAATCATGAAATATAAATAAATTAATCAATTCTAATAAATAACGACTAAAATTAGTTGAAATTAGAAGAAATGCCGCAAGGAGATACAAGAAAGAATTTGACAAAAAAATAATCTTGTATTTGTATCACTTTCATTAAAGTGTAAAATAATGCTAATAATAAGATTGGGAACTTGACATGAAAAAACCAAATCCAGAAAATCCGACCAATGTCCCCACTCTAAATATGATTTATTTGAACTTAAATTTTAGGCTAAAAACTTACCTAAGTCATTACTATTGTTAACTAAATAATCTCAGAGAAAAAAAGTAAAAAAAAAATCTAAGTGTATTTTTGAAAAAGACACTTTTTTTTTTTTTTTTTTTGATTATTGCGAGAGAAGTTATTCCTCAAATAGTGTGGTATAAATTCGATGAGAATCGCTTTTAGTCATACATGACTATATTAGGGCACCCACATTGGTGGGTACATTTGTTATAAATATTTGTGGGTTCATTAATACACTTCATCAATCAAATATTCTATTTCTCTAAATATCCCACATCCCACAATCAAATATCCAACCAACCATATATTTATGGGTCCCACTATCACCTCATTAGTATTTATTTATATATTAGTATCTTCAATTTATATTAAATTTATTTACATATTTTGACAATTATCTAGTACAATAAATTTAATATAGAAATTTTAGTTTAATAAATTTAAAAGGATGTGTTTATTTGTTACATTTTTTATCACATTTTTAATATTATATTTTTTATTTGTTACATTTCATTTATCTATTTACTCGTAATATTAATATGTAATTATTACATTCAGGCTTACATTTTTATTTCTTAAACTCTTTTATCAAATTATCTTTTCAACATCAATGCAAAGAAACACATTTCAAATATTATAATAAAATATTGAATTGTAAACAACAACAACAAAAGTGCTTTTTGCAGTAGTGGGCAACACCCACGCGACGTTGTGGTGCACGCGCAAGCTCAAAACAGGGGTGTTTCTCACGCCCTTGTCCTATAATTCTTCTTGGTTTTCTTTTGAACCTCAAATATCCGGGCATAGAGTTTGCTCCGGATATTTGCCACGTCACAAAAATATTTCC
This sequence comes from Rehmannia glutinosa, assembly GCA_016081115.2. Taxonomy (NCBI): domain Eukaryota; kingdom Viridiplantae; phylum Streptophyta; class Magnoliopsida; order Lamiales; family Orobanchaceae; genus Rehmannia; species Rehmannia glutinosa. Next base: position 77,912,211 of record CM071934.1, read on the forward strand.
TCCACAATGGTCTTTGGAGCATTTTTAGGGATATTTGGAGAAATACTCTTCCCAAATATCCTTTATTGTGGTTGCTCTTAGCACACATAAGTGCAAATGTAGGTACCAATTATTATTACTCTAGGGAGGAATCTAACAATAATTAATAAAAAATAATTTTTTAGAAAAACTTTTATAATTAAAAAATAATATTGTAGTTTACAATTGTAGTTCACCTGAAATAAATATTTAGATTAATTTATTATTTATAATAATCTAATCAATTCGTTTGCCAACTTTAATTCCTCTCTAGCCTCTCATTTGAAGATACTACTCATAATTCATTGGTGTAGCTCATCTCTCTATTCGATTGATTTTGTCGTAGTAATCTGATCTTGTTGTCTCTAATTTTTATGTATATATGTCAGTCACATTTTGTTGCAATAGTCTTCCTACAAAGAGAAGTGCAAATTGCCTGGGATTTTTAATTTGCAATATGTTTCAACTATATTATTGTATGAGACTCTTTTTTATTACATTAGTTGCCAACAACTATAAATGACGACCCAAAATAAAATGATATTGGGAATATTATAAAATATAAAAATATAATTCTAAAGAAAACATAAAAATATAATTCTAATGAGAATAAATATTTTGAAATGCTTAGTGATGTGGATTTGGTACCTAAGTATACATTTTTAGTACCCCATGTTCATATCTCAACAAATTTGGCCTGACTTTTTTAATAAGTATTGCTTCTCTATATTAAAACATGTTAGTGTGGGTAAAAATGAGTATAAAAGACCTTTTTTTCTTAATTATGTGCTTCCCATTGCTAAGCATTAGATTTTTCTAATACTCCTCCGTCCCATAAAGATAGGCAAGTAGAACAATTCACACATATTAAGAAAACATAACAATTCACACATATTAACCTTATTACAACACCACTTTCATTCTACTACAACGTTTTTTCTTAATAGACAACGGTGAAAAATTGTTGTCGTTTTGGATTTTCTTGTAGTGTCTCATTTAAACGGTATGTTATAATTATTCCTTCAATGTATATAGTAGTGACTTGATCACTATTGGAAAACCATACACTCAGTGATCTAATTTCAGGTCTTTTGTAACTCGGAGTAAAATATCTATCAAAGGACAATCTTTTAACCCTCTAAAGTTTTTCCATTAGTACGGATTTATCTTTAAGACTTCTATGAGTTTATTGACATTAACTTCAAATACCAAAGGCATATGGTCATTCTATTCTCAACCAACAAATTCTATTTCCACAATTAAGAATGACAAACAATTAATTAACCATTTTTTTAGTCTTTTATCATAAAAAGATTCGAAGTCCGAATATTCATTAGAACTGTGCATTTTTTGAATGTTTTTAACAATTAGTTGGACAAATAATTGGTTTATGGCTTAATTATGATGGGAAAAAAAACAAAAATGGTTGTTTCTACTGAGGGTATAATTCTATTTGTTATCAGTTTATATATTTATCTCCTTTTCTCTATTCTTTGGCTTGTCTCTATTATGTGTTTCCTCATATTAATCATCATAATAGATGGGGGAAGATGCGAAGCTAGAGAGTAATAATCAAAGCTAAATTTTCCATATATGATGAATATATATTTTCTCACATGTTGGAGCTATTTTCATTATCTACTCATGAAAAATAGATTTAAATTTAATATTATTTTTGTGATTGATTGTACGATCATGACAATTGCAGTTAGCTATGCTGGGAGAACCCGAGTGTCATATAATTATAATATATTTTCCATGATCATTTTAGAAGTAATGAAACACTAAGTATAAAAATATAGTAATGACTTCATGACATCTCCAAGGATAATCATTTTCAAACAATTTGTGTTGTTCTGCACGACTAAATTATGTTCAAGTATTTCATTAAAGAAAACAAGGAAACTCCAACGGAAAAATTTGTTGAAATTTGGCTAATTACCATTGAATTTATCGATTCCAACGGTACTTCTAACTAAGCACACTATTAAATTGTAATGTAATACACTTTATTCATACTAAATATGCAAATTTGGAACACTATATATGTAGAACATAAATATACAAAGTATATATGCATGGTATTAATCATAAGGACCAATGCCTAATGTATTTCAATATTTTCTTGTTTTGTTCTAAGTATACACAATAACTACACTATATATGCAATATTCCTATTCTAAATAAGCACACTATTAAAATTTAATGCAATACACTTTGTTCATACTAAATATGCAAATTTGGAACACTATCTATGCAGAAACATAAACATGCAATATGCAGGGTATAAATTATGCGTATGTTGAAGAAGGAGAGATGATGATTGACTGTGTGATTGAAGGAACATGATCAATAACAGATCACGCTCCTAACTTGTAGGAGGAAAATAAGGGCGGTTATTTTTGGTATGTTTTTTATTCCTATTTTGCCCCTACACGTGATCAATTTCTTTGCATTTATTAGGTGTATCTTGGCCATCCATTTTTCTTTTTCATGGTGTAGATCTGTCCCTACGGTTAGGAGGGTGGTCCACAGATCTCCTCCTTTATATATATATATATATATATATATATATAATCGTTGAAAAAAACTCCAACGGTTATTCCAACGAAGTTATTTCATTTGAATTTAGTCCAATGGTATACATCCATTGTAATATTCAATCATTTTATCTCATTATCTAATATATTTAACTTCACAATAGGTCACACATCATCAATTTGTCCCAAGTCAAGCACATTTAACTACGTAGTTTCAATATGATTGACTTAAAAGAATATATATTTTATTGATATGGATAATACTATCGATCTTTTAACTCTTTTGAGTTTTTTAATGGCATTGGAATTTCCAACGGAATTTTCCAACAACATGTTGTACCATCTTTGGAATTTCCGTTGGAATTTTAAAACTCCAACGAAAATTCCAACGATTATTTCCAATATTTTGTTTATTGTTGGAATTTTTGTTGGAATTTTCCAATGATATGTTTTAGCGATGGAATTGTTGTTGGAATTTTTAAAATTCCAATTGTATTTCCAATGGTTTATTCCAACGATTTTATTATGTTGGAATTTTCCAACGGTTTGTTGTGGTGTTGGAATTTCGGTTGAAATTTTAAATTTCAACGAAAATTCCAACAACTTATACCAATCTGTTCTTTATCATTGGAATTTTCCAATGGAATAATGTAGCATTTAAAAATTCCAACTATTTTCTATTTCGTTGGAATTATTTTGTTGGAATTTTATTATTTTCTTATAGTGTTTGTTAGTTCACATCCAAAATGAGACCCCAAATAGGAATCCCATGAAAACTTTGAATATCATGCATATATTAATTGAATAAGTGAAAAGGTAGGAATAATTTCTTGTCTAAACGCATTCCGTATTACATGATCTTGAATATGGAGTAAACCTCAACCACCTGTAGATAATCAAGAGCTCATCTCAATGTATGTATGCCATCAACTTAGGTAACATAGCAAGGTTTCAAAGACTTGGGCAAATACACTTGCATCAATTTATATCGGTTTATCAACTTAAAAGTATATGAAGAACATAAAACTCATAAAAGTCATGCAAAATCGGTGACAATAGTGAGAAAAATGATGAAAGCAAAGAGAAAATTAACCACATCCACATGGATTCTCGGACAAGAGATACTACATCTTCTCGGGTAGTGGAGTTCAAACTACAAAGTTAATCGCGACAATCGCTTCCAAGACTTTGTCCAACCAATAATACCATTGACCTTTTAATATAGGAACTCCAAAAACTGGGAATGAGTAATGAATGTTAAGCTAAACCCTTCAAGTATATGGCATATAACCTAAGCCCTATAGCAATTTATTTTACATTTCATAAAAAGAATGATATTGAAAAAACTTAAAAGAGTACATGAAAAATCAGCACCATTGGAGAGAGTGTGCACTGATAAAGGTGATTAGGTTTCAAGTTACGATGCATGAGGAAAACTTCTCTAATAAAGTGCAAGAGAGAAACCAATGATAAGCAAGACGCTCTCATTTGGTGGGGAAATAATTCTCCAAATTTAACTTTCACAAATATAAGTATAAAAAACAGACCTGCCAAAATCAGAGAAGCTCCATCCAAGGAATTCAATGGCCCAAGTCTCTAATCCCGTCTCCTCAAGCAAAGTAAAAACTCCATATCACTCTATTCCAAACATGAGCTAAAGGATAAGAAGTGATGAAGTACGAAAAAATGTGATCAATGTCGCCACATCTTCATCTCGCTTTAGAAGCATTAGTTTGTGTTTGCTCGCAAGTTGCAACCACATTCAATCTGTCTAATCCCTTTTTCAATCTTCTTTTTGGCTTTGGACCTTTCTCGAGCTCAACTTCACAAGTTGTTGAACGGTCTCTATTTTCTTTTATTTCTTGTTGAGCAGCCAATATATTTCCTCTTCACTTGGCTCTTTCCTCTACTTTCATACTCATAATCACTTTCTTTAAGAGCTTTCGTAGACATAAACAAAAAGAAAAATAAAAACTCGGAAAACGCATAGGAAAATGGATATCTATATAATTATCACATTGAGTAATAAATGTTATATATTCTCCATTTTTTAAAGAAGCGTCAAGATTAATGATTTTTGTTTGTGCATATAAAACGAATTGTCTTATTTATGCTCATGCTCAACGATATCTGTAATTAACAAAATCCAAAATCCATCCATCCATTGTATATATATTAGAAATTTGGTTGAAAAGAAAGTTGTTTATCATCTCCAAAATCGATACCAAACAAAATAAATCACAACATGTAAATATTTTGCAAAAGCATGACACAACTATCCCAAAGAAATAAATAGAGAAAGAAAATTAAAATAAAAAATCCAAGTGGTTCATATTTCAAGAATTTTGATGGTAAACTAATATGAATATAATAATTCAATACTTATCCGGGTGTTTCATATGATTCTTGAAATTATTTTCTTATATTCAATGAGTTAGTCCATATTTCTTACCTATAATTTATACTTAAATAATTTATTTTACTCATTTATTTTTCATGCTCTTTTGCTTAATTAATCTTAGAAACACCCCTACCATTCCTATCCGATTTCTTCTAATGATCTTTGCGTCAATCATATTATCGACAAAAAGGACATACTTGCATAACACCAGAGAGTTAATTAAGTTTGCCAAATTATCCATGCAGTGGGAAACAACAACACATTATCCCGCATATGTTTGATATTATGCAACCGAAAGAAATACCGAGTGAACGTCATTGATGTAAAAGCTACTAAAACAAAGTACATGACCAAATAATACTTGGTAAATGTTTTCAACACAGCCACCATTGTATGTACCAAAAAAATGTCTCTCTTTTCCTCAAGAAAGATCAATAAATTGTCCAACTTTTACATAACTTTTGTAATTCCCCTAATAATAGAATTTAACCCAAACTTCACGATGACTATAAATAATTTTTTCAGATAGACTTAAAGAAGTTGAAATGCCAAAAAAAAAAAAAAAGAATATTGCAACAATATCAATAATATAGGAACCAAATGTAGGAAACAAATCCAAATATTGCAACAATATCAATATATATTAAAGTTGCAAAGTATTCTTTGAAAGAACTACCGATTAATCACTTCCGAAAAAAAGATAAAGTAATAAGCACTAAAACCAAAACAAAACGTAAAAGATCTCCGAAAAGGAGAAGAATTACAGTCATGTTCAAGCCAAAAACACATATTTACATAATACATATACATATACACACACACACATATATATATATATATTACATATGAAATTAAATGGTTGAAAACTAAATACACGAAAACGAATCATACCAACTAAACAAAGCCCGATTATGCGAACAAAGTATACTAAGGGTGGCACTTATTTAGTTCAATAATTTCTTTCTTAAGGGATTTCGGAGGGAAAAAATTGCACTGTAAGTAATGTAAAATTAGGTAGGAAATCGTGAAATCGGGATCGACAACCGAAATCAATCCTTTGCACAAGATAGCCGATTTGACCATGTCAAAATTAGCATGGAGACACGAGAAAAAAGAGTATTTTTTTTCGGTCAAATAGAGAAGGAAGTTGAGCAATGCACTCATTAAATCAATCAATTACGAGAATAGAGAAACAAAGAAATAATTGGGGGAAAAACAGAAGAAAAATTGAAGATTGAGAAAAATGATACCAAAAGAGACGATTGGATTTTCATGAGTTTAGATTCTGCCTTCGGGTCTCCTCCCCCTGTTTGGATTTCTTCTAATCTGTTTTTGTGTTTCCAATCCCATTCCCTTCAACTTTCTCTCTTAACCTTTCAGCCTTCTAGTCTAATGCCCATAATATTTAGTATATTGTTGTATAGTTTATTCGACCGCTTATTTGTATTCTACGATGTCTATGATTCAAACGGATTGGTGATTGATTCGTCCTCCGATTCAAGGACACCGAACAAACACACCCTTTGCCCGACCCACCACGCACTTTGTGAGGGATCGATCCAATTTGAAGATGATATATCCCCATGGCGGTGGCACAGAAGCGTTACAATTACCAGCACCACCTGTCACCGATACGAAGAACTACCATAGTGAGGACCCTGATTTCGATGCTCCTTCCTCCTCTCACCCACCACGAGGACAATCTTCCCCCTTGGATGACACTAGATCCTTACTTCGTGCTATTCAGTTGGAATAGATGCACTAGCGTGAAATCCTGGATCGATAATAGGGAGGATGGCGCAACAATTTGCTCATCTCAAGAACAACAACATCAACACTCCTCAATCTTCAACAAAGAACAACATCATCATTACAACCTCCTACACCAAAGACCAACAACAACAATACGCGATGCTTCAACAACAAAATGAACGCATGTAAACACTACTATGCCATGTTGGACTGGATCCAACAATGGCACATTTCGCAAGGACATTTCCCGCCACCACAATGAGGTCGTATTTTTTTTTTGCTTTTTGATGCATTTCTATTTTGCTTGATTCCGTATTGTATCCCATCTCCTTCTTCACATTGGGGATAATGTGACTCTTGAAGTTGGAGGTGGTGAGATTTGCTTGCACTTTTAGACATTTGGTGAGATTTGCTTGCACTCTTAGACTTTTTCTTATTTTTAGTATTTCGCTCTCCTTTTTATATGCACTTTATCGATTTCATTTTTTGAGAACAATCATGGGATGTCTATATTACAATTAGATAGATTGTTTGTTGATTTGTTTTAACCACATTTTACCCGAAAAAGCCTTTTTCTTTGAAGAGTCAAACAACCAAAATGTTTTTGGCTGCGTGACTTTAGTAATAGGATAAACTTAGCCAAAAAAACACAATGTCATGAAACTAGATTGGATTTTACTTAAATGAAAATACTTTGTGCTATGATCATTGGAGAAATCCTAATCGGCTAGAGATCAAACATCGGAAAAAAAAACCGAAAAAAAGAGAAAAATGTTTATATTTTTATAAAGGGACAAATCGAGGTTATACTCGCTATTTGTTGCTACTTACTAACTAGGAGCATTCATGAGCTCCATCTTTGTCTTTTACGTAAAATGACGGCACAAATATGAGTATGGGACACCATCCTAAGACCCTTGAAAAGACATTCAAAATTTAAACCTAATGGAAGTTTGCCTCAGACGTCCTAATTTATAACTATATACACATTTATATAAAAAAATGATGATGCTTTGAGTTTGGATATCTCCTTTTGTCATTGCATTCTTGTATTTGGTTTAAGTGAAAGAATATCGGTTTCTATGATATGATAGCTTTGATGTTTAAAACAATTCCGACATCGGTCACTCTTTCTTAACAAATTGTTTCTTTTGAAAAATTGAATTGATTGGCTCAATTGGGAACAAAAGAAGGGTCAGCGAATTACTTCAATCATGTCAAAATTGTAAAAATAGATACCTCTTGTGTGTTCAATCCCACTCTTTGTTTTAAAATTTCTTGAGGACAAGCAAAATTTCTAAGTTGGAGGTGGTTTGATAAGTGCATTTTTATTCACATTTTCTTAACCCTTTTTTTGTCATTTTTTTGACTTTTAATTTATTAAACAAAACAATTCAAGAAAATCACTTTGGCTTATTTTAAATGATGAAGGTGAAGACTTGGAGCAATTTTTATGGGTTTCGTATCAAATTCTTGAAGAAGCAATGATCAACTTATAGAACAAAAATGAAGGAAACCAACATCGATTAAAAAGGCACAAAAAAACTCAATTCCGTACAAAACACACTCCTAGTGTGTTGGAGAACATGACCATGTTTCAAAACCATAAAAACAAGAAAAGTCAAAGAAACACGCCTGCACCGTGTCCAAAAGCACACGATCATGTTTCGTCCTCCAAGCAAAGAAAACATGGTAATGTCGTGTTTAAAAGCACACACATGCCAAAGATCTACAAAAGACGTACTGAACACGGCCTGGCCGTGTTAAAAAGCACGGCCATGTTCAGTAAATTCAGCAAACATGGCCTGGTCGTGCTTTTAAGCACGACCGTGTTCTCCTCCCCTGATGAGATACGTTTTGGCGGAAATTATGGAAGCTTTCCTTTTAGCTTTTTGACAACTTTTACATCTCATTTTGCTGCACTAAGCTCTATTATTCTCTCAATTATCACATGAAAACCAATATTCAATAACCCAACTATGGAAGTAGAACAATTATTTGTCAAAAGATGACATTGTTAATGTGTTCTTTCACGAAAATAATGTCTATAAAAGCCAAGAGTTTGGGTTGGAGGAATCACTCAATCATTCCAAGTTTCATTAAATTCATCCCTAGTTAGAGAGCAAAATACATTGAGAGAGTAAAAGGGAGGTAAAGTTGGAGATTGAAGAGCGTTGTAGAAGAAGGCTTGTAGCATAACATCATTGAAGTCAACCAAGGGAGAAGTCTTATTTTGGTCTTGATAAAAGATAAGTGCACCATGTCTACTTCATTTAAATCTTCTTGTGTAATTTACTCTTTTGTCAAAACCATGTGTAGCTAATTTCTTAGTGTTTGAATGTAATGAACTCTAGAATGCATTTGTGATTAAGGCTTGTATGTTTTTATTATAATCTTCATGTTTTATGCGATTCACTTATATTATGTTTTGCTTATTCGAGTTAATATTTCCAAAGTATATTGATTTGAATTTTGTTCGTCATCGGGTAATTGAGAGATTTATGGTGAGAAAAACCTTTATAAGTGAAAAGAGTTGCATCCAATCCTAGATATAAGACGACATAAATCTTCCGGATTATGGTCGGACCTAATATGAGAATTCATAAATCGTTATAATGCAATCTTAGGGGTTTTAACTAGAAAGAGGTTTTGATTAATCAACTTGAGATTATGAGTTTTTCACCTTGAAAGAGGGTTTAACTTAAATCGAATTTCTACGGTCCATGAAACATGAGATCATATTAAAAGAGGATGGTTTTTGCTTAAGGGTTTAAGATTGTATTTTTATCTATACTATCTTAAAAGTGTGAATGTTTCTTGCAATTTTTGATTGGACAAAAATATCCTTTACACATAGTAAAATTTTAGGACAACTAAGTAATTTGATATTTATATTTAGCTTCTATTTGTTCAATTATAAGACAATGTGACCTTTTATATTCTACATTTTAAAAGTATATATTCTTTCAGCTATAACTCTTAAAATATTTTGAATTTTCAAATAATATTAGCTTCATATTAAACTAGATTTCGAGAGCTTTCTAACCATATGTCATAAGCATATATAAAGAGTTCACATGAGAAAATTTTAACATTATAAAGTTCAACACTATGTAAGAATTAAGAATTTATATTTTTCTATAGTTTTTTTATTTATTTAATCTTTTTGTTTAATTATATGAGAGATGTTCATTATAGCCAAAAATATTTTAATGAAAATATATTTTTCCAATCATAACACTAAGAATACTTTAAATTTCTTCAATATCAAATTTAAACTAGGTTTCAAAATCTTTAACTATATTTCTAAACATATACACAAGTCATTATAGAAGAAAATTTTAACTATTTAACTTTTAGTATGATGCAAAATTGTATATTTCTTATATTCTTTTAAATTTTCTCAATAATTAGACATGTCTATTATAATTTATAAGAAAAAGATCAAATTACAATATACACGATAAGAAAAAATCAAATAGAAAATATTTTAGGTGGTTTTGATGCTAAATAAAAAGTAGAGAAAATAGATAATTCCTTTATGGTCGAAAAATTCTCCCTCACTTAGTAATACGCAATTCAAAAATTAATTTATTGATGGTTTTTAAAGAAATAATATTCAAAACAACAGAGTTTAATATTTTATTTTTATTGCAATTTCATGTATATTTTATTTTAATTAGCCATATAAGTAAAATAAAAAGTACAAAGTAAAAGAATAATATTAACATGAAAAGAAAAAAAGAACCAAAACAAGTTTGTCGCGACAAAAACGTTACCTTTTAAATTTTAACTATATATGTTAATTAATATGACTTTTACTTAATTTTTTTATATATATAACATTATAAGTTTTAGTTTCGAATTATTATTTTTTATTATATTATGATTTAAATATTTTAATTATTTTATATCCTATAAATTTTAAGAACAAGTGCAAAAAAGAGTTAAAAATTATATATATAAATTTATTAAAAAAAAAGAAGACAAACTTAATAAAAAAAATCCATATGCATTAAATTGACATTTGTGATAAAACTTGAATGTCGTTTGAAAATTACACCCTTAAAAATTATAAGTTTAAAATATCAATATGATACATATTTATAATAAAAATGTATACCAAAATAATTAAATTTTAATAAAATGATGTGAAAGAGTGAAACATGAGCTAAAATTAGATTAGTCTAAAAGATCATATCTGCTATGCAAAAGAAAAAATAAATAAACTCATTTAATATGTAACAATTTGACTACTGAGAAAGTAATTATATATTACAAATTATATATTAGTTCAAATACTAACATAACATTCATAAAAACTAAGTAAATAAACTAATTACAACAAATAAGAGTGAAAACTATGAACAAAAATATTCAAAACTAAATGGTTATACTTGACATTTATGAGTTGAGATTGGACTAAATAATTTTGGGGTTAATCTCACATTATCTATTTAGGATTAAACCAAATGAAGCATATCATAACGACTTGAAAGAATAAAAGTAATAGTTAAAAAATAATATGTGGGTCTGGGAATTCTAAAGGAAAATTAAATGGCTTTCATATAATATGTATAACTTGATATTCTCGATAAAATCTCAGTTCATTTTAAAAGCACACCTTTATGATTTATAAATATTCAAGCACAAAGACAATTATTATAAAATTGGTACAAATAATTCTAATTTTTACAAAATCAAATATTATGAAAAACTTGAAAACTAGAATCAGAAATGGAAAGTCGTTGTATGTATATGAAATTTTGTAAAAAAATAAATAAATGAACTAAACTTATTTAATATGAAATAGTTTCATATTTATGTCAAAGATTAATATTTCTTTAATTACATGTTAATTTAGGTACCAATATAATAATCAAAATATTCAAAATAATATTTATGTATCAAATTTATTGTGTTAAACTATATATAATAATAAATTGGAGTGAAGTGACCATGTTTAGTGCCAAGTAATATGAATTATTTCGGGCATAAGGAGGCGGAAGAGAATAGTTAGGGGTTTAACACTTGATATCTAAATTTTTGGCAACTTTATTTTCTTATTTGATCAAAAATTCAATCAAAATTTTGAAAAAAAAGATTAAAGTATTATATACCATTTTCTCAATAAAGGCACTAAACATGGATTGATAATTATATATTACAACAAATAATATGATTTTGTAAACGAGATTAAATGAGATCAATTTTAAATCTACAGTCTCTTCAAATAAATATAGATTTGTTTCAAAATATATTAAGAATAAATGCAATTTTCATAACTACACGGCTCAAAAAATTTACAACTATGTAAATATTAAGACACTGGAAATAGGAGGACTACAAACTTTAAGTTTAAGTACTGTTAATGATAAAATATTGACTTTGTTACTAGAATTACAATAATATATGATTTTATTTTTACATTTCTTTGATTGAAGAACTGAGATAGAATAAAAGAAGTAAGCACATGAAAGATAAGAATTTGACTAACCTTTATTTTATTTTATTTTAATTGAATAATAATAACAAAAATAAAATGATGATATTATGATGGATTTTGGTATAACATTTTTATTATTTTTGTTTACTTAATGCAACAACTTGCATGTGATTTACTAATCATTAACTTATGATTTATAAGCTAAATTATTTGTCTGATTATGTAAAATAGATCCAATGCTAAAATAATTCGAAAATCATGTAAGAGAGAAGACTTTTCTAGCCATAATGAAATAAAAGATCGATGAATGTGATTGTAAGCTAATATAAAACTTATTTTGTTGTTATATTAATTGTAATTTTTTATGGGATTGAGTTCTTTAAAATGATTATTTAACAATTCATATCGGTCTACCGATCTATTAAGCAAGGAAGCTAGCGGTAAAATATATATTAAATATTGTGTAATATTTAAATTTAATTAATATTTATTTTACTTTTTAATATTTTAATATTAATCAATAAAATTATTAAATAATAGAATTATTTTAGTAAAGTCATGTGGATCACGTGCGAAGCAACGTGTTTCTTACTAGTCTTGTTAAAATCACAAAAACATTCTACATGGTTTACATTCGATCACATTTCTATCTCTTGATTTCTTATTTGACAACTTTCTTTATTTTATCAATTGTAATTTGTTGATTATTTTGATTCTTTATTTTTCAATTTTTCCAAACAAACCTTTGAATATTGTTCGGTTAGATAACCGAAAGACGATAATTACTAGTATTCATAATCCCCGTGGGAATGACACTTTGTACTTTCGATAACATATATTATAAAACGATAGGTGCACTTGCCTTAGGTTTATAAAGTAGTTTTCGAGCCATCAACAATATATTAAATATTTCACATGAGCAGTTAAGACTTTTTTCAAACTTCTACTTTCTTATAGATAAATATGCTCTATAAATGGGTATAATTCACATTCACAAATTCTGTTATCAACCAAATATTTTTCATTTAAAGAAGTTTTTTGATAGTTTAAAATAATTTATTTTTCTATTATTTAATCTTATATTTTATAATCAAATTAATTTATCTTTATATTTTAATAAGTTATTGATCTAGATTGTTTACAATCACTAAAAGTACTTTTATACAAATAGAGAGTATGTATATCACACGGTCTAAAAACTACCAAATATGAAAATCTAAACAGAACAGATTAAATAGAAATTCCTAATAATACAATACAAATATCCATAGAAAAATTTTGTCAAAGTGGCTTATTGAAGTCCTTAAAAAAGCAATGGGAGGCAAATGTTCGTAACGTTATTTACCGATCAAGTAAAAGTAAAACAAGTAAAAGTTGTTTTTTTTTAACATTAAACATTGAATTTTGAGTGTGATTTGATGTGAGATAAAAATGTAATAATGACAATAGATGTAATGTGTTTTCAGTGAAATAGTGATTAAATAAGATTGTTGATTGGAAACACTATATTAAGTGGTGAATAGTGTATTTTGGTAGATAAAAGTGTAATAATCAAATTGATTTGATGTTTATAGATGAGGTAAATAATGATGTGATGTGATTGGTGATAGCATAGTGATCTGTCAGTGAGTAAATAATTTCGACTGTGGATATGTTTTGTTTTTATTCCGTCCACTTTTATTTTTGTTAGCAAATACGGGTCGAAACTTAAATCTCATATTTGCACATATAAGGTGGATCGAGTATACCTATTTGCAGCGGAACTGTCGATCCACATAGCCAGGATTAAGCCCGTCTACAAGCCTCGGTTTGATCCATGATTAAGCCATCTACAAGCCTCCTCTTGATTGAATCGCGAGCAACGAACAAACCCCATAGATTGATTGAACCACGAACAAGATCACGAGCTGCCTTTCTCGTTGGTGTAAATAATTACTAGAATTTTTACTTTGATGTGCACACCTTAAACTCTTGGAGAACATTGGTGATGTTTCAAGAAGAAAACCGTAGAGAGAAATTTTAGGAGAGAGATTTCTGATATTCCGTAGGAGACGTCTAATGTCTCTACTACTAATAATATAGGAAGAGAATAAAACGATATATCTCAATCCCTATTATAATTGGATCTTTCCATATTAGATGTAATCTCAAGATGCATGCTAATCAATTAGATCCCCAATATATTTCCTTATCTAAAAGATATGGATGTAATCTCCAATATCTCCCACTCATACATATATCGATCCGACTCATTCGAATCACATTATAATATTCTCATCTCACGACCCTTCTTTCATACAGGGAATAAGGCGTGCGACCAAGCGAGAAAAAATAGGTGAGGAGAGTTATATTAAGTCATCACCAAACTAACATAACCCTTCAACTTAATAACTCGCTATATACCCCAAACCAAGTGATCGCACCCAGTCAAGCATCTCTAGATCCCTCAATGAAATAAATAGAGCATGCTCGACTCACTCAAATATGTTTCTATATTCATGACTAGTCAAACACATTTCGACATAGTCGCCCGGGCTATGAATCATAGAACATAAGTGTGTTATCAACTTAATTCTTCCTCGGCCCCACATGTCAATTAGCTTGGTCTTGACTTTCCTAGACATGCTCCGGCTGCATCAATCACACATGGCCATTGGATACATGCTAAAGTAGCGTCATCAAGCTTACACCTCATGACAAGGTCCAAAGTCCCAAAGGGTACAAAAAAAAATAATACGGGCTCACACAGTGACAAAGCAGGGACCCATTCAGTCACTTTCCCATAGGTGGTCGCCTCAAAGCACATGTAGTATGAATACATGTTATGATGGAGCTCCCACTCAATTTAGGCATGTCACGCTCTAGACATCATACAAATCTTAGTCCAGTCGCTATTCAAGCGCCCGACCTGCGTACTACTCGTAGTCACTCCCAAAGTGTTATACGATAGCTCGCACATTTGGCTACAAACAGGCTTTTATGAAGTTTGGACATACTTCATAATCGATCAACTCGGATCTCATCTTAACCTCTAGTTAAGGCGACTTTAATTATACTTAATAACCTTCCTCACTGCTCCAGTGTGAAGGCGATCATTCGCAAACCTCCTTATGCGACACAATCTTTTAAGTCTCATCTTGCTCGCTCTCTTAGCGCCAGGGCGATTGCCCGTGTGAGAGGGCCAATCAAAGCCTGGTGACAACTCACAAATTCAGTACCAAACACATAATGAGAATCCAACATATCTCATTAATCACAATATGTTCTCAAAGGCCACATAACCAATTCTACTTAATCCCTAATAACTCACTTGCCTTTGGAGCATATCTCCAAACAAAGGCTCATAAAAGGGATGAGCGCCCACACCGCTCGTAGAAGTATGCCTGAGAACAATATTAACTATGCGCAAAAATTCTTAAGTAAAGTAAAGCCTCGAGTAAATATATTTGGTCTATCATCCATATTTGGCGCCCAAACCATACACCAAAGCAGTTTTACTATCACAAGACAACAAAATACATCATGAATGTGCACGCAATGCACATCATTTCATGATGCCAAATTTGCCTCTAGCAAATCATAGACCAATCTTTTAAGATATCTAAATATCCACATGTTGGCATCATAATAGCGCATGGATCACTTCGATATCCACTCACCAATCACACTTTCGCTAAGTACAAGACTTACATCGAAGCACGCACATAGCTCACATTAAACATTCAACAATGTTTACTTAAATTAGCTAGCATTTCTTTTCATCTTCCAAAGATATTGTTTCTTGACTAAGAATATGATCTTTGACCATGAAGTGTAAAATCAGCCAACACCGAGTGGCGATAACTCCATGTTCTTTCCAATCATCACATTTTTGCCATATACAATGAGATACAACTCTTACATATGTTGGTGAATTAATTGACCATCGTAGGCGTATCAAAATGATAGCTCGATGAAATCAATGATGACTCAAGTCACAATCGGAGCTTCTTGATCAACAATCAATGCGCTCTTACTCCCCTTGTTGAATTCATCGGGTGATCCACACAGATCTCCTTATTCAACTTTCATCGAACTATGTCAACATCAATCATCCAAGACAACACTAGATGAAAGTGGCAATAATAGATAACTTATCGGCGAATCGAGGCAATCTCACCACTCGGGGAGAACATCTCAAAAAATAATTTACGCTCTTCTAAAAGGCGTAAATATTTCGTCCTTAGTCGAGCTACACACATGTTAATCAACCCATCGAGGTAAAGTGACAAATTCTATCGACTCATCAACATCCACAAAAGTAATTGTGAAGGATACCCACTCAATCTCATATAGATGATGGGGAATATTTCATATTCACTCATTTTACTCGTGGAATTTGAGAATCCTTTTGCGTGTGAGACACTAGCTCCCACCGACTTAGCGTCGCTCCCACTATCCCAAATGCCGATTACTAGATGAGTATAAATACAATATCCTCGCTAGAGAAACGACCTTTGCTAAGGATCTTGCAACTCGTATAGTTTTAAGATCTCGTTAGACTTCACATGTGCTTAAGAAATCCCTTTGAAGGGAAACCTAAATCGTGCGACTTGATTCTCCACGTGAGAACACATTTTCTCGAACTTACAAAGGCACAAACCCACTAATTTGGGCTTGTTACCAAACTAAAGCTCATACAAAGTTGAAGAATCATTTGGAGACACAAATTTTATGATATAGCGTGACAAGATACAACAATCAATTTGCGCCATCATAAATCTAACCATTTCAAAGTGATTGTCCCTTCTTCGCAAGCTCACATAATTTGGAAAGTATTTGGAACCATCATTCAACTTGCAAGTTTATTCTTCAATCGTGTGTCCAGGGACACAAACTAGACACACTATTTCTCGCTCCCTATTAGTACATCTTCATCCGTTAAGAATCGCTCAAAGCAATTTGGCGCTTCTAATCGATGAGAGTGAGAATGTACTAATTTATAGCGTAAATAGCAATGAAAGAAAATATAATGCGTTAATTTTGTGCCTCACAGTCATAAGTCTGCACTCAATTTAGTGGACTTAGCTTTAAAGGAAAAAATAGTCACTTTCATTCTAGCAAAGCTTATCCCGCTTGAAAAAAATAATGGAGAGGAGATTGACCTTAGCGAGCTAGACAATAAAGCCTCCTCGAGCTAATACAGTCGTCCTCCTAACCTCACGTACCACGATATCATTAGAAGATCTAAAAGAAATACTATCTAAAGCCAAGCATCGCAAAGAAAAGATAGACAAGTCTTCTCACTCAACAAATATCTTACAAGTGCATTTATCCAAGTAAGACTTTATCCGCACATCAAGTTGCTCACACCAACTGTTGAGTTTGAGGCGACTCTTTTTAGCCTCATCTTGTGCGCTCTATAGCTGCACAACCCGATAATTGTCATACACATTTGCTCAATATCAAAACCACATGCTAAGTCAACCAATATCTACAATCCACCCATGGAGAGATTTGGAAATATTAGCGAAAAATTAAGAGAGCAAATAAATAGTCAAACTTCATCTCAATACAACTATGAGCGAAGTTACAAATCTCATAAGTGCACTTAATATTTGTTGATACTTAATTGCCTCATTCAATAAGGTGACACGACTTATTGTCACTTTATGGATCAATCTATAGTTCTAGTTTTAGCTTTTGCTCTTGTCAAGCTACATTATGCTTGTTCTAATATTCACCCGAGTTGGTTTATATCGGCCAGAACAAGCGACAAGTGCACACACTTGTGTATTTCTCAACTTTTTATAATCAGCCTGTAGATAAGCGATTTTCATTAATATTACACATAAGTAACTAACATCCTTAATTCAACTCAAATAGCGAATTTGGATAACTAGAGTTTTTACTCAGGAATAAACTCATGATATTCCAAAAATAGCGCTTAAACTCTTTTATTAAATTTGCAACTTAAACAAATTAAAGCACAAAATTAATTCTTGATCCATAAGTATATCATCGGCATCTCAACTGCGATTTTTCGGCAATTAAGTTTTCACATTTGCGGCTTAAACAAATAAAGCGCAAATTCTTTCTTTAATCCACAAAAATATTGTATTGTCCGCGTCTAAGTCGCGACAATAGTGGATACTTTGTCTATTTTCATGCTAAATTGGCTAAACAAAAGTTGGTGAGTTTGGTCTAAAAACACATTTCAACAAATTGCGCAAACAATTAGGTAATCGATCTAAAAGTTTTATTCGGATCCAAGTAATATTTATTATTTTCTTCAATTCAATGAGATCGAAAATTTGCCACCATGGCTAGTAATCATCTCCCACCGAATTGAAGATCACAATAAAAATTACCGATCCATGAATAAAATTATCAAAGTCCATAAATATATCATGCATGCATCTATGCGATATAAGTAATTACTTAAAAAAACAAATATAGCCCCCATGGGCGACATTGACACATGGTGCATCATGTGGAGATAATATTGTCAAAAATTAACTCCCACAAAAATATTAGTATAAAATAGTAAACACTCAAATACATGAGCACCGTATGTCAATG
Source organism: Rehmannia glutinosa (assembly GCA_016081115.2). Lineage (NCBI taxonomy): Eukaryota > Viridiplantae > Streptophyta > Magnoliopsida > Lamiales > Orobanchaceae > Rehmannia > Rehmannia glutinosa. Next base: position 77,930,929 of record CM071934.1, read on the forward strand.
TCCATCATTCCCAACATATGATAATCCATATCACATCAACAAAATAAATATCATCACAAAAAATTGCATACACATAAGCAATTAATAAAGCATGCAACTCATAAATTAGAAATCACATAGAATATTTTTTTGCTTGCACCTCAATGCGCAAAAATATAATTTTTTTACGCACCTTATGCGGAAAAAAAAATCCATGCACCAATGTGCAAAAAAATAATTTTCCCATGCATCACAATGCACAAAAATATTAATTTGTTGCAAGCATCTTAATGCGCAAAAATAATTTTTCTTTCATGCACCTAATGCGAAAGAAAAAAATGGCATTGCTATATATGTGCAAAAAATAATTCTTCATTCATTATATTGCACAATAATAATTTTGCACGCATTCTCATGCGCAAAAATAATTTTTTGCAAGTACTAAATTGCGCAAAATATTCTTTCATGCATTAATACTATAACAAAAGAAAATGCACAAAAAATAATTTTGCAAGCGTCCCAACGCGCAAAAAAAAAAAATAACTTATTTATCCAACTTCTACATAAATAGAAAACATGTTGGGATAATAAAAAAAATATTTTATTCCAATGGTAGACATTAATATGATAAATCAAAAGGTCTAGAATTCAAATCTATTCTAAACCACATTCCAAAAATTTTTAATATCAAATGAATACACCACTTAGGCTACTACTCCTACTCAGCGCCACGTCAAGTGCCACTTGGCGGCACATATTTGCGCCATGTCAGCACCACCACAAATACCAGCAGTCGCCACATTAGCGCTTATTTTTTTTTTAATTATTAAAATATCAACGCTGACATCAGCGTACACAAGAGGCAATAAACCTACTGTATAAAAGCACCCCAAACCTTGCACTCAATCGGCCCATTCAAATCAAAGGCAAAGACGCAAAGTAGGTTTTTATATGTTCAAACTGCACACGCATATCGAGGCAGTTTTTATGTTTTTATCTCAAAAACTTTAAATCGCCATAACTTCTTCATTTCAAATCCGTTTTGCTTGCATAGTATATCAAATTAATCGTCTTTCCGAGATCTACAATTTGACACCAATATTGCATATGTAAAAATAGAAATACAGATTCGAATTTTTTAAATAAAAATCAAATCTCACGCGTGTTATCAAACTCAAGACATCAAATAAATAACGAGCCTATATGGCTTTGATACCATTTGTTAGCAAATACGGGTCGAAACTTAAATCTCATATTTGCACATATAAGGTGGATCGAGTATATACCTATTTTGCTGAAGGCTGAATCGATCCACATAGCCAGGATTAAGCTCGCTCGCCTACAAGCACCGGTTTGATCCATGATTAAGTCATCTACAAGCCTCCTCTTGATTGAATCGCGAGCAAACGAACAAACCCTATAGATTGATTGAACCACGAACAAGATCACGAGCCGCCTTTCTCGTTGGTGTAAATAATTACTAGAATTATTTACTTTGATGTGCACACCTTAAACCCTCGGAGAACATTGGTGATGCTTCAAGAAGAAAACCGTAGAGAGAAATTTTAGGAGAGAGATTTCTGATATTCCGTAGGAGACGTCTAATGTCTCTACTACTAATAATATAGGAAGAGAATAAAACGATATATCTCAATCCCTATTATAATTGAATCTTTCCATATTAGATGCAATCTCAAGATGCATGCTAATCAATTAGGATCCCCAATATATTTCCTTATCTAAAAGATATGGATGTAATCTCCAATAATTTTTTGATGTGTTGAGAAGAAGTGAAGACTGTGTTTATGTGATGTAAAGTTTTTTAGAAATGTTGATTGTGTGTGAAATTTTTATGGAAAAAATAGTGTAACATATAATGCAAAGAAATTAAATGAAAATGAAAATTTGATCAAAAAATAAATAATATGGATCTCATTTTATATCTTTTGCTATCAAGATTAAGAGAAAAATAATAAAAATAGTGATAAACTAAAGAAATTATCGGAATTTTTTATATGAATAGAGGGAGAGATAAATAAATAGTATAAGTGTGCATTGAGAAGCGTGACATAGAAAGAGAAAAATGAGTTAATTTTGAAGAAAAAATGTATTTTTTTTAAAATTTTTTCATTTTTTCCACAAACAATCACACCTCCAACAAAAATTTCACTAAAAAATAAAAATTTTGGAAAGGTTTTCACAACCTTACTTTTGGAAATTTCTACAAGCAACCATAAGTTGAAATATAAAAGTTTCTCTAGTAAATAATTTAAAAAATCTTTTCAAAGGCAATCACACCCACCCTTTGATTATTAATCACGTGAAGGAATAATTGTAAAATAACAACTTGCAATTTCTAATAATAGTTTACTTGGATACATCAATCACAATTTCTTAGCTGTAATGTGAAGGATTAGTTGGTATTATATACTTTAATGTATTACCTACTAATTTTTTTTTTTTGTCGAACGATAGAATTATATTAAAACAACTCAAAAACAGTTCTGTTGAGTTATCAAAAAAAAAAAAAAAAAAAAAAGTTTCTCTATTAAATAATTTAAATCTTTTCAAAGGCAATCACACCCACCCTTTGATTATTAATCACGTGAAGGAATAATTGTAAAATAACAACTTGCAATTTCTAATAATAGTTTACTTGGATACATCAATCACAATTTCTTAGCTGTAATGTGAAGGATTAGTTGGTATTAATACTTTAATTTATTACCTACTATTTTTTTTTTTTGTCGAACGATAGAAAATTAAAACAACTCAAAAACTAAAATTACAACTACAATCTAGCCAACGGGCTAAGAGCCGACAAGACTAACTAAGAGTTGCGGGAATTGGTAAAACCAAGATTCACATGGACTAAAAAAAACTACCCACCCAAACTACCCACTCCACGGAGACTTCAAAGACTCCTTAAAGGAGACTGTAACACACCAAAAAAACTAAAATCGGGCACGAGCAACCACTACATACTGTAGAACAGAAAAAACTGATCCGCCTATGAGTTTCGCAAATCAACCGAGAAAAGAAAACACAAACAAAATAAGAAAACAACAACTATACTAACAACCTAGAGAAAAAAAGCAAAAAATTGCCTCTCCCTCTCCCAAATCTACTGCCGCAGCCATCGTCTTCTCCGCTCCGAGACACCTCGGTGAAGCTCCGACCCGCGCCCGGGACCAAAAATTTTGGCCACCTTCATACGCCAAGGACCGCATTTGGTATCCCTCCAATAGAAACCATGGAGGGGGGGGGAGGAGGGAGGGGGAGGGGGGAGAGGGGAAGGGGACGGCTGCAAAGGGAGAGGGAGGGGGAAAGCTAGGGTTTTTTTTTTTTTTTTTTTTGGGTGTTAGAGAGAAGGGGGAGAGAAAAGAGTTAGAGAGAGAAAGAGGTGAAACAATGGCCGGTTTTTTTTGGGTATTACGTACTAATTCATTGTCGTATTTTCGATTAACTGGTCAACATATACATACACTCTAATTGGCATCTCCACCTACTACATACACAATAGTTGGCTAATTTGAATTGATCATCATGTCTACCTAAATATTCATACTCCTACCTCTGTCTCTCTCTAAAGAGACATCTATCCATCCATTAATCATCCAAGTAGATGGCATATGTTGCAGTGAAATTCCTGCTGGAAAACTTGTCACAGCTATTGAAGTCGAATGTCAATAATCTCATCTCTAGCGCTGATCAAAGTGAGCTCTATGAGCTTCAGAATGATGTTGGTTTATTATTGGAGGCCTTCCTTCGTGAGAGTACTGCAAATAAGAAGGCGCCGCCCAAGGTGGAAATGGAGAGGCAGATTAAAGAGGTGGTTTATGTTATCGAAGACACGATCGACTCTTGTTTGACCCAGCTGTCGGCAACAGTGAAGGGCAAGAATCTGTTGCGATATCTCAATCCAAAGCGTGCTAACCTGGCGAAAGAGGTCAGGTCTCTTAGAGAAAGACTCAAACCATTGGTGGACAAGGTCATCAGAAAGGACTTTGCTGACATGCAAATTGGCGACAAATCCGGCACAAGCGTTGATGAACCTCATATGAAATTGGAAAAGGTAAGACACACACCATCATATATCGCTTTACTTTCACTCATGGACGTCCTTTTTTTTTTTTCTAGTACATATATGGGCAATATTATTATTATTAGAGTACGTCTCCTGTCAGACGGTCTAACGGATCTAAGTTCGTTAGACGGATCCCTAACACCTGACCCGAATTTTAAAAAAAATGAAATCACTCTCTTTCTTTTGCTCCAGCGGTCCAACCTTCAACCCCCCTCCTTTTCTCTGTCCTTTCCCAATACGATGCATTAGTGGCATGATTATTGATCCAATCAGCGATAATACTCTCGAGCCACAACAGAAGAGAGATCAAGATTTGATCTTTGTTATAAAATCGCATGCCAAAACAATAATTACACCCCCTGGCCGTGTTGGACCAAAAAGGCCTTGAAATGACGCGTTTGTCTTGGGCAAGGGCGGAGCCAGGAAAATATATGGGGTGGGCCGATACACGAAATCGGGGTGGGCCGATACATGAAAATCGTATAAATTATAATTTAATTTTTTTTTTTAAAAAAATTTATAGTGTAATTTTTTTAAAAAAAAATGGGGGGGGGGCCCGGAATGGCCCCCCTATCTCCGCCCTTGGTCTTGGGATTTCGAGCGTTTTCGCATCCTTAAACTCCCCGGTATGTTTTGACATGAATTCATGGTCCGAAATTCACCAAAATTAGCCTCAAATGGTCAATCTACATCAATAAAAGCACATTGGAGTAATAAGAACTATGTATAACCAAACATTTACAAAACTAACAATTAAATAACTCGAATTCTACTCAAATATACACATAAAACATGCATACAAAGACCCTTATCAGGTTATATCAATTTCGGTACCGAATATTTACTTTTTAATCACTTTTGCCACATTTCATCAAACATCCATCAATTTTGATACTCATGTTTTACTTTTTCATCACCAATTTTGGTGCCACATATTTTACTTTTTAATCACTTATGATACTAAATATAGTGAAAGTGATTTAAAAGTAGAACACGGGCTACCGAAATCGACAACCCTTGAAAATGGGGTACCAATAATGAACATGTATAATTTCGGTATTGACTTATTATTATTAAGAATGGTAAATTGAAATTTTAATCCTGTGGTTTAGGAGTTGGTAATAATGATCTTATAAAAATCACGATTTGCAAAAGAGCACGTTAATTTTTAAAAAATTCTCGAGCTTAATATTTGGTAGCTGAAATTAGAAAATTTGTTGGAAAGTCCACGTGTCAATATTTCTGTCAACATTTTTGCCAAACCCGTTGAAGTAGAGACCAAGTTCGCTCATGTGAACTCCACCAAGTGACTTTTCCTTTGCTAAATTTTCATTCCAATTAAGTTTTTGGAATAAAAAGAATTCCACATAACAGGAAGTTATTCAAAGGATTTAATCTAAGGTCGAAAAGAAGAGGACCGGAAATCTCCAAGTGCGTGTTAAATGACTAAAACAACAATTTCTAGATTTGCGCTAGAGTTTTGACAATCTCTTTCCAACCAATAATATCATACATATTTTCTTAAAACATTTCTAGGGCAATTTTCTAGAATATTGGCTTATTGTGCTCTAACATTCTTGTAATTACATTTTTGTCATTAAAAATAATTAAACAAATGGGTATTGTAGGCAACCGGCCAACTTTTTATGGAAATTTTTGTCCGTTTAGGATAGTAGTAGCTAGATAGTAGATATATAGTAGACTAATACTTAATTGTTAACTAAAACAAATATTTATAATTTTCTTTTGACATAGTGGGGATTCTATATATGTGGATGATATTAATGTAGGCTGTGGTTCATCAAGATCTTCACGTAAGCAGCCAAGACAAGTTTGTGGGTCTTGAAGATGAGACTGAGACGATTATTAAGTATGTAATGGAAGCAAAGGATAAACTTGATGTTATCTCCATCGTTGGTATGCCTGGGCTAGGGAAGACAACATTGGCATGGAAGATTTATCAGAATCATAATATTCAATATGAATTCCCAACTCGCATTTGGGTAAACATTTCTTTAGTGTTCAATAGGCGAGAAGTTTTACTCCGCATTTTGAAAGAATTCACCAGCCAAGACATGTCTAGCCTGAGTGATCACGACTTAGCCAACAAGGTACATGAATGTCTTAAAACAGGGAAGATTTTGTTAGTAATGGATGACGTATGGGGTGTGGAGGACTGGAACACTTTGCGAGATGTGTTGCCGAAAAGTAATAGGATGGGTAAAGTCCTGATAACCAGTCGATACACGAATGTCGCTGTTTATGCTAATCCTGTAAGACAACCCCATTGCCTACGTTTCCTAACCCAAAATGAAAGTTGGGAACTACTCAAGTTAGAAATATTTGGCAGGCACGACTATTGCCCTCAAGAGTTGGAAGACATCGGTGAATATATAGCAATGCAATGTGATGGACTGCCACTTGCAATTGTGGTGATAGGAGGAGTTCTTCTGGATCATTTCTCGAACGCAGGAAATATGAGTGCAATTAAAACCGCATGGAATATGGTGTCAGAAAACATAAATACCATTTTACAAAGCAAAGATGAGAACCGCATGTCTGATATTATAACACTGAGTTATAATAGATTGCCTGATGATTTGAGAGCTTGCTTTCTTTATTTGGGAGTGTTTCCTGAAGATTGTGAGATCCCCACTTAGACGTTGACTCGTTTGTGGATCGCTGAAGGATTCATACAATATAAACAAGAATTACAGAGCTTGGAGCTAGCTGCAGAAGAGAATTTGCAGAAACTTATCAACAGGAACTTAGTGATGGTTGATAAAACAAATCCCCTAGGAGAAATTAAAACCTGTCGTGTTCATACTGTGATACATGCATTCTGCAGTTCTAAAGCTACAACCTGGGAGCACAATTTGTTCCAATTGATAAAAACCCATGGAATTTTTGAGATACAAAGATGCCGCCGTGTTTGTATATGGTCCAATCCCTCGGAATTTTTGAGATACAAAGATGCGTCCGTTCCTTTTTGTGTTTTCACAAGGAACCTATTATCTTGGATCCAAAGTTCACGTTAGCTATCCCTGATGGCTTCATATTGCTCAGGGTTTTGGAATCCAAGTCCATCAATTCCATCAATTTCCCAAAGGGGTTACCAAACTAATTCATTTGAGGTACATCACTCTGTCTGGTGATAATCTTCGCGTTCTTCCTGAGGCCATCTCTGAGCTATGGAACTTACAAACTATTGTAGTCAACACAAAGTCACGTCAAATTACAGTCAAAGCAAATATATGGAGGATGATTCAACTGAGGCATCTAAAGACAACAGCGGCCATTGTTCTTGACATACAAGGGGAAGGTGAAGGCGGAGAAAACCTCCAGACTCTGAGTAGATTATCACCCGAATATTGCACGGATTATGTGTTCTATAGGGCACGTAACATAAAGACATTGGGGATTTTCAGTAAATTAGCCAGTCTTGTGTATGCGAACTCCTTGCAAAAATTACATCGTCTTGAAAACTTGAAGCTACTGAATGATCTAATTTATGAATCAGCCTCTGAATATCGGCTGAACGGTCTTCCTCAGCCGAACTGTTTTCCACCAAATCTCAAGAGGCTAACATTATCAGCAACATTCTTGGACTGGAATCATATGTCCGCATTAGTGAAAATCGGAACCCTAGAGGTCCTCAAGTTGAAAGACAATGCATTCACTGGAAAGTTCTGGAATGCTGTTGGAGACAGCTTTCATAGTCTCCAGTTCTTGCTCATTGCAGACAGGACGTAGCTTGCTACGGCCCAGTGCGGTCCAATGACCGCACTGAAAATTTGGGCTAAGCAAAAATTATTTATTTGGCCCAAATAATTTTGAATAAACCCTGTTATATTTTGGGCTGGACCACACTCAAAATTGGTCCAGCCCATAAAAAAAAAAAAAACTCGATACATTAATAAAACTAAAAAGCCCACTTGATCAAAAAAAAAAAAAAAAAAACTAAAAAGCCCACCCATCCCTTAAAAAATGAAAAACTAAAAACCCCAATGGCCCAACTAATCTCTAAATAATTTAAAACAAAAAGTGACATAAGAAAAAGAAAAAGAACACGCACTGCACGATGGTTGATACCACAAAAAGAGAACAGAAAGAAAATTAAAACCTGGGGCTAGTGGACTGTGGATGGAAGTCGCCGTCTGACTGGGAGGGAGGGCTCTGTTAAGTTTGCTCTTTGGTCCCTTTTCCTTGTTTGCTGCCAACAACAGACGATCGGAAGCTCGCCGGCACCCGGAAGAATTGAAAATTTTGTATGTGGTAAACTATCATTTTAAACTTTTAATTTGTAAAGCCCTATTTTTTTTTTTTAGTTTAGACTTTAATTGGTAAAGCCCTAATCGCCGACTAAGTGTTTTTATTGAGTTGTTCCTATATGGGTTTTTATTTTAATTACTGTGGTTCTTATTTTTGCTGGACAAATTTTGGTTTTGAATTTTTATTTTTGGTGGATTATCGGGGCTCTTTTTTTAAATCAAGAGTCCCTAAGTAGTGGAATAGAATGTGTGTTCTAATTTGCAAGACATCTAATTGACCTAAGCCACAATTTTTTGTTGTTGGGCTATTTTCTCTTTGATGGAGCTATATATAAGTGTAGTCATTATTTTCCTTACAAAAAATGAGAGGTGTTTGTGATTTAGTGGATAGTTAACTTTTTGGGATTCAATAGGCTAAATTGGTGATTGTGAAAGCAAATATGTTAACTAGAAATATATACATTTCACAAGCAATTAACTAGAAAGTGTCAGGTTTGGGAAAATTTCAATTTGATTTAGTGGATAATCATATCCTTGGAATTATGTTTGATTTATATTTCTTGTTGGATTTTGTAGATTATGGAGAGATATTTTAGAAAAAGAACTCTTGAAGAAAGTGTCACTGTAGAAAGCACAAATAGAATTTTGAAAAGTATAAGCAATGCATCAGAGGCTACAAATAGAGTTGAGGATGATTCAAACACAATTGAGAAAAACTCAAGTATGCTTGTTCAATTCGATGCTGCACACCTTCCTTATGATCCTGGACTTAGGATTCCAATTGCAAGCTACAATCCTAAAATTAGAGATCAAGTTCGAAGAGTATATTTGCAAAAAGGTCCTTGCCAACCTACAGATCATGCATTTCCAAAACGTAAATTTGGAGCAAGCACATACAGAAGATTCAACTCTTCATGGTTTTCTGAATTTGGTGATTGGTTGGAGTATAGTATATTAAAAGATGCCGCTTATTGTCTCTCTTGTTATTTGTTTAAACCAAATAAAGGAAAACAATCAGGAGGCGATGCATTTGTTAGCGAGGGATTCACTTATTGGAAAAATAAAGAAAGACTTACAACTCATATTGGGCATCATGATAGTGAGCACAATCAAGCTCGAATGAAGTGTGAAGCATTAATGAACCAAGATCAACATATTCAAACAGTTTTTCACAAGCAATCAAAACATGCAAAGGATGATTATCGAAATCGCTTGTATGCATCGCTAGATTGTACTCGACTTTTGTTGCAACAAGGATTAGCTTTTTGGGGTCGCGATGAATCAGAGAGTTCACGCAATCCAGGTAATTTTCGTGTTCTGTTGAAATTTTTGGGTGATCATAATGATGTTATTAAAGGTGTGACATTGGAAAATGCTCCTAAAAACAACAAGTTAACTTCACCTGACATTCAGAAGGATTTAGTTAGTGCTTGTGCTGCTGAAACAATAAATGTTATCTTGAAAGATCTTGGTGATTCATTATTTTCCATTCTAGTTGATGAATCTCGTGATGTGTCGACAAAGGAGCAAATGTCAATTGTTTTACGTTATGTAGACAAAAGTGGACATATAAATGAACGTTTCATAGGGATTGAACATGTCACTAGTACCACATCAATCTCACTTAAGGCTGCCATTGATAAGATATTTTCTAGATATAATTTGAGCATATCAAGATTGAGAGGGCAAGGATATGACGGGGCTAGTAATATGCAAGGGAAGTTTAATGGTTTAAAAGCACTTATTTTAAAGGAGAACCCATGTGCTTATTATATACATTGTTTTGCTCATCAACTTCAACTAGCTCTTGTGGCCGTGGCAAAGAAAAGTATTCCAGTTGCTGAATTTTTTCGTGTTGTTACTGATGTGGTAAATGTTGTTGGAGGATCTTGTAAATGTTCTGATCTCCTTCGAGAAAAACATTCAAACTTTATTATTGAAGGATTGAAAATAGGTGAGGTTTCAAGTGGTCGGGGACTTAATCAAGAAAGTAGTCTTCGGCGTGCTGGAGATACACGTTGGGGTTCTCATTATAATTCTTTGATCAGCTTGCTTTCCATGTTTTCTGCTGTGGGTGATGTTCTTGAAATGATTTATGAAGATGATTCCTCTTCTTCCGATCGGAGTTAGAGACATTTAATTTGTCAAAGTCGTTTACATTCTTTTGATTTTGCATTTTGATTTTGCATTCAATTTACACATGATGAGAATTGTATTAGGAATTTCAAGTGAGTTGTCACAGCACTCAACTTGAAAGATCGGGATATTGTGAATGCAATGGATTTGGTTTTCAAGACTTCAAGTGTTGAGAGAAGATGGGTGGGATTCATTTTTAGATGATGTTTGTTCAAAAGCATGACATTGATGTTCTCAAAATGGATGATATGTATTGCGCAATGATATCCGTGGTCGCCCACAACGTAATGCACCAAAGTTAACAAATTTACATCACTATCGTGTGGATTTATTCTATGCCGTTGTCGATTTGCAACTACAAAGTTGAATGACCGATTCTCGGAGGTAAGCACGGAGTTATTGCTTTGTGTAGCTTGTTTATGTCCACAAGATTTGTTTTGTCGTTTGATAAGAAGAGATTGATTCAACTTGCCGCCAGTTTTATCCACAAGATTTTTCAAACGATGATATCAATAAGCTTCATGATCAACTTGATACTTATATTTTTGATATGCGTTCTAACAACGCATTTAAAGAGTTGAAAGGCTTAAGTGATCTTGCAGAGAAGTTAGTTGAGACAAAGAAAATTAAGCTATACCATTTTGTTTATAAGCTTTTGACTTTGTCGTTAATTCTACCGGTTGCCACCGCTACGGTTGAAAGAGTATTTTCTGCGATGGGCCTTGTGAAGGATAAATTACGCAACCGAATGAGTGACGAATGGATAAATGATTGTCTTGTTTGTTATGTAGAAAGGGATATATGCCACAAACTTGATAATGATGTCATTGTAAAGCGGTTTCAGAGTATGAAAACCCGCAAAGAATTATTGTAAGGTACGACTTTTAAATATGCTTTTTTTATTGTAATGTATTTTATTTTCTATTTATTAAAATCTTGACTCGACACTCGCCCCGTTAAAATAGAAAATATTTGACCGCACTGACTCAAAATCCTGGCTACGTCCCTGATTGCAGAAACAGATTTAGCTATTTGGAAGGCTTCAACTGATTATTTTCCAAAGCTTAGGTGTCTTGTGCTTAAGAACTGTGGGAAACTCAAAGAGATTCCAGTGGTCCTGGCAAAAACCCTTCAGGAATTGGACATAGAGCGTCTCGGTAAATCTGCCGTTGCATCTGCAAGGAAAATTGAGGAAGAGTTAAGACGGATGCAAGGCCGAGGAAAACACGAAAGAATTCGGGGTGGATTCAAGCTATCTGTTGGTCCTGGATGTGAGTGATCACCAATTGGTCATCAACCTCAAAAGTGATATCGTCATATAGTTTAAGGTTTTTTGTTATGTCATTGTGGTTTCGTGTACATTCAATCCTCTTCGACATTTTGTGTATGAATACTGAAGCTGAAGACACGTTTGATTCTATTTTCCATCTGTAATTAATTATTATATGCAATGTAGATTATTACTTTGAAATAAATTTATCTGATTTGGTTTGGGTATACTTCATGTTGTTGATCTTAGGTGCTTGGTTCTTTTTACTAGGAACTAGTAAACGATATATGTGTTCCATCGCATACATAATTATAATCAGAAGAAAAATAAAAAATGAAATACAATTAAATGTAGTTTTTAATATTTTAACTTGATTCTCATTAATAATGTATTTAGTTGTTCATTCTAAGTATTTTTCCAAATAAATCCTTTTATCAAAATATAATGAATAAAATGCACAACCTCGTAAAAATCATTGCGTGATATATTAGTTTAATTGAATAAACATTTAAACATTCAAAGACAACGGACGGAACGAAAAATGATCAACATAATTTAACTACTGCATGTGCGAAATCCTGTTACTGTAGAGTTACTACTTAAAATTTGTTTATGTTAATTAGCTCTTCATTTGTTTGCATTTTGGAAAATCGAGATGTTATCTTTTTATTTATTTCATAGAGTTTTTTTCGTTTTTCATTTCGAACTATCATTTTTTATCCATTATTCAATATATATTTAGCTATTCATTCACACTTTCTTCTTCTCTTGACTAAATTAAATACTAACAATATATTTATGAATAAAAGGTCATCGTTTATTTTTTATTATTTAGATTGTAAGTTACACATCTTATTTAATACCGATATATATATGTACACACATATCACTTAATGATTTAAAGAAAATAATGATAAATTTGAAATCTATCAATTTATCTCTCTCTATATATGATCAGCGAGTCAGTTATAAATAATAGCCCCAAAATTTTCCGCCTAAAGGAACTTTCTGGAATTAGTAAACAAGTCAACTTTGTAATTTATTTCATTTAATCGATGAGCACTTTATTGAGAATTGTAATCCCGATGTTAGGAATATCAAACCGTTATTAAGGCCCAATCTTGAGGGAGAATTTCATAATATGGTCTATATTTAAGAAAATCTATCACTTCAAGACCTAAAATTTCAACATTCTCAAATTAAGATTCAATTTTTATTTTTTTCTCAAATTGGGTTCTCCCTTAAATTTTGGGTTCTCACTTCAAGACCCAAGTTTTCAACCTTCTTAAATTAAGACTCAATTTTTATTTTTTTCTCAAATTGGGCTCTCCCTCAAATTTTGGGTTCTTACTTCAAGACCCAGATTTTTAACCTTATCAAATTAAGATCCGATTTTATATTTTTTTTTTCAAATCAGACCCTCCCCAAATTTTAGTTTCTCACTTCATGTTATTAGAATTTAACAAAAAAAGAAGTATTAGTGTAATTTATTACGTCAGCTATATAAATTATTTTTCTCCTCTTTTCGTTTTTTCGCTCATTTTTTTCCTAATCCATACTTATTGTCAATATTTAACGTGTGGATACCAAGATCTGTAAATCTAAATATATGTTGCTTGCAAGATGAAAAAAGTAGTAAAATATTTTTTGGTTTCTAAAAAAATAAGATATCCAAATCATTATTGAATTTTATAATTTAAAACATGTATCGATTAGGAAAAAATGAATGAGTGAAAAAATGAATAAATTAAATTAATATTTCTCTTTTTGTTAAATTTCAAAACCTGAAGTAAGAACCCTAAATTTGGGGGATGGTCCGATTTGAGGAAAAAAATAAAAATTAGGTCTTGATTTGAGAAGGTTGAAATTTTGGATCTTGAAGTTAGAACCTAAAATTTTCCGGAGTGCCCAATTTGAGAAAAAAACAAAAATTGGGTATTTATTTGAGAATGTTAAAATTTTGGGTCTTAAAATGATAGTTTTTCTTAAATATAAACCCTATTATGAAATTCTCCCAAATCGTAATTATTTATCACAACTTTCTTACAAGAAATTTTACTATGGTTAGTTTTATGTTTATTTAGGTGTGTTTGACTATTGATTGATTGGAATCAAAATGCTGGAGACAAACGTTACCAAGAATAACTCAATTATTCATTTATGCCGATATTTTTTAAATTATATACTTTAAATATACAAACATTCCTAAAATGTAAAATGCTGATTATTATTAAAAATTCAAAAATGGCGAGCAATCATGACAGAATACTTATCTACTATCTACTACTATCTTAAAAGGGAGAATATTTCTGTAAAAAATAAGATTGCCTAAAATACCCTTAATGTATACAATTCTAATGGCAAATTCGGAATTACACACAGAATATAGACAAACCTAATTAATGTATCCCTAATACGACCGATACTACTTCGTCGTCTATTTAGAGAAACCGAAACTCTCCCGTCTATTCGGATACACATAAACATCATTTATTTTGCCTAAAATATTTATTTTTCCTCTCATTGTGAAAAAGGATTGTGCCTCGCGACTCTACATTTCCTACAAAGGAATTTCAACATCTTCACTGCTTCACGGGCTGAAATGGGCCAGCAAGGAATTCCTTCTATTTGCTAAAGAGAATTTTTGTGGGATTCCATCTGAAAAACCAAGGTGAGAATTTATACTTCAACATATCAGATTTCCCCCCACTTTTTAGTTAATTTTTTCCATCAATTATGTTCAGGTTTGGTTGTTTTCCAATTGCAGGTTTCAAGTTTAACTAATTTTATTGTTTGATGAAATTCGGAATTGGGAATTTATCGGTTCAAAATTTAGTTGTAAAACTGGTAATTTTTCTTTAATACATTTGTGTTCTCGCATTCTCTTAAAATTCATGCACAAACCATTGATTTGTTTTATCCTATTTTCTATGTGTATACATTTTGTGAAATTTGTCTGAAAATATGAATACGGGTTGGTTTCTTGGCAGAAGGTTTATATTAAGGTTAATAGAATTATTAGAGCTTGAGACTGGTCCTCAGTTTTTTTTAAATTGACTGTATTGTTAAATATTGGGCGTGGGTTTTAGGAATTTTAGTTTTTTTAGGGTTTATTTTTTATTTTTTGGGTTTATTTTTGTTTTTCGGGTTTATTCTTCATGGTTCATGTTTTTAGGGTTTATTTTTGTTTCTTCATGGTTCATTATTATTTTTAAATTTATTTTCATGGTTCATGTTCTCAAGACGGAGCCATTAGGAGGTCCGTCTCACGAATTTAGATCCGTGAGACCGTCTCACAAGAGACTTGCTCTTTCTTATTAGTACTTGTGACAAAACATTTGTTTGGATGAATAAGTGTGTTTTTAGTTCAAGTTGGTCCTGAATGGTTTTATAGATCCTTTTCTATGGAGGAAGGAGAAACAAGCATTGGCAGTAAAGTAATCGGACAATGATATGTGGTTAAAACTCTCAAAGCCCATACTCTAATCCTTGGGTTAGATTGTCATCTCCCCGCCCTCCGGGATATGTACTCAAAAAAAAAAAAAAAAAAAGTGGGCATAAAACTACATATACTTAAAGCAATAAGTGAGAACTATTTATTCTTTTCACATTCTTCTTCTTTAGCTTGTTCATTTAATTTTTACAAGGAAAAATGTGGAATAACATTCCTCTTTTTTATATATAGTTGAGATATTTTCGTTGACCTATCATGATTGTTTTAAGAAATTTAAATTTCAATGATTTGGAAGAATACAAAAACTCCTATCGATCGTCTAACGGTCCGATCGGTTAGACGGATCGACCCGCAATCCGGTGGCATTTTCGTAATATTAGCAAAGTGGTGTTTTAGTAGTTTTCGGGGACCACCAGATAATAAAGATTCGAAAAGTATTATCACCCTTCTAAAAAGTATTAGCGATTCTTTCCGAAATGTATTAGTAGTTCCTCTGAAGAGTATTTTAGTATTTCTCCTAAATATACTCTTAAAATGTATTAGTAGTCCCTCAAAAAAAGTATTAGTAGTTCCTCGAAAAAGTATTAGTAGTTCCTGGAGAGTATTTTAGTAGTTTCCGAATATAATTAAATTTTTCTCCGAAATGTATTAACAGATTCTTTCGAAAAGTATTATCGGTCCTTCTAAAAAGTATTAGCATTCTTCCAAATGTATTAGTAGTTCCCTGAAGAGTTTTTAGTATTTCTCATGAATATACTCTTAAATGTATTAGTAGTCCCTCAAAAAAGTATTAGTAGTTCCTCGAAAAAGTATTAGTAGTTCCCTGGAGAGATATTTTAGTAGTTTTCCCGAATATAATTAAATTTTTCTCTCCCGAAATGTATTAGCTGTCCCTCGGAAAAGTATTAGTAGTTTCTCGAAAAAGTATTAATAATTTCCTAGAGAGTATTTTAGTAGTGCTCCTGCAAAATATTAATTTTTCTTATAAAATGTATTAGTATTTCTCCATAAAAGTATTAGTTGATACTAATACTTGTATAATCCTTGCCTTCTACCATCAGGGCAGCAGTAACCATGGCCTTTTTTTTTTCTTTGAAAAAATATATATTGACGACTTGAGTTTGGCAATGTATCTAAGGCTGCAACTTTTTATGTATGAATTACTTTAGTTTGTATCCATAACAGTGAAGTAGAAAAGATGGCCAGAAACTCTGATGATGTTAATGTTATCAAGGTAAAAGAGAGTTAATAATTAGTAAATGTACAACCAACTTCATTACCATGAACCTATGACATGGAAATATGGTGAACAAAAACAAATTTGATTTACTCCAAATCGTGGTCTTGGTTGCAGATGGGTCTTGGATTAATTTGATTATATAATAGTTGGAGGGGAGTATGGTGAGTTGCAGATGAAAAGATGGAAAATTTTACAGTCTGTGGTGTTGATGAGTTTTAGGGAAAAAGAGAAGATGAACTTTAGGGAAAAAGAAAGAAACGGGAAATTAGGTAATGGAGATAATGGAGTTTTGTTTTTTCGGGTGGATCGGGTTTTTCGCGGATCCGGGACAGCTCTGCGAGATGGGTAGGATATTTATGGCTCGTCTAACGGATCTAGATCAATTAGACGGTTTGGCAGGAGACTAGCCCTTGGAAGAATGTATTTCACATGGCTATTTTTAAGTTTTTGGAAATGTAATTTCGGAAATAATTTTGAAACTTTTTAATTTTTTAATGAAGTGTTAGATTTGGTGCAAGACATATATTTGTCATTGCAATCAGTTCATCTTTTGATTCTCTTTCTTTGATTTGTACATTTCATATTACTTTTAAACAAAATAACTCTTTCAGATACATTTCTATGGCATTCTCATTTTCATTATTTGTAATGAGTTTTTGGTTCCACAATGTCTGCATAATGTACCAAATGAACAATTTTAAAATAACCTAAATTAGATTAATATTTATAATCAAATCTAGAAAATTTATATAGTATACGTGCAACGCACGTGCACCTTACTAGTTGCAAGTAAATAAAAGAAAAGCGACCTATGGGTTCGAAAAGATTTGGAGGTTCCCGCATTAACACGGCAAGTTGTGATACTAATCACGTTTGTTTGACAAAATAATTTGTAAATGTTTATTTTACATTTATTTAGAAATGTTTTATTATTGATTGATTGCAATCAAAATTTTGCCAATAAATACTACCAAGAATAAGTCTATTATTGACTCAATCAGGGGGTTCAATCACATGGGAATACTGTAGGGTCTTCTTCGAACCAAGTTGCTAATGTTGGGCCCCCTAATCTATGTCATGCGTGCCTCCGATAGCTAGTGTAACGTCGTTGCTTACGCATAAAAAGTTTGCAACTTTGAGCTTGGTACTGCAGGATGAAGTTCAAGATTCGGATGAGTTATCGAAGTTACTTCTACTTGTTTATTAAGCTATGGATATACGGGAATCACACATTACTCGGGACTCTATTCCCTCTTCACATTTCTCTGATTTGGACGAAGGGGCGGTTGAATGGACTGGGATCAGATTGATCAAGAGGCTACTACCAATCTGAATATTGGATCGAATATTGACAACTTTATAGTAATCTATCTTCATCTAGCCAAATGGTTCCATCTGTTGATACCGTTGAGTCCGCCGACCCTTGTGGTCTCTTGCATTCTGTGGAGAGGAAGGATTCCTTCATGGCACACACACACACACATACACTTTTTCATAACATGATATTTTAGCAATTAAGTTGGTGGTCCAATCCAACTATGTGGAGGCGGATAACTCATCTGATAATTCTATGTATCAGACTCCAGTTGAGACTATGCTGACTACCCGACGAAGTTCAGCTGGTAGCACACCACATCCAAGAACCAAAACACTAGAAGAGCAGACATATATCAAATTGTGTGACATCATATGGAAGTTAAAAACTTCTGGTTTTAGTGCCTCCAGGGCAGCAGTATGAGTTACCCCTATTCGTGCAAAGCCTTACAAGTTATGAATAGGATTGCCTCTAAATCTTGGACTGATGAGGTAGAGGATGATGATTCTTATAGTGAATCGTTTGAGCGTCCATATGACTAGACTGTTGGTACACGATACATAAGTTTTTCATATCCCTGCACCGCGGTACACAAATGATTTTCACGTTTATCCACTTTTTTTGGGCTTGTTCCTTGGTTTTGGATTTTACTTTGGTTCCAGCTATGTCACCGACTTGTGATTACTGTATTTTATTGATCCTTTGGGCATTTATCTTGGGGATACTCTTTTTCCTACCAAGGGTTGATTCCACTAGTATGAGTTTTGCCTTGAAAGGTTTTAATGAGGATCCACTGTCAGAATAGATGATCGGTCGTGTCATCAACATTTTTTTCTCTTTTATTTTATTTTTCGGCCTTGTGCCTTTACCTAAAAAAAATTAATTCAACTCTATCGATATTTTTGGAATTATATTATTGAAATATACAAATAGTCCAAGAATATAAGATACATATTATTATTAAAATTTAAAAATTATATATAGAGAAAATACCAGAAAGTAAAATCTCATTTCCAATTAATGAAAACTCAAGATACAAATCTTTGCAAAAACATACAAGAAATAATTTTTGATACCTTCGGCAAAAAGGTTACTATGTTAAAAAAACATATTGATCTCAAATATGAATTATTTGGACATTTAGGACATCAGAGTTATATCAGAATAAATATCAAAAAGTCAAATCCGGAAATAATTCAACAAAACCTTGCAAAAGATTACAATAATTGATTTCTTCAAATATTCTCATAAATCCACCCATAAATATGAGTTCCATCCATATTTTTTTACCACATTCTTGCTTATAATTACGTGATTCCCCCTGATAAAATAGGTACATTGAAGATAAATTGCACCCATGATGACATTGATCAAAGATATTAACATGAGTATTAAATCTTAATGGACCATGAAAATATAGTTGGTTCGTCTTTATGGAAGCCCGCATATAGTGACAAAAGCCAAACACAAAGTCTAGAGTATGTATTTCATGATGCTAAGATATAAAGCCTTTTGCCATATTCTATTCATCTTAGTTAAAAAATTAATAACCATGTAATGATAACTTGAATGCCATTTTTTATTTATCTTATTGCAGGCAGGGGCGTAGCCAGCTGTACCATTTACCTCTAGCCCAAATTTTTTACCTAACCCAACTATTATTTTCCCTTACGAAAAACATATATTCTTTTTAAATTTTTTTCCACTAAAAAAAAAAAAAAAAATTTGGGGTGCGCGGGGGGTCGGGTTGGCCCCCCTAGATACTCCCCTAATTGCAGGGTGACAAGATACATGACACTATAAAAAGATTAATGTCGCACAATATAAAAAAATATTTGAGTGAATGCTATGTCTATGCCATCAAGACTTTGTTGTGCCATATTATACTAATAACTAAATACAAGATAATCGGTACGAAATACAAGATTATCTTTCATGGAAAGACACATCTTTTTCAGATGGATAACAACTCATCCCTTCCTAGATTTTTATTCAATTGCAAAGGCTTCAAGGAACTGTCGGATGTAGTATACTATTTGAAGTTTTTATTTTTGATAATTACCAAATATTTAGTTATAGTTATTTATCAATGATTATGATTTTCGTAATAAATTATAATTTTAAATATTTATTTTTATGGGAAAAAAGGATTTCAGTAATTATTAAATTTAGATTCACATTATGACTAAAATTCTACCAATTGTAAATCATGAAAATCTAAGAAAACTCAATTTACTGAAAATATTAAAATTTAATTATTTAAATTAGGAAAGTATAAAAATCACATTTATTTTACATCAAACATTAGAATTTATGCAAAATATGCTACAGTAAAAAATATATTTACTGAAAATAGGGAATTATAATTTTTATAACTTGGAAAGTATGGAGTATTAAATAATTTAATATTTTACAACATAGTTTTTATTTATATAAATAGTCTTAGATTTTAGTGTATAATTTTTAAATTCTTAGAATAATTGTAGATATAATTTGATTAAATGTTAATTTATCCAATGATTTATATTTTTGTTATAGCAACTTTTAGTTTTTATCAGATGATTTAAGACTTATCAAATAAATTTTAGATTTAATTGGTAATTTTAAGGCTTTATTTCATACTTTTTTATTTAGTTATGCAATTTTGTGAATTCTTGGATAATTAAAAATTTTGTTGATTATTTTATAGATTTTATATGCTAGTTTTTTAAATTTTGTTACAAAGTTGTAGAGTTTTTTCTTATTTGTCTTTTTAGGGTTTATTTTTGTTTTTTGGGTTTACTTTTAATTGATTTGTTTTTTTAGGATTCTTAACTTTAAATTTTTATTTTATGTTTTATGGGTTTATTTTTGTTTTTTGGTTATTTTTAATGGTTCATCTTTTTTAGGATTTATTTTTGTTTCTTCACGGTTTATTTTAAAATTTTGTTTTTATTTTCTTTTAATTTTTTTTGGATTCGTCTCACAATGCCTCACAATTTATTCATCTCAATATCAAGGCGCGACTATATTTACCCCCTTATTTGAAACCCGGATTAAAAAGCCGCAAATCCTTTAGGCTTGATATTTATTGTCCATCTTTTAGGGGTTTGATCATGACCATTCATCCTACATATATTTACCCTCTTAATCAAAACCCTACTTTCACTTCGGTAATATTCCCCTTATGAGCCTACGTTTTTCTTCCAATTTAACCCTAATCCCGCCGGATCCGGCGTAACCCCCGCTAAAGCTCCTCCCGGTGCCGCATCGTAGCCCGCCGCCCCGACTAGTGCTTTTTACAATACTAGTCACCACAACTAAAATAATATTTAAAATTAAGCATCTAATTAATGAATGACGTTAACAATTACGCATGAGCATCATTAATTTTCTAAGTTAAAAAGTGTTGGTTAGGTAAAATGTAATAGGGGATCAACCTTGTGCTCCAGTGGTTGAGACATGTGTTGTAAAGGTTGTAGCGTAAATGATCTTGAAGCCAAAATCAGAGATGCAATCAACAAAGCCCAAGACACTATCGAATAATTTATCTCCGACCAAAGCCTTTCAACCATCAAATCTGAAGAAACAATCCCCGTCGACCAGAGTAGACGTGTCACGTCCCTTTGCTTGGTGGAAATAATGTTATAACCATTGGGCCTGGGGGTAAGAATGAGGATACTACGATCCAATATACAGATCAAAGCCCAAGAAGAGGTCACCGTGTGAAATTTAGGCCTAGACATTTAGTAGAATATACCATGTGAATTGTTACAATTGAAGGCATCTTTCAGTTATAGAGAGAGGGTATAATGCAGCAGCACACACAATGAGCCAAAATATATAGTTATGATGTAATCAGAAAAGGATCATTAAGAGAATATATCTTCATTTTTATAAAATTCCTTCTATTATTCCTGTTCTTACTTTTCTACAGCAATTAGTCACAACAAATAATAGCAAATATGGATTCCATCACAGAAAAGGTACGCAAGATCGCGGGTTCCATTAGTGAAGACCGAGAGAGAGACGATAGGTTGTCCAAGTATGCTCTGTCTTCAATCATAGGGATGCCCGTTATTGATAAGAGTAGTGAAATTTTGGGGCAGGATGAATACTTGGAGTTGTTGGTGGATTCGATACTTAAGGAAACACCTAAACTCCAAGCTGTCTCCATCATAGGGATGCCCGGCATTGGTAAGACTATTCTCGCTAAAACTATTTACGAAGATACACGTATACAACGCCACTTCCATATTCGTGCATGGGTGACGGTATCTCCAGAATATCCTGTTTTAGAGATTTTGGCAAAGCTCTTCGATTCCATTGAAATTAAGGGACAAAAGTTTGGGCAGCAATTAAGCCATGGGGGTGTGATAACAAATAAATCAATTACAGAAACTGATATTAAATTGTAGAAATTAAGATAACAAGACGTTCTTCGAGTGAACGTTAACTCCTAAAAATAAAACAAACTTTCACCAAACTTTTCATATATTCTGCAGAATGAAATAGATGCCCTTTATATAACACATCACACACATTCAGTGGTAACTACTCTGCACATGTAACTAACTTTGCTACATGTCATTATCAATTCATCAAAAAATCATTCACTCAGCTAGGTTGTTTCCTTATGCGTTTGGGCTTTTTCTCAACTGGGCCATCTTGGGCTTGAGTCAAGTTCTCTGGTGGGTTTAGGCTTGCATCATCATTTGGGCTCGTATCATCATACTCCCCTTGTAAATCCACCTTGTCCTCAAGGTGTAACTCAGGAAACCTCTGTCTGAATTCACCAGCATCTTCCCACGTCGTGTCCTCAGGTTGAGTGGCAACCCATTGCACTAAGACTTGGGGCACCAACTTACCCTTTCGTGATATAGTTCGCTGTCCACATACAACCATTTGGGTTAAGATTGGAAGACAGTTTAGGCTCTCCGCTGGTAAAGGAAAAACTTCTTCAGACCCATCACCTCTATAAGGTTTTGAGAGCGATACATGAAAAATAAGATGGATTTTACTTCCCTCCGTCAACCTCAAACGGTAAGCAACTGACCCAATTCTCTGCTCAATCACAAATGGCCCAATATATCGATTTTGCCAGCTTCTGGTAAGGTCGAAATGGCACAGAATTTTGACGATAAGGCTGTAATTTAACCAATACTTGATCGCCAACTGAAAGTTGCAAATCCCTTCGATGCTTGTTGGCCTGTTGTGCCATACGATGTGGAGCGCGCTGCAGGTTTTCTTTAAGCATGCACATTAAATTATCCCTTTCTTGAAGCCATGCATCCACGGCTTGCACTTTAGATCGCCCCACTAGATAACTTGGAATAACTGGCGGTTGACGTCCATATAAAGCTTGATAAGGAGACATTTGCAGTCCGCTGTGATAACTAGAATTGTAGTGAAATTCAGCCCATGGTAACATCTTCACCCAACTATTAGGTTTCTCTTGAACATAACAACGTAAGTACTATTCCAAACTCCTGTTCACTACCTCGGTTTGCCCATCTGTTTGAGGATGGTGAGAAGTGCTATGTTTTAGTCGTCCCCCACTCATGTCAAATATCTGTTTCCAAAAGTTACTCAAGAATATAGGATCCCTGTCTGAAACTATAGTTCGAGGAAATCTATGATGCCGAATAACAATCTCAACAAACAACTCTGCGGTTTTGAGGGCTGTGAACCTAGTGGGTAAGGCGCCGAAATGTGTTGTCTTGCTCAACCTATCTATAACCACCATAATGGTTGTTATCCCCTTTTGATTCTGGTAGGCAGACAATGAAATCCATCGTTACATCCTCCCACACCTGAGAGGGAATGGGTACGTAGTGGTTGAAGTAAGCCGGCGGGCGGTGTAGTTGAATATTTAATTTGCTGGCAGATCAAGCATGATGCCACAAATCGTTCTACATCTTGCCGCATTCGGGGCCAATAGAAACAAGCTTCCAAACGCGCTAATGTGCATTCAACCCCTGCATGGCCCGCCATTTTTGTACAATGAAATTCCTGTAGTAATGTTCGTTTCAAAGATGGCTAACTTCCCACAACTAAACGATCATGATACAGTAACGCCTCCTCTTTTACCAAAAATCTCGCGGCTCCTTTAGCTTCAGCTATTTGTTGGTGATGACGGAATAACTGGGGGTCAGATTGATTCTCTTCCCGTAGAGAGTAATATATCACACGGTGAGTTTGCACTATAAGAGCAAAATTATGAATTCTTGTCTCCTTCTCCAGTTCTGGGATTCGAGATAAGGCATCCGCTACAATGTTAGTGTACCCCGGCTTGTATTCAATTTTAAAACTTGTGTTGGAATTGCAGACAACTAGGACATTTTGCTGTTGACTGTTCTTATCCACCAGTCAACAAATATAGGAATGAAGAGGATAGAAAGGTCTTCAGAGAAAGAAGACATGAAAAGAAGAAAGTCATATTGGTTGTTGAGACTGTTGAACCAGCTAATTGTAAAGAGCCAGCAGACTCGGACAACAGTGAAGCTGACTACTCAAATGATACTAAGGAAGAGACTTTGATCTGCCTCATGGCCAAAGAACAAGATCAAAAGGATCAAGAAGATGAGGTACAATCTAACTCATCTCATTCTGATTCAAGTCATAGTGACCGTGATACACACACTTCATCACCCACATATATTTATGATCCATTAGGCAAAATGATGAAAAATTTTGAGCACATTAAAACCTCACACACACTTTTAAATGAGGAAAACAGCCAGCTTAAAAGCCAAAACTCACAGCTGACTAAAGAGCTGAGTACTCTAAGTCAAATAGCCGATGAGAACACTGTAGAAATATCTTGCAATTATTACCTTGTGATTATTTCCTAGATTAGTTGATCGTAAATATCTTGCAATTATCTTGTAATTATCTCATTCCTTTTAGACAATAGGAACGTTGTTGTACAATCCTTATAAAAGGATCTGCCCCTACTTTTCATAATTAATAAATGGAAGACAATTCTCTATTCATCTTCATGGTATCAGAGCGGGTTATACAAATCCCTGCATAAACACCTACAACCTCTTCGAATCAGAAAATCAATGGCTACCAAACCAACTGAATCCACAATATTAGTGTGGATTCGAGATAAGGCATCCGCTACAATGTTAGTGTACCCCGGCTTGTATTTAATTTTAAAACCTGTGTTGGAATTGCAGACAACTAGGACATTTTGCTGTTGACTGTTCTTATCCACCAGTCAACAAATACAAGAATGAAGAGGATAAAAAGTTCTTCAGAGAAAGAAGACATGAAAAGAATAAAGCCATATTGGTTGTTGATACTGCTGAACCAGCTAATTGTAAAGAGCCAGCAGACTCGGACAGCAGTGAAGCTGACTACTCAAATGATACTAAGGAAGAGACTTTGATCTGCCTCATGGCCAAAGAACAAGATCAAAAGGATCAAGAAGATGAGGTACAATCTAACTCATCTCATTCTGATTCAAGTGATAGTGACCGTGATACACACACTTCATCACCCACAGATCTTTATGATCCATTAGGCAAAATGATGAAAAATTTTGAGCACATTAAAACCTCACACACACTTTTAAATGAGGAAAACAACCAAATTTAAAAGCGAAACTCACGGTGACTAAAGAGCTGAGTACTCTAAGTCAAATAGCTGATGAGAACACTGTAGAAATATCTTGTAATTATTACCTTGTGATTATTTCCTAGATTAGTTGATCGTAAATATCTTGCAATTATCTTGTAATTATCTCATTCCTTTTAGACAATAGGAACGTTGTTGTACAATCCTTATAAAAGGATCTGCCCCTACTTTTCATAATTAATAAATGGAAGACAATTCTCTATTCATCTTCATGGTATCAGAGCGGGTTATACAAATCCCTGCATAAACACCTACAACCTCTTCGAATCAGAAAATCAATGGCTACCAAACCAACTGAATCCACAATATCATCCCTCCTATTATTCATGTACAATCTGAAACTTCTAGTTTTAATTCTGAAATAATCCTTACTGAAACTAACTATGATACTTGGTCTCAAATCATTGAGATGCATATCGTTGGACGATAGAAACTCGACTATATCATTGGAGATTCTCCTCAACCCAAATCGAATGATCTTTCATACTCAAAGTGGTATGCTGAAAATCAGAAAGTAAAAAGCTGGTTACTTACATCAATGACACCCGAAATTAGGAAAAGATACCTTCGTCTCTGAATTGCTTGTGAAATCCAGAGCGCCCTGGCTAAAGCATTCTATGACGGATCAGATGAAACACAAATTTTTGCTCTCAATCAACGCGCATTCTCAATTCGTCAATCAGGTCGTTCTCTTCCTACTTATTTTGGTGAACTTATTGAAATATTTCAAGAACTAGATCATCGTGAAAAAATTAAGATGAAGGATCCGGATGATATTATTATGTATAAGGCATCTGTTGAGAAGCTGAGGATACACATATTATTGAATGGCCTTGATGTTGAATTTGAACAAGTACGAGGTGAAATTCTTCGAATGGACCCAATCTTGGATCTTGAACGCACATATGCATATATTCATCGTGAAGCAAACCGTAGAAACTCAACTAGTGATCTCGCTACTTCCGACGCTGTGGCGATGGTAGCACGACGAAAAGCAAACACTAATATTGAACCATCTTCAACAACAACAATGCGGAGCTTTGATGTAGGAGGTAAGCAATTAAATTCTACTAGG
The DNA here is from genome assembly GCA_016081115.2 of Rehmannia glutinosa. NCBI lineage: Eukaryota > Viridiplantae > Streptophyta > Magnoliopsida > Lamiales > Orobanchaceae > Rehmannia > Rehmannia glutinosa. The sequence continues at coordinate 77,957,379 of CM071934.1, forward strand.
CATTGCACACATTGTGGTGCAACATGACACACTCAAAGTCATTGTTATGAACTCATTGGCTACCCTAAATGGTGGGATCCATCGAAAGCTCCGAAACGCAAGTCCAAAAGTGCAGCAACTGCATCGGCGTCCACGGTCATAGCTAAAACTCCTTCATCAGGTGTGGATGCTTTACATATTACTTCGAATCCAACAGGTAAATTGTGCAGTAAGTCTGTGACTAATAAGCCTTGTGCATGGATTATTGATTCTGGATCAAGTGATCACATGTCTTTTGATACTTTATCTTTGTCTAAACTTGAGCCATCATAACCATCTTTTGTATCCACAACCAATGGCATGAAATCTGATGTTATTGGTAAAGGTTCATTTAATTTGGATAAACTAAACTTAGATTCTGTTCTTGTAGCTCCATCCCTTAATTACAACTTCTGTTCTTGTAGTTCCATCCCTTAATTACAACTTGCTTTCTGTCTCCCAAATTACTACATCTTTAAACTGTGTTGTAATCTTTTGACCTGATTATTGTGTTTTTAAGGACATCAAGACAAAGAAGACGATTGGATGTGGTACTAGAAAGGGAAAGCTCTATTATCTTGATCTCAAGCCACCTAGTTTATGTACATTGGCACAATCAGATTCTACTGTTAGTTTATCATCTACCTCAGATATTTGGTTATGGCATAAACGCCTCGGACATGTTTCATTTGGATATTTAAAATATTTATTTCCTAAGTTATTTTCAACATCTTCACCTTTGTTCAAATGTGAAACTTGTGAATTGGCAAAAAGTCATCGTGTTCCTTTTCCATTGAGTCCATCTAAAAGTTCTTTGCCATTTATGCTTGTGCACTCGATGTGTGGTCCTGCTAAAGTTCCAACTCTAAATGGATTCGGTGGTTTGTATCTTTTATTGATGATTGTAGTCATATGACTTGGATATGTTTAATGAAGTCAAAAAATGAGGTGTGCTCTTTATTCAAACAATTTCACGTGATGGTTGCTACTCAATATAAGACTTCAATCCAAGTTCTTCGAACTGACAATGGTGGAGAATTCATCAATAATGAACTGATGCAATTTCTAAATCTTCATGGTATCATCCATCAAACTACGTGTCCATATTCCCCTCAATCAGAATGGAATTGCTGAGAGAAAAAACCGACACCTTATAGAAATAGATTGATCCATGTTAATTTTGAAGCTAATATGCCCTTCAATATTGGGTAGAATCACTTACTACCGCAGCCTACGTGTTATATCGAATTCCATCCCGTATCCTTAACGTTCATACTCCACTTGAAACACTAAACCTCAACCTATCCATACCACCAATATCAAATCTACCACCAAACGTTTTTGGTTGCACTGCATTTGTTCATATTCCCCATCATGCTCGACACAAACTTGAACCTCGTGCCCTTAAATGTGTGTTTGTTGGATATGGTCTTCATCAAAAAGGATACAGATGTTATCACCCTCTAACTCATAAAATGTATGTTACTACAGATGTTCAGTTCCATGAGCATCAAATGTATTTTCCTCATCTTAAACCGCAAGTCGGGGAGAGAAGTATTGACTTGCGATCCTTGAACTATCCAACCGAGCTACCAAGTGAGAGCCAAGAATTTAAAAAAATTGTGCAATTTTCTGGAGTTGAATCACAGGTTGATCCCAGACCTAAGTAACAAGTCTCACAAATGGATATGGAAACTTCTGAAACATGTGACCAAAATAATAGAGCTGAAGTTATAACAGATGTGCCGCATGATCAATCGTCGACTTTTCTTGATCCCCTAGAGTCATCTTCACAAGTTGAACCACAGGAGAACCTTCCATCTTCACTTCAAATACTTCCTAATCGCACCACAAGAGGTATTCCTAGAATGAGCTATGAACCCACCCTAACTTCTGGACCTAAATACCCAATAAATAATTATGTTTCTTACCATAGGTTATCAAAGACATGTGAATCATTTGCAAATCAATTATCTACGGTACATATTCCTAATAGTGTCTTTGGAAGCTATATAAAAGATTGCGGTGGAAAGATGCAATGAATGAAGAACTGAAGGCTATTCAAAAGAATGGAACATGGGAGGTAGTTGATTTACCTGATGGAAAAAAAATTGTTGGATGTCGTTGGATTTTTCCATCAAATACAAAGCAGATGGGAGCATTGAAAGATATAAAGCACGACTAGTCGCCAAGGGATATAGCCAAACTTATGGGATTGATTACTCAGAAACTTTTGCACATGTTGCAAAAATAAACAATGTACGTATCCTCTTGTCATTAGCTACAAATCTTGATTGGCCTCTACATCAATTTGATGTGAAGAACGCAATCCTACATGGAGATCTTCAAGAAGAAGTATACATGGAATTACCTTCAGGATGTAGGCTGCAAATTGAAGGAAATAAACAAGTTTGTAGGTTACGAAATTCATTGTATTGGTTAAAACAGTTACCAAGAGCTTGGTTTGGCAGATTTACAAGTTCAATGTAAGGGAAATTAAATGTTCTTATCATATATGTTGATGATATTATTGTAACATGAGATGATGAGGATGAGAAAATAGCCTTGCAAACTTATCTTTCGCGGGAATTTGACATGAAAGATCTTGGACCCTTAAAATACTTTCTGGGAATTGAGGTATTACAGTCCAAACATGGTATATTTATATGGCAACGGAAATATATTTTAGATTTACTAAAGGATATGGGCATGCTAGCTTGTAAACCTATCGATACTCCTGCTGCAGAAAATGTCAAGTTGGGCATTTTTCAAGATCAAATCCCTGCAAACAAAGAGCAGTAAGACTAGTGGGTCGGTTAATGTATCTTGCTCATACTAGGCCAGATTTAGCTTACTCATTGAGTATTGCCAGCCAATATATGCACTCACCCAGTGAAGAACATATGAGGGCTGTCTTTCGTATCTTGCAGTATCTAAAGTCGTCTCCAGGTAAAGGGATTATGTTTACCAAAGGGGTTTCTTTAACTATTGAAGGTTATACTGATGCAGATTGGGCTGGTTCTATTGATGATAGACGTTCAGCTGCTGGATATTTGACATTTGTTGGAGGAAACTTAGTTACATGGCGAAGTAAAAAATAAGGAGTGGTAGCTAGATCTAGTGCTGAAGCAGAATATAGAGGAATGGCTAAAGGACTATGCGAGTTACTATGGATTAAAAATTTGCTACAAAAACTCAAAATTCCACATACATTTCCTATGAAATTATTTTGTGATAGCAAGGCGACTTGTGATATAGCTCATAATCCAGTTCAGCATGATCGTATAAAACATGTGGAAACCGATAGGCATTTTATCAAGGAACAAATAGAAGCAAGGATAATTGAAGCCCCACATGTTCGATGTGAAGATCAACTCACAGATATTCTTACTAAAGAAGTATCAAGCAAACGCTTCCATCAAACTTTGAACAAGTTGGGCATGCAAGATATTTATGCACCAACTTGAGGGGGAGTGTAGAAATATCTTGTAATTATTACCTTGTGATTGTTTCCTAGATTAGTTGATTGTAAATATCTTGTAATTATCTTGTAATTATCTCATTCCTTTTTAGACAATAGGAACGTTGTTGTACAATCCTTATAAAAGGATCTGCCCCTACTTTTTATAATTAATATATGGAATGCAATTCTCTATTCATCTTCAAACACTAAGTTGAAGACTGAAAATGCCAAGATCTTAGCAGAGTTAGCTGCTACTGAAAAGAGAAAAAAGATCTTAAAAATGTGATTGCCTTATTTACAAAAGCATCCAAATCATTGGATGAACTTATAATGAGTCAAAAAGAGTGTGGAGATAAGACAACCATAGGATTCAATTCCTTTGTGCATAGTCAAACTCACAGAGTGATTTTGGAGAAAGGATCCTCAAGCAATGAGAGAATCCAAAGGCCAAAAACACCATATGTTGCACAAACATTCACACCAAAACACAATCACAATCATACTGGCCTTGGATACAAAGGAAAAGGAAAGAAGCCAGTTGAGTATGCTGAAAGGACAGCTGAAAAGAAATTTAGAGAATTCCATCAGCAGACTCCCAACAGATAATACTCTGTGAAAGCTAAACAGAGCTACCAAAAGCCCAAGAGATTTCAGCAAAGAAATACATATGATGGGAATGGTAGAAACTATCATAACCAAGCTGATTGGAATAATCATTTCAAGAACCTCTCCTCACTTCGTTATATAAATGAGACATTATGAAGAAGAATGACTTTGAAGATATGTTTTTAATTATGATGTATGCTTTAGTTTCTTCAGTTTGTTTCATCTTTATATTTGGTTTCAAAAAAAAATTAAAAAAATATCTTCCATATTTCCTTTCAATCAATCTGTATTGTACAACCTGAAAAAAAACTAATATTTTTAATTATATTAGTAAAATTATAAGCCTCATATGCAACGCACGTGTTCTTGTAAAAATAAAAGTACAAATTCGACAAATTAGATGGAAACATCGTGGGAGAAATTAGCAAGATATAAGTTAATGGCATTTTGGCCCTCTCACTTTGTTTTCGTGTAAAAAAAGAGTTTATTATCCCTTTTGTCAAAAAAGACTTTGTGCCATTCAAAATGGGTATATGATGACATTTACACCTTTAATAGGAGTATAAACTTGCTTCGAATATATAATCAATTTTTTTTTCTCATTTTTCAAATAATTTAATTTGTTGTTTGATATTTAACATATAATTGTAAGAATGTATTAAAGTATCATATAATAGTTATTATTTAATTAATCATACATTATTTTGTTCGGGTTTGAGGTCATTGATACCTGCCCCAGTATCATTCCCACACATATCAATTTTTTAATATCGAAGTTATGCATTACTGCATTATATTGTACTCCGATCCGTGCATCGCACCAGCCATTTACTAGTTGAAATTTAAATAAATTGGTAAGTTAATATGGACTTACTAGTCCGTAGGTAAAAAGCAAAAGAATTTGTGAACCAAACACCTAAGATCAAAGCATCATGAAGTATATCCAATCAAATCGGACAATTTATTTCAAAGTAATGTACATTGCAAATAATAATTGCAGATGGAAAAATCGAATCAAACATTTCTTCCAGAGTTTACATGCTTCAGTATTCATACACGAAACATATTTAATTTGTATTCCAATTTGAACAGACTGTTTTGAGAGAGCAATTAGCCTTGCAATTTTGATCTGACAAACAGAGGTGAGAGACAATAGCTATTATGTATATGTAATTCTTATCCAAACTCGAACAGGTGGCTATTAACAATGACAGTAACTAGAAATCATACCTGATATGGTATCACTTTTAAGCTAGATCAATTTGTGATCACTCACATCCAGGACCAACGGATAGCTTGAATCCACCCCGCAATCTTTCGTGTTTTCCTCGGCCTTGCATCCATCTTATCTCTTCCTCAATTTTCCTTGCAGACTCAACTGCGGATTTGCAGACACGCTCTATGTCCAATGCCTGGAGGCTTTTTGCCAGGCCTACTGGAATCCTTTTCAAATTTCCACAGTTCTTAAGCACAAGACACCTAAGTATAGGAAAATATTCAGTTGAGGCCTCCCAATAAGCTAAATCTGTTTCGGCAATGAGCAAGAAATGGAGACTATGAAAGCCGTCCCCAACAGCATTCCAAAACTTTCCAATGAATGCATTTTCTTTCAGCTTGAGGGCCTCTAGTGTTCCAATTTTCGCCAATGTGGACATATGATTCCAGTCCAAGAATGTCGCTGATAATGTTAGCCTCTTGAGATTTGGCGGGAAACAGTTCGCCTGAGGAAGGCCGTTCAGCCGATATTGAGAGGCTGATTCATAAATTATATCATTCACCAGCTTCAATTTTTCAAGACGGTGTAATTTTGTCAAGGAGTTCGCATCCACAAGACTGGCTAATTTACCGAAAATCCCCAATGTCTTTATGTTACGTGCCCTATTGAACACATAATTCGTGCAATATTCGGGTGATAATCTACTTAGAGTTTGAAGGTTTTCTCCGCCTTCACCTTCACCTTTTATCTCAAGAACAATGGGTGCCGTTGTCTTTAGATGCCTCAGTTGAATCATCCTCCATATATTTGCTTTGACTGTAATTTGACGCGACTTTGTGTCGACTACAATAGTTTGTAAGTTCCATAGCTCAGAAATGGCCTCAGGAAGAACGCGTAGATTATCACCAGACAGAGTGATGTACCTCAAATGAATTAGTTTGGTGATCCCTTTGGGGAATTGATGGAATTTGATGGGCTTGGATTCCAAAACCCTGAGCAATTTGAAGCCATCAGGAATAGCTAATGTATACTTTGGATCCAATAGAGTGGGTTCCTTGTTGAAACACAAAAAGGAACGGATGCCTGGGCCCTTTGGTCCTAGAGAGAGAAATTCCGAGAGATTGGAGTGGATGCAAACACGGCGACACTTTTCTATCTCAAAAACTCCTTGTGTTTTTATCTCTTGGAAAAAAAATTTCTCCCTAGTTGTAGCTTTAGAAATGCAGAATGCATGTATCACATTATGAACACGACATGTTTTAATTTGGCCTAGAGGATTTGTTTTATCAACCATTACTAAGTTCCTGTCGATAAGATTCTTCAAATTCTCTGCGGTTTGCTCCAAGCTCGTAATTCTTGTTTACTATGTTGTATGAATCCTTCGCGATCCACAAGCGTGTCAACATCAGCGGGAATCTCATAATCTTTGAAACACCCCCAAATAAAGAAAGCATTCTCTCAACTCATCGTGCAATCTATTGTAATCGAAAGTGCTACAATATCATACATGCGGTTCTCGTTCGCTTTCTGTCAGAAACACTATTTATGTTTTCGGACACCTCAATCCATGCGGTTTCAATCGCATTCATTTTTCCCGCATTTGAGAAATGATCCAGAAGAACTCCTCCTATCACCACAATTGCAAGTGGCGATCCATCACATTGCATTGCTATATATTTACCGATGCCTTCCAACCTTTGAGGGCAATCATCGTGTCTGCCAAATATTTCTAACTTGAGGAGTTCCCAACTTTCATTTTCGGTTAGGAAACGCAAAATAAGCTTGGTGGGGTTGTCTAGTAGTATTAGCATACACGGCCACATTCGTGTACCGACTGGTTATAAGGACTTTACCCATCCTATTACTTTTCGGCAACACATCTCGCAAAGCATTCCAGTCCTCCACACCCCATACATCATCCATAACTAACAAAAATCTCCCCGTCCCCAGATACCTGCGAACCATCTCGGCTAAGTCGTGATCACTCGTGCTAGACATGTCTTGGCTGGTGAATTCTTTCAGAATGCAGAGTAAAACATCTTTGATGTTGAACTCTAGAGAAATGTTTACCCAGATGCGAGTTGGGAATTCATATTGGATATTAGGATTCTGATAAATCTTCCATGCCAATGTTGTCTTCCCTAGCCAGGCATACCGAAGCGATGGAGATAACATCAAGTTCATCCTTTGCTTCCATTACATACTTAACAATCGTTTCAGCCTCATCTTCAAGACCCACAAACTTGTCTTGCCTGCTTACGTGAAGATCTTGAACTGCAGCCTACATTAATATCATGAACATAGAATCCCCACTATGTCAAAAGAATACAAATATTTGTGTAAGTTAACAAATTAAGTACTACTTCATCAAAATGTTAGAGCCCAATAAGCTCAAATTCTAGAAAATATCTCTAGAAATGTTTTTGGAAAATGTTTATTTGAATTGCATCTCAATTTACACTTACGAATCACTTTTGAAAATAAAATTGAATCCGAATTTACTACTACAACCTTAAAAAAAAGTATGGCACCAATATATACAATTATTAAGGATCTAAACATGACTAAAATGCAATGGGCAATAAAGTTGCTCCTTGTGTGGTTTTATGAAAAATCAGCTTTCGAAAATCGAATATATACGTAGTCTTGAATTTATTTTTCGTGATTTTGAAGTATGAGTTTTTTTACTTCATTAATAAAAAATATTAAATAGTATTTTTCGGTTTGATGCTATTTTAAAATTATTACAATGCCGAAAGATAGAACTATTAAAAAAATACACATATCACACTACAAAACAGAGATATTATACCGCCCGTGCAGTACACGGGGGGTCGTCTCATCTAGTACTATATAACAATATCGTCCATAAGTGAAAATAAAGCGATACACGGCGTATGTCTTACCTTTCCCGATTTCATATGAGATTCTTTTGTGCTAGACTTGTGGCCAATTTGAATGTCAGCAAAGTCCATCCTGATGACCTTGTCCACCAATGGTTTCAGCTTATCTTCTCTAAGAAACCTCACCTCTTTTGCCAAGCTGGCATGATTTAGATTGAAATATCGCAACAGACTCTTCCCCTTTGTTGCTGTCAAACAAGAGTCAATAGTGTCTTCGATATCATAAACCACCTCTTTAATCTGTCTCTCCATTTCCTCCTTGGCTGCCTTCTTATTGGCAGCCTCTCGAAGGAAGGCCTCCAATAATAAACCAACATCATTTTGAAGCTGACGGAGTTCAACTTGATCAGCGCCAGAGATGAAATTAACATTCGATTTCAGTAGATGCGACAAGTTTTCCAGCAGGAAATTTACTGCAACATGTGCCATCTAATTGGATGGATGGATGGATATAGATCTCTCTTTAGGGAGAGGTAAGAGAATGAAAATTTAGGCAGACAATTCAATGAATTACTCAATTATTGTGTATGTATATAAGAGTACTCACAAGATATGGAGATGCCAATTATTTAGGCTGTATTGACCTGTTAATCCAAAAGACGACAATGAATTAATACATAATACATTAAAATAATACCAACTAACCCTTCACATTACAATTAAGAAATTGTGATTGATGTATCCAAGTAAACTATTATTAAGAAATTGCAAGTTGCTTTTTACAATTATCCTTCACGTGATTAATTAAAGGACACAAAAATAGAATTAGCTGATAAACAAAAGTGAAGTGAAAGAAAATCATCTAAACTATAACTTAAATTTTTTTGAGTAATTGACAGAAATACCTACATTTTTTAAGTTAATGTCAGTCTTTTAGGCTTTCCGGTACAATTTTACCTAAATTAACGTTCCCGCTCTTTTTCTTACACAACAATACGCTCCAGCAAAAATTCCCGGACATTTTTACGCTTTGTTTCAACATTGTTTCAAACATGTTTCAACAACCAAGAAACAATATAGAAACAAACCAGACGCAATATAGAAACATCATATGAGCAAAAAAGTTAAAAATAGGTAAAAAATGTACTTAAACATCAAAACTTCATGGAAACAACAAAGAACATCGTAACAACAGGGATATGGAAACAACCTAAAAACAACGTCTGACGTAAAGAATATTTAAAACACCACATGAATAAAATGAGCTTAAAAATAGGTAATAATTGTATTTATAACACTACATGAAAATAACAAAAAAATTATTAGAACAACATTAAAAATATTATAGAACAACACCAAAAACAATAGAAACAATACAAAATAATATATGAATAAAAAACAACATAAAAATATGCTAAAGTTGTTTTGAAACATCGAAACAACATAAACAACAAAGAAATAAATTTAAACAATATAGAAACAACTTATATAATATGTAAAACAATGCAGGAATAAAAAAAGACGAAAACAAATAATCAAAAAATATGCAGGAGCATAAAAAAAATTTAGGTAGAAAAATTAAAAATTAGGTACAAAAGTAATATGAGCGTATTGTGTGGTATGGGGACCAAAATCAGCGCATTCTATGTAATTTCTCCAATTTATTATTATTTTTTTCTTAATCATAATTAAGTATAAAAATAAACGAATGGGTCAGGGAGGAGGGCAGGGCCCAGATTCCCTCCTCCCTCTCCCTCCCCTCTCCGCCATTGGTTGCATGAAAAGATTTTGTGAAATATTTATTAGAGAAACTTTTATTATTCAACATACGGTATTGATTGTAGAAGTTTCAAAAAATAAATAATTTAATCACTCTCGGATCACTTTCCTATCACCAAATTACATCCCATCGTTATTTTTCATCCGAAAAACATCAAATCAATTGTGACTATTATACTTTCATCTACCAAAATACACACACTATTCACCGCTTAGTCTAGTGTTTCCAATCAACAATCTCATTTAATCACTGTTTCACTGAAAATTACATTAGTTGTCATTACTATATTTTTATTTCACAACCGATCACACTGTCAAAATTCAATGTTTAATTTCAAAGAAACAAAACAACTTTTACTTATTTTTTCTCTACTTAAATGGAAAGATAAGCAAACATACAAGATAAATATATTTTTGCTATTAAATTATCAATCATTAATCAATACTGATAAATAATAAATTATCATTACTCACTATTACAATATTAGACAAGCTATGTCACATATCTTGTAGATTTCTCTATCGATTCCAACATCTCGAAGTGATGAAATCTCAATTTAAATTAAACTTCATTAGTACAATATCTTATAAAATTTAAACATAACAAACATGTTATAGTAGCTATCCAAAATTTGGTGGGTTTTCACACTAACTACGAATAATGGGTTGGAAATTGGTTTTATAAAACTGGGTTTTGATCCGATTTTGACCAATTATTTAAATGAGATCATTTATTAGTTATGGATAGTAAATGATATAATCGTAATCTACATCGCGGGTAGATGAATATGGCATTTTGAATTTCTCAAAATCAATTTCGGGTGAATGAGAAATTAATGCATGAAATTAGCCACTTGAATGCCTTTATATATGGACTATAAAAGAGTGGGAATATGAAAAGTCATATCCCACATAGAAATTATATTAAATGTTTGACTAGTTTATATAGAGCTTCACCACATAGTAATCATGTGGAGCTCCTTATGGTACACCATAGTGGACCATGTCAATTTTAACTAGCCTTTGGCTAGCTTATATAGCACCAAGGACGATGCGGAGCACCATCTGGTCCCAGGCTCGTGCACGTCTCACATAGTCCCATTGGGTGCTTTAGAGGCGCACTTTGCACTTCGCATCATCGTGAGGAGCCTTAAATTTTTGAAAAATCAAACCAGGGTTCGGTCCAAAGAGCTCGGTGCCCGGACAAAGAATGCACTGTTTTGAAAGGGCATCCGATTTCTACATAAAAGACCCAGGATGTTCATTTTAATCATCTCGCATTCTCGCATATTGTCTTCTCTTCCTTTTTTTATTTCGAAAGTTCTAAACACGGTTTTATTCGTTGTAAGTTCGACTTTTGCAAGTGCTACTAAGTCGAACTTGAAAGTCATTGTATCTTATAGACGATTATCTGAACCGTTAGCACTTGTGTACATGACAATTTTGTCTTGCGGATAGAAAATCTAATTCTCGCCTCGACTTAAATATTTGTTCCGTTATTCTGTCTATTTTTTCGAGAAAACCGAATACCACAAATAACAATCGCAAGACGAAATTTATGTTTTATTGAAAAATGGCTAACATTAGTTTCACTCTGATGGTTGTTGCTCCCCCCATGGCAAAAAATCGGCGAAGTTTTTCGGTGTTGATTTCAAGAGGTGGCAACAAAAGATGATGTTCTACTTGACCACTTTGGGTCTATCCCAATTCTTGAAGGAGGACCTTCCGACTGTTGCTGAAGAAGAGACGGATAACCAAAAGCGGATTGTTGTGGATGCATGGCACAATAGCGACGTTATGTGTCGCAACTATATTTTGAATGGTTGGAAGACACTCTATATAACGTCTACAACTCATTTAAAACGTCCAAAGAGTTATGGGACTCTTTGGAAAATAAGTACAAAATAGAAGATACCGGCACAAAGAAATTTATTGTCGGCAAATTTCTGGATTTCAAGATGGTTGATACCAAAATGATAATCAGCCAAGTTTAGAAAATTTAGATCATACTTCATGACTTAGTATCTGAATGGATGATTCTGAATGAGTCATTCCAAGTGGTTTCAATTATCGAAAAATTATCGCCATTGTAGAAAGACTTTAAGAACTACCTCAAGCACAAGTGCAAGGAAATGGGGTTTGAGGATTTGATAGTTCGACTTCGGATTGAGGAAGACAACCAAAAATCCAATGTAAAACCCATAAAAGTTGGAATGGAGGTCAAAGCCAATCTTGTAGAGGCAAGCACTAGTATGAAACATAAGCAATCCAAAAATGCTAAAGGGAAGGCCAAAACGTTCAAAGGGAGTTGCTACAACTATGGCAAGCCGAATTACATGGCAAAGGATTGTCGACATCCTAAGAAAGGCAATAAAAATGGCAACCAACAATAAGCCAATATGACCAAGGACAAGTGTGTTCCGATAGACATGTCAGAGCTTGATCTCACCATCGTTGAATTTGAAGCCAATATGGTGGATAATCCAATGGAATGGTAGATAGATACCGGAGCTACTCGTCACATTTGTGTAGACAAGGAGATGTTTTCCGCCTACACTCTAATTAATGGAATGAAGTTGTCCATGGAGCACTCTTCGACTTCCAACATTGTGGGGCTTGGAAAGGTTGTGCTGAAGATGACTTTCGGAAAAGAGCTTACGCTTGTGGATTTGCTGCATGTCCCAGATATCGGCAAAAACTTAGTTTTCGGTCCCCTGTTAAGCAAGGATGATTTTAGACTAGTGTTTGAGTCCGACAAGTTTGTAATGTCCAAGAACTATCAGTTTCTTTGTAAAGGATACCTTGATAAAAGGCTCTTCAAAATGTCTATAAAGAATGTTTTCAGCCAAGAGGCAAAGAATAAGAATATTACTTCTGTTTACTTATTGGATTATTCTAATTTATGGCATGATGGATTAGGACACGTAAATTTCAACACAACTAAAAGGTTAGTGAATCTGGAATTAATACCAACGTTTAAAGCCAATTCACAGGACAAATGCAAACTTTGTGTTGAAGAATAATTGACCAAGCACCGGTTCATTTGGTAACGAGAAGTACCAAACCTCTTGAGTTAATTCACACAGATGTGTATGATTTAAAACTTGTGCAAACTCAAAGTGGCAAAAAGTACTTCATAATGTTTATTGACGATTGCACAAGATATTGTTATATTTGTCTTTTGAAAAGCAAAGATGAAGCTTTAGTATCTTTTAAAACTTCTAAGAATGATGTTGAAAATCAGCTTAATTTGAAAATTAAGATGATTCGCAGTGATAGATGCGTAGAGTATATTGCTTCGTTTGAAGAATTTTGTTTGGAAGCGGGTATAATTCATCAAACGACAGCTCTTTACTCACCTCAATTAAATGGTGTTGCAAAACGCAAAAATCATACTCTTAAGAAGATGATGAATTCAATGTTGATAAGTTCTGGCTTACCCCAAAACTTGTGAGGGGAAGATATTCTTTCTGCAAACTACATTCTTAATAAGATCTCACACAAAGGTAAAAATGAAACTCCATATGAATTATGGAAAGGACGGAAATCGTCATAAAAATACCTTAAAGTGTGGGGGTGTTTTGTTTGATAAATGATTTTATCATGATTTTGATGATTTTGTTTTTATACCAAAACAATGGTTTTAAAGGTTGTTCAAATACTCCTAAATGATTTAAAATGATTTTAATATTTTCCGGAGTATTTCTTCAAGTTTATTTTCGATATAAATTGGACAACACTTTTGATGATTTTGTGTTAATGTGTTTTACACCAAAACAATGGTTCTAAAATATTGTCCTAATACTCCGATCGGTCTAAAATATTTTTACTATTTTTTGGAGTATTTCTTGAAGTTTATTTTCAATATAAAATTGGACAATACTTTTGTTTTGAGGCCAATCGGTCGCCTCATAGGGCATCCGTGCACTGAAAATTGTGAAAAAATGAATAAGCTATTTTTGAAAAAAGGCTGGTTGACCGGTCAACGGGGTGGTAGACCGGTGTGGTCGCCACCGTAGACCAAGTGGGCGATCGGTGGTGTCGGTCGGTCGACCGGCCCGGGTGACCGTGACTGGGAGCATTTTTTTCAAACAGTAACTTTCGGACTCGTTTTTGGTTCATTCGACCGGCCTGGACATAGGGTCGACGGTCGGACCCGACTTCGGCCGACCGGCCGCCTGTGTAAATGTGTTTTCTCACTTTCAAACGTCTATTTTGTGCGATCGTCGCATCAAGTTTGACAAACAAAATTTAGTGTTGTGCATGTGACAGATGCCTTTTCCCTAAATTGTGGGATTGATTTCTAACAACTCTTTTCTTCAATTGTCTTGCAATTTTTTACAGAATTCATGTCCCCAAGAGGAGCCTATCATGTACAAGACATCTTCTATAAATAGAGGAAGAATTGAAGCAACACAACAAGAGAGAAAACTACAACACAACAAGATACACTCAAGAATACACTTGTTCTTACATTGTCTTATTTCTTGTTGTAATTTGCCTAGCTATTCACTTTCACATTCTTGAGGTCTAGGCTATTCTTGATTACACTTGCACTCTATTGTATTATCAATTATCGAGTTGTAATCTTGAATTTGTGGTCGTCATTCAAACACAAGATATCCTTGTGAGTGTTCTTGTGGTAAGAACACACTTGGGTGATCTAGGTGATAGGTGTAAGAAGATTGTGGTAATCTTCTTGTTGAGGTGTTGAAGAGTGTGGTGCTCTTCAAGGGTGAAGATTGTGGTAATCTTCACAAGGTGCCGTTGGAGATTATGGTAATCTTCAAGTGAGATTGTGGTAATCTCAAAGGTGGTGTTGAAGAAGAGTGTGGTGCTCTTCAAGGTGTTGGTGTAAGATTTTGTTGTAATAATTTTGGTAATTATTAATAAAATCTTTTTCTCTTTTCAAATCCATCCCGGATATCTTTGGGGTGGTAGAGGATTAGGCCCTAGGTGGGTTGAACCTCTTTAAATCGGCGTGTGTTGTTTACATTCCGCACATTTGTTATTATCTTTGAGCATTCGGTTGGAAAAAGAGGGCGAAATCGAAAAGTGGAGATAATCTATTCACCCCCTCTAGATTATCGTAGCCGCTTGGACTTACAAGTGGTATCAAAGCCAACTCTTTGGCAAGCTCGTTTCACATCGCGAGTGAAGAGAAACGATCGTCGGCTACGAACGAAGCTCAACTTTCCGGCACCTCCACCACCAAGCCACCTCGGTTTGATTCCAAAAATTTTATATTTTGGAAAGAAAGAATGGAATGCTATTTACAAGGTTGCGGGTTCGATATTTGGAACACCGTCATCAACGGAGAATCCATTCCGATGAAAGATACACCACACACCTCAAAAGGCTTCAAAAAGCTCAATGATGAAGAGAAGAAAATCATCTCCTTAAATGGTAAAGCTCTTAATATTTTACATTGTTCACTTACCACTTTGGAATTTGATCATGTTGTAGGTATTCGGCGGCACATGAAGTATGGCAAAATTAGAAGCCATCTATGAAGTATATGCAAATGAAAGGAGCAACTCAAAAGCATCTACTTCACAAATGGATACAACATCAAATTCAACAACATGGTATAAGCCTTCTACAACCTCCCATGATGAACAAGTTGAACAATGCCTCATGGGCATCGAAGAAGAAAACGAGGTAAGTTCTAAACCCTGCTTCTTATGACAATGAATTGCAAAATGAATATAGTGACTTGCAAAATGATTATGATGAGCTACAAGATGAATTCCAAAACTTACTTGTTAAATACAAAAATTTGAAGAAGGAATTCATTGTTTTAAAGAATGATAAGGATAGTTTATTTACTTCCTATGAATCACTATCATGTGCTCACACCACCACTCTTGACAAGGTTAGAAACCTTGAGAAAAAAAAAATAGTACTCTTGTTGAGGATATAAATTGCTTGAAAAATGATTTATCTAAATCCAACTTGAGTACCGATAAGATGACCAATATTGTTGATTGTTGTGATAATTGAAACTAGAACTTGATCATAAGCCTCCAAGGGTGTCAATCACATGAAAAGGAATCAAGTCTCTAAGACGTTGGTCATTATGCTCCTAGAATTATTACATGCTTTTATTGCGGTAAAAAGGGTCATACGGTAAATACTTGTCGGGCTAGAAATAGCTCCAATTATTGTTGGAGACCTAAAAGTCTCAAGACTAATCCCAAAGGACCAAACACATAAGGGTACCACAAAACAATGTCATATTAGGTACCCGGCAAATAATGATCGAAGAAAATTTATACCGCAAGAAGACATCAAATGACCGTTTCATTTGATCAAAGAAGGAGAAACTATTTTCGACAAAGCCAATTTCAAGAAGAGGGTATAATCAAAAATGGGAAGAACACAATCCTTGAAATGGCAAAGACATCATCAACAAGATGATTTTCAAAGAAGAAGAGACTTTCAACAATGGGAAAGCAACAAACCTTGAAATGGAGCAATCAAAGAAGTCATCATCAACAAAGTGACTTCTCGAGGGGAAGATATCATCAACAATGGGAACGACACAACCCATGGAAATGGCGTAATTGGTAACCCGTATCTCCCTATTTAAATATGCATTTTATTTTGTTATTATGCATGCTTTATTTGTGTCGTAATTGCAAAATGAGTTTTCAAATATTTATTTTTTAATTAAGGTCTTCAATATATACTTGTGCTTTTAAAATATTTTTGAAAAAGAAGACCTTATATGATGTTATTAAAACTCTTGTGCATTTTTGTAGACTAAAGTGTGTTATCATCTTTTATGGATTTTTATGGCATGAGCTTACTTATCTCTTAGCCTACACTTTTATCATTATGATTTGTGCTAGATATGTTTTAAGAATTGTGTAGGATTTACATATTTTCACAAATGGCCATTTACGTCATTATTTGTCAAGAAAGGCATAAATTATCGAGGTACGTTTACTTGTGTTATTCTTACTCTTATAGACTCGATATATGTATTGCCATGTGCCTATGTGCTTGTTTTTCATAGTATTTCATACAAGTGCCATTAAGAGGATTTTTAGATTTTTTGAAAGGCACTATTCGATATTTGATTGCACATATTTGCCGTATCAACTCTTGTTCAAATACTTCTTTTAAATAAGGTCTCAACTATATGCTTTCGGATTTTCAAATTTCAAAAGAGACATTTTGTAGCTTTCTTAAGCTTATTTGAACTTGCATGATTTATTAGACTCTTGATGATCTTCTAAATGCATAGTATGTGTTTATTGCTTCATGGTCTATATATAGTGTCTATTTCTACTATGCTCTTATGCAAGATATTTTTGTGATTGATGATTGAGGCATGTTTTTACACTTGGACTATTTTTTCTTGCTTATATAAGCGATGCCGGTAATGAGTTTGTTAAGTTGTGTAGATGAGAAATGAAGTACTCCAAATATTAGTTACCTCAAAATATTTGGATGTAAATGTTCTATTATGAACACCTTAGATCAATTGGATGGCCTATGATGATAGTAATGAAGAAGACAAAAAGGGTATTCCGGAACAAACTCGATGACCAAGGCAACATTGGTCGAACTAAGGCGAGGTTAGTAGCTCGAAGGTATTTTCAAGAAGAAGGTAATTAATTTTGTTGTAACATTTGCACTCATAGCACATTTAGTAGCTATTTGCATTTTACTTGCCCATTCTTGTTTTAAAGAAAATTTCAAGCTTTACCAAATGGATGTTAAATCCAAATTTCTAAATGGTTTTATTCAAGAAGAAGTCTATGTAAAACAACCTCCGGGGTTTAAAATTTTTCTAGGCCAAATGATTGTTTTTAAGGCCTTGTATGGTTTAAAACAAGTACCCCGTGTATGGTATGATAGACTTAGCTATTTTTGCTAAATGATTTTACAAAAGGTAAAGTTGATACTACTCTCTTTGTTTGTGAAAAGGGGCAAGGTTGTTTATTTGTGCAAATTTTTGTTGATAATATTTATGGTGCTACTAATGAATATTTGTGCAAGATATGTTTTCTAAGTTGATACTAGGTGAGCTTGAGATGAGAATGATGGGGGAGCTCAATTTCTTGCTTGGACTACAAATCATTCAATGCCAAGAAGATGGTTATATAAGAACTCTTGAAGGAGTTAAGCATTGAAGGAAGAAGAACCATCTCAACCTCTATGGCTAAAGATTGACAAAGGTTGAGAAAGGCATATCGGCCGACAAACAAATTCGAGGTATGTTTTCTTGTATTATTCCTATAGACTCGACATTCCATATGCCTTATGTCTATATGCTCGACTTCAAAAACTATCCCAACGAATCTCATTAGAGTGCTATTAAAAGAAATTTTCAAATATTTGAAAGGCACTTCTTCTTATGACTTGTATCCAAAGCTTTAAAACGTTCTTACGTTTTTTTGGGATAACAAGTTTGGTATCTATTATACGGTTATTCGTATTCAAAATTTGGTTCGTCATAATCGAACTAAACATATTGAGATTCGATATATTGTTTAAGGGATTGTGATTTTTAACAAAAACTTGAGATGTGTTTAATTCCGTCTCAAGGATAACTCGCGGACTTTTTGATCGTTAACCGCCGAGTATTTTACCTCATTTCGAGCTTGATTATGACATAATGTATATTGAATGAGGTCTACGTTTGCATTTTGCACGTTTTTAAAACTTAGGGCGAAAAATCGATTTCGGATCAAAATCTGGATTTTGCAAATCAAACGAACAGTGGGCAACCAGGGCAGGGGCCGACCGGTCGCCCACCTGCTCGACCGGTCGCCCTTGCCCATGACCGGTCGCCCTAAGGGATTTTTTGGTTAAAATGCTTCTGTTTTCCAGACTTAGCCATTTTGGCTCTTTTGGTTCATTTTTCGTCCCCTTTGTCATTTTCACACACAATTCACTTCAAATGTGTTTTGTTGCATAAATTATATATCTTGGGGATTGTCTAGCTCGTTTATCATCATTGATGCTCATCTTTACCAATTGAATGGTAAGAATTTCACTCTCTTTAGCTCAATTGGGTTGAACCCTTGAGTTTGTGGCTTATATGTATTTTTCTTAATGCAATTCATATATTTTTGTGATGAGCTTATTGATTGTTGATGATTGACTTGTGTTAAATTGCATTTGGTGATAAAAAAAACTTGGCTTGATTTCATTTACAAGGGCTATATATATCTTTCTCAATTTTTGACGCCCGCCAAGTGTTCGATAAAACGTTTCAATGAAAAATTCATCACCTACATGATTCTCTCGATTTCAAAAGTCTTATACATTTATAGAGATCATGTTTGCTTAAAAAAATGAGTTTTCCTAAACCTCTACAAGTCATATGATTCGACTTTTCCCTCCTATTTGGTTTATAAGCTTCAATGCTCAAATAGCTCGATACATCGGTTTTGTTGCGCACTTTGATATGAATATATGATGTATTTATCGTGCTAACATTCTTTTTGATGATTCCAAAGGGGGAGAAACAGGTTATAAGCTCATTAGCTCATAAAAGCTAAGATAAGCTTAACGAAAAGAAACTATAAGCTATGGCTTCATAAAGCCATAAGTTGTGGATCATATCTAGTCCACTTGGTGCATTATGGTTGTGTATGAATCATGGTCCATTGGTTGTAGTATGGACTTATATACGGTTCTAATGATGTATCCTTGACAGGGGGAGCTTTTAAGTTTTTGATACTTAAGCTCAATATCGAAAAGCTAATATTTTAGCTTATGTTTAAGTTGCTTCTATATAACTCTTGTTGTGCATGTTGATAGGGGGAGCATTTGCTATATGTGTTTGAATATCTCTACTCCCATCATTGTGATTATATTGCGTGGAATGTTGTCGCTCATAACGGAAAGTTCCTTTTTACCGGTAAAAATGTTTTGTTTTCAAAATCGACCTCGTTAAAATCGTTTTGGTTTGTAATCATCAAAAAGGGGGAGATTGTTTGATAAATGATTTTATCATGATTTTGATGATTTTGTTTTTATACCAAAACAATGGTTTTAAAGGTTGTTCAAATACTCCTAAATGATTTAAAATGGTTTTAATATTTTAGGAGTATTCCTTCAAGTTTATTTTCGATATAAATTGGACAACACTTTTGATGATTTTGTGTTAATGTGTTTTTACACCAAAACAATGGTTCTAAAATATTGTCCTAATACTCCCGATCGGTCTAAAATATTTTTACTATTTTTTGGAGTATTTCTTGAAGTTTATTTTCAATATAAAATTGGACAATACTTTTGTTTTGAGGCCAACCTACGCCCTATAGGGCATCCCGTACACTGAAAATTGTGAAAACAGTGAATAAGCTATTTTTGAAAAAGGGGCTGGTTGACCGGTCAACAGGGTGGTAGACCGGTGTGGTCGGCCGGTCGACCAAGTGGGCGGACGGTGCGGTCGACCGGTCGGCCGGAGTGGGGGGTGACCGTACTGGGAGCATTTTCTCAAAAGCAGAACTTTCTGGACTCATTTTTGGTTCTGTTCGACCGACATTTGGACATAGGTCGACCGGTCGGACCCGTCGACCGTCGGCCGCCTGTGTAAATGTGTTTTCTCACTTTCAAACGTCTATTTGTGCGCGCGCGACGGCCGCTCAAGTTTGATGACAAAATTCTAACCGTTGTGCGGCAACAGATGACTTTTCCCTAAATTGTGGGATTGATTTCTAACAACTCTTTTCTTCAATTGTCTTGCAATTTTTACGAATTCATGTCCCCAAGAGGAGCCTATCATGTACAAGACATCTTCTATAAATAGAGGAAGAATTGAAGCAACGCAACAAGAGAGAAAACTACAACACAACAAGATACACTCAAGAATACACTTGTTCTTACATTGTCTTATTTCTTGTTGTAATTTGCCTAGCTATTCACTTTCACATTCTTGAGGTCTAGGCTATTCTTGATTACACTTGCACTCTATTGTATTATCAATTATCGAGTTGTAATCTTGAATTTGTGGTCGTCATTCAAACACAAGATATCCTTGTGAGTGTTCTTGTGGTAAGAACACACTTGGGTGATCTAGGTGATAGGTGTAAGAAGATTGTGGTAATCTTCTTGTTGAGGTGTTGAAGAGTGTGGTTTCTTCAAGGGTGAAGATTGTGGTAATCTTCACAAGGTGCCGTTGGAGATTGTGGTAATCTTCAAGTGAGATTGTGGTAATCTCAAAGGTGGTGTTGAAGAAGAGTGTGGTGCTCTTCAAGGTGTTGGTGTAAGATTTTGTTGTAATAATTTTGGTAATTATTAATAAAATCTTTTTCTCTTTTCGAAATCCATCCCGGATATACTGGGGTGGTAGAGGATTAGGCCCTAGGTGGGTTGAACCTCTTTAAATCGACGTGTGTTGTTTACATTCCGCACATTTGTTATTATCTTTGAGCATTCGGTTGGAAAAAGAGGGCGAAATCGAAAAGATGGAGATAATCTATTCACACCCCCTCTAGATTATCGTAGCCGCTTGACTTACATGTTTGGCTAAAGTTGAAGTACGCAAGCCAAAAAAGTTAGAATCGGTCCTAAAATGATTGATTGCATTTTCATTGGATATGCAAACAATAGTAGTGTGTATTGCTTTTTAGTGTACAAATCAAGTAATTCTCGATATAAATGATGGAATGATCATATAACCAAGAAATGATGTATTCTTCGAGAATATCTTTCCAAACAAAGAACGGAAAGAAGAAAGTTCTAACAAAAGAACTTATGGACTCTGCAGTTTATCTCAAAGTGTTAAAGAGGAACCAAGATGCAATAAAAAGACAAAAGTAGCTAAGTCTTTTGGTCCTGATTTTCTAACTTATATGTTAAAAAGCGAACCTAGAACTATTCAGGAAGCTTTGTTTAGTCCATAAACTTCTCTCTGGAAAGAAGCTATCAATAATGAAATAGAGTTCATCATACAAAATAATACTTGGGAGTTGGTTGATCTCCTATCGGGGTGCAAATTTTGGAATGTAAGTGGATCCTTAAAAGGTAGTACAAAGCAGATGGATCTGTAGATAAGCACAAAGCCCATTTGGTAGCTAAAGGGTTTAAACAACATAAGGGATATGACTTTTTCGATACATATTCTCTTGTTACGAAGATCACGTCCATTCATGTTCTCATTGTTGTTGCAGCTTTGCATAACCTTGAGATCAAATGGATGTGAAGACTGCCTTGTTGAATGGTGAGTTTGAAGAGGAGATTTATATGGAACAACCCAAAGGTTATGTTGCACATGAACAAGATAAAAAAGAGTGTAAACTTGTTAAGTCACTTTATGGACTAAAACAAGTACCTAAGTAATGACATGAAAAGTTTGACTCGATTATGAAGTTAAACGATTTCAAAATCAATGAATGTGACAGGTGTATCTACATTAAAGGTACTACAACTGATTACATCATTGTTTGCGCATATAGATGATGTGTTGATTATGGGTAGTAGTCATAATTTAATCACGAATACTAAGAACATGTTAAAGAAGAACTTTGATATGAAAGATATGGGATTATCTGACGTTATATTAGGGATTAAAATCTCTAGAAATTCAGATAGAATTGTCTTTTCACAATCCCACTATATCGAAAGCATACTTAGAAATTTTAATGCTTTTGATAATCCTCTGGCTAAGACACATATAGATCTAAGTCTACACTTATCCAAAAATAGAGGAGAACCAGTTTCTCAGCTGGAATATGCAAGGATAATTGGCAGTCTGATGTACTTGACCAATTGTACACGTCCAAACATAGCATATTCAATTAATAAGCTAAGTAGGTTCAAAAGTAACCCGAGTAAGGATCATTGGAAAGCCTTGACAAGGGTGTTGAGATAATTTTTTTGAATAAATGAAAAATATATAAAGAAAATAAAATAAAAGTTCTCATCACAGGCCGATCAGGTAGCCGAACGTTGGAGCCTCGTTAAAACCTTCCAAGGTAAGACCCACCCTCGTGGGGAAAATCCTAGGAAGGAAAAAGAGTACTCCCAGAAGAATCGCATAATCCATAAGGATTCGCGAGAAATTGACCACAATAACCACAAAATCGAAAAAAAAAGAACTTACTAACAAATCTATATCGAGATCTTAAAACATAATCTTCATTAAGTAAAGTCGGATGTCCGCCGGTGAAGAATCCCACCAAGTAGAAGTACTCAAGCTTGCTAAGACATCTGCCACTCTATTTTCTTCCGATAAATGTGAGAAACCACAAACTCCATATGAGATAAAAGATGCAACGTGTAACTCCTACGTCCAAGAAAATGCCATGAAACAGCCTGGTTTTGTCAAGAGGTCGACCACATATGTAGAATCCGATTCCAACCAATGTTTATGCCATCCTTTGTGAAAGGCAAAAACATTGCCATTATAGCTTCCAAAATATCAACCTTGAAGGCATAACCAACGGCGTAGTTTTCAACAAAACAACCTCGTAAGAATTATTTGTGCATGCGAAAGCGTGAAGTGCAAAATCATGGAGAACCCAAAGCAAAATCATCTCGTGTTAACCGTAATCCATCCAGGAAGAGGTAAGTGCCAATCAACCTGAATAATCTTAGGGGCCTTTCTCGGACGCCCCAACACCTTTAAGACGCCTAAGACAAAGAAGATCTTGTTGGGTATTATTCATACAACTCGATCCAAAGTAGAAGACTCAATGATAAGGGCTGAAGGTCGAAGCAAGGCCGCCTCCTTGACCAAGTCTTGTCAGGGATGGCAACGGGGTGGGATCGGGAACAGGTCTAGCCAAACTCGAAACCCATCCCGTGAAGGAAAATATAAATCCGGGACCCACCCCACCCCACCATGGGACCCAACCCATCCCGCCCTGCATTGAAAAAATTTGTTGCCAACGTTTTGATCAGTCAGTTCACATTCCACTTTGTGGCTTTAATTTTCAAATTTTCTCACTCTTGATTGTAATTTCTAGTTATTTTAATTTATTTTAAAGAAATATAATTATATAACTAATTTAAAAGTTAAAAACAGAGAGTTTGGCTTGGAGAAAAAAACCAGTTGAATTTGCAAAGGAGGATTATAAGACTCACTTACCTATTGCAGCTTATCGGAAACGCAGCAGCCTGACGCCAGAGGGTCGCGTGAAAGATGATAGAGGGGGCACGATGTGAGTGAGGAAATGAAAACCCTAAAATTTGCTATTTGGTAAATTGAAAACAAAGCAATGAAGAAAATATTTTTAAAGTAGTGAGTACTAATCAGTGCAGGGTGGGTTCATAAGGACCCATTACCCACCCCGGACCCGGTGGGTTTTCTTTGATCGGGTCTGCGACCCGCCTCGGGACCCATTTGACCGGGTTTTACCCATCCCAAATGGGACGGGTTCAATGCGGAGCTAGATTTTGACCCACTCTATTGCCATCCCTAGTCTTGTCGTTAAAAATAATGTCACTACGGATGTTCCAAATAAGTCAAATACAAGATATAATGGCCACCTGCCATAAGAAAGAGAGTCAATCGCTCAGACGTACATTCATAGCTTGAACCAAGAACTCATTAAAACTGTGACACATAAAAATTAATCTCGAAAGAATTAAATATACAAGCCCATAGGTCCCCTGTAAAGACACATGCGCAAAAAGGTGATCAATAGAATAGTATGTGAAAGACGAAAGCAACAGGCCGAAGGCCCAATGAACTCTCTGAGTCTGAGAATATCCAAAATTGCAAGGCGATTATGAATAGCCCACCAATCCACAATAGATCTCCATGCGGGAATGTGAGGAGATCAAATCCAAGTACCCCAGCGAATAACAGGAAGAGAAGGACGAAGGTGGGAATATGTAGCCTTAGAAGAGACATTTCTATCCAATGAGTGAGTCCAAACATGTTTTATCCAAATAGTGAGGTGCCATAGGGAACCGCATGATATCTGGATGATATCCAAATACGTAGACTATGAAGTGCCAGGAAACATCGAAGAAGAAATCCGAGATACTATGACGAAAATAGTGATGGTGCTCATGGGGAATACCAATTCTATCAGCAATGGAATAACCTAACCAATCATCCAACCAAAACAACACCTTGAATCATAACTAGGTATCCATCACGGAATCAGTCATACAATCCTCAATAACCGATCTAATCTAAGCCGGTTAGAAGATGGCAAAAAAGAACACCGAATAGATCCATCTCCCTGGAAGAAACGTCTACGAAGGGTGGTGAAAATCACAGAATTTGACTTTAGCACTTTCCATCTCATTTTCATCAGGAAAGTCTTATTAGTTGTAATAGACCAAACACTAAGACCACCTTCCTCACACGGAATGCAACATTTTGACCAGTTAACCGCAACAGAACTCTTAGTAGGAATGTCCCCTGCCCAAATAAAGTTACACATAGCTCTCTCCATATCCTTAAGCATGGAGATCAGCCATTTGTAAATAAGCATGTTGTGAACAAAAAAACTGGAGATAACCGAATTAACCAGACAGATACGTCCAGCCATAGACAATGAAGAGCCCTTCCATCGCTTAGATTTCATCAAAATTTTATCAAAAAGAGGCTGCAACACAGCCTGTTTGGGTGCACCTTTAAAAATAGGAACGCCAAGATAAGTAGTGGAGAGAGTACCCGTGCTAATACTGATAAAATGCTAGATTCGACCACGAATATAAGGAGAAACCCTATTACCAAAAAACACCTTAGATTTAGACAGATTAAACAACTGACCCGAGATGGAAGAATAAGGAGCTTCACTTTATTACTCATTACTATTGATGAAATTCTATATAAGGAAGCCAAACTTGCTCATTATTTCTAATGTAAGATGTGACTCTTCACATTCTCACCCTTTCATATTTTCATATAAAAATGCAATTAAGTGACTTAGTTTATACATTAATTTTCAATCACCGGAAATTGGTTTTGAGAAATCCAAATAAATAATTAATTTAATCGTTACATCATTTATTCAGTTTCAAATAAATAATTGTCATAATGGAGTCGTAACCCATTTTCTAAAATCATTTTCCAGCAACACATACACATAAACCATTATTTTCCGTGTACAACTTTAGTGTTATAAGGATATCTGTGTGTGTATATATATTAGATTATTAGAGTTTAGAGTTTAATTAATGTAAGTATTAATTTAGTTTATTTAATGTAATATAAGTTTTGGCTAAAATGAAACAGTTAAATTTAAGGATATTGGATTTAACAAAAATATAAATCAGATTTTTATATAATATACTATATATATTTATTATTTCTACTAAGATATTATTAATAATAGTATTATATAAATGGGTATATTTATACTTTTATCAATAGTAATATAAGGGTTGTTTGGCCCAAAATTAATTATAATTTTAAAAGTATTGTTCAAGTCAATATATATATATATAACGAGATAGTCACTTATAAATAGTCCATTTTACCTTTCTAAATCTAGAAGATATTTAATTATTATTAAAAAAATATTGAGTAATAAAAAATAATAATTTAATTCTGTCAACAACTTGCAATAAAATGCTAAAATTTTGGGTAAGTTTAATAATTAAGGTATTATTATTTTGACAACTGAATTAAATCTTCCAAATTTTAAAACTATAATTTTTTTATTTTCAGTAAATCGGATTTTCACTGTGAGTGTAATTTGGTAAGCTTTAATTATCAAAGTAAAATTATTTTGACAACTATTTATATATTTTCTTAATTTTAAAACTCAATATTTCCTCTTTTTCGTATAATTTATAATTTAAAAATTATTTAACGATCAAAGTACTACAAAATAAATCTAAATATCATTTGATAAAACTGACCAAATAAAAATTAAAAAATTAACACACAAAATAAATTAAAATCTCGAAAACAAGCATATAAAATCTATAAAGTAATCAATAAATCTAATATTATCCAAGATTTCACAAAATTATATAAATAAATAAAAAATTATGAAACAAAGCCTTAAAATTATCAATTAAATCTAAAATTTATTTGATAAGTCTTAAAATCACCTGATAAAAATCTAAAAGTTACTATAATAAGAATATATATCATTGGATAAATTAAAAATTAATCCAATTACATCTACAATTATTCTAAGAATTTAAAAATTGTCAAATAAAATCTAAGACTATTTAAATAAATGAAAATTGTGATGTAAAAAATTAAATTATTTAATACATCATACTTTCCAAGTTATAAAAATTATAATTTTTTATTTTCAGTAAATCTATTTTTTACCGTAGCATAATTTATGTAAATTCTAATGATTAATATAAAAAATTATGCAGTTTTTATACTTTCCTAAGTAATTAAAATTTATTGTTTTGAGTACATTGAGTTTTCTTATATTTTCACAAATTTACAATTGGTAGGATTTTAGCAATAATGTGAATCTAAATTTAATAGTTACTAAAATTATTTTTTCCCACAAAAATAAATATTTATTTTGTTTAATTTCTTACGAAAATCATAACTATGCTAGAT
The DNA here is from genome assembly GCA_016081115.2 of Rehmannia glutinosa. Classification (NCBI taxonomy): domain Eukaryota; kingdom Viridiplantae; phylum Streptophyta; class Magnoliopsida; order Lamiales; family Orobanchaceae; genus Rehmannia; species Rehmannia glutinosa. The sequence continues at coordinate 77,984,765 of CM071934.1, forward strand.
AAGTATAACTAAATGTCTGGTAATTATCAAATATGAAAATTGCAAGTAGTATACTACACGGTCCTAATAATACAAAATAAATTTGGAGAGTGAAATTAAAATTTCAAAACCAACTTGATAATATAGATATAATATATAATACAAAATCAACAAAAACTATATTCAAATTTAAATACTGATAGATGAGATTTATATATTTTCAAGTTTGTATTATACAATGATTTAAGAAATACGATAGATATAGGTGTATATGGTTTTTGTCGAAACAAATGTTGTATATACTTTCTGGAGATAAAGTAATTAAATACTGATCACGTAAAAATAATTCTATTTATTTGTTTTATTTTATTATGTAGACTATATTTATTTGTTAATATCAAACGAACAAAAAAAAATTGTTCATCATTTCTTTTAGATAGTTTTTTTTCAAAATAATCATCATTTAAGCAGGGCTTGCCTAGCAATTGTGTGGCCCAAGTCAAACTTTAAATTGGGGTCTTTCTTTATAGAAACTTAAAGACAACATAAAATAATATTAAAAAATAAACTTTCTATAATCTACAATAGTAGTTAAAATAATATGATAACCATGTTTCAAATTAATTATTTAAATATAGTTTGCCTCATAGTTTTGGCAACAAAAGTATTGTTCAAGTATGTATAATTAAGTTGCTCAATTATTCCTTTCTCAGTTGATAACTTAGCTAACTCATTCAATCTTTCTTCTGATAGGGCTGATCAGAGAAAGGTTTTAAGAGATAATTACAAAACTCCACATGAGATTTGAGCTAATTACAAAAAAATCTAAAAGTTTTTGAAAATTATAAATGGAGTTTCTGTAGAAGAACGAGCTCAATTATAAAGAGAAAAATAGTTGACTCTGAAAAAATCCTCTAAAATTTGAAAGTTTTTTTTGCATATATATATATATTAAAAATTTTGGGGCCCCTAAATTTTGTATTTTTTTGGGCCTGAGTCCTTTGACTCAATGGCCTCAAGCATGTATTTAAGTAGAATGATATAGTTATTGATAAATCAAATGACATTCTGATTTTATTTATTAAAGTACATGCATAGTGTTTGCTGATATAAATTGCAATTGTCTCCATTGATCTAATTTAATTTAATTGTGCAAAATTATTAAGTCAACATATAATTTTTAAAATTTTAGACAACCCAACAAGCATTTTAATAGATGTATAAACTTACTTAAAATATATAATCAATTATATTTTTCTTATTTTCCTAAATTATGTAATCAATTTATATTTGATCTTATTTTTCTAAATTTTTAATTTATAGTAGGAAATTTAACATAATATTTTGTAAGAAACTATTAAATTTGTGGTAACTATTATTTAATAATCATAAATTATTTTGTTCGGGTCAAGACGTGTCAATCTATACCCTTTCCCTGTTCAAAGGACGGGACGGGTGTAAGTCTTGAGATACCCGGCATGTCCCGTCTCATTACAATTGCTATAATATATCAATTTTTTAATATCAAAATTATATAGTACTTCATTATATCAGTTTTCGTGCATCGCACAGGTGATATACTAGTGATAATTAAAAGCTCTAATTATGCAGCCATTTAAATTTTTGATTTAGTCAAGTCAAAATCCCTAACTGATGAAATATTGTAGGATTTATTTTCCAAATCTTTGGGTGTTACACAGATTATTCTGCTTCTTATTTTATTTGAATTTCTTACCAAATTTAACATTTATTTAACTTTGATATGATCATTGCACTAGCTGAGCTCCAAAATTTCGGTTAGTCTTCTGTCAAACGGTCTAATGGATCTAATTCGTTAGATGGATTCAAATATCCGACTAGTCAGCCTACAAACAGCCCCCACAAGTACCTATACCACATCCGTTGGACACTGCTTGTACATTTTAGGAGAGTTGTGATGTGTGTAAAATATACATGCATTTTGGGGCTTAAATTGATATATAACCGATACATTTCCACGCATATTTACTATGTTTCTACTTGGTTTCCTTAAGGGCATGATACTGCGTATTCTTATAATTCTTGCAGGAAACGGAGCTTAAAATGAAGAAATATCAGTAAAGATGCCCGGATAAGATTGCCGAATGCAAAGAGAAGATCAAAATGAAGGAAAAAGGGAACAAAAGCAAGTCACACGGTCAGACTGTGTAGACTCACACAACGTGTGGACTGGTGGTGTGAAGATCACACGGTTGTGTGAAGAAAGGAAGAAAATAGAGGATGGAGCAGGTCCACACGGTCGGACCATGTGAACTCACACGGCCATGTGGACAAAGTCATCAGCCGCACCACCTACCCGTGCGACAACCTGCCCGTGCGACAAAGGGCTAAGCCCAAGGCCACACGCCCGTGTGGACCCACACGGCCTGACCGTGTGGGAGTCTGGTTCAGCGCGTTTTTTAGAGTTTGCTTATTGTTCCAACTCTACAAGTGATCTCTCCAAGCATATATAAAAGGGGACCAAGTCTTGCACGAAAATATACAACTATATACAGCAGAAACATATCAAATAACACAGGAACGGAGGATCGAGGATCTTCTGAGCAAAGAAGGGTAGGTCGTGGAGAACACCACAAGGCTTTCGCATCTAGGGAGCACAAGAGCTTCGAGGGCTTGGACGGGGAATTTGTCCTGACAAGAAGGGGTTTTCTTTCTATGTCTAAGAACTCTTGTCTGTGCTTATACGATGTCATAATGTTGATTCGGATTTGTCTATGCGTTTATAATCAATATTTGGCATATTTTTCGGATCTTAGGGACATAATAGAAACTGTGAATTTGTATTAAATATGATTACTTGTTTCTTAATTGCTTCAGGCGTTCTATTTTATGAATTCGAGTGCTTATCTATAATTGTCTTTTATCTGATCAATAAATTGCATGTCATACTTCTAGTCCATAATTCGACCAAGTGAGTTCTAGTAAGACGATAATCGAATTCAGACATGAAACATGCGTGACAGGCGTGTTTGTGGTTAGTTATTCAATTCACAAATCTTTTTGGAGTTAATAAGAATTGTAACGATCTGACCAGACTACAATTGTTATTAATCAACTGTTTACGCACCACCTGCCGAGGGGAGTAAATGATATTAGGAATTTGAACCCATAGAATTGCATGAATTGGTTTTTAAAACTTTATTCGTATTCAATATTAAAGAAGCATGTTGAGATTATGTGCCTAAGGTTGCTCCTAATGATATTGAAAATACTTGTGGGGTTCACAAATTTATTTTATTTTCTTTCTTTTATTTTTTGATTTTTAGTTAGTTAAAATACTTGATTTTCGGTCGCTTCAATAAAATTGGAATACGATTTTATTATAGCCTAAGTGTTTCGAGCTTCAATCCCTGAGGAATACGACATTGCTTATCATTATTCTATAAACTACACTGTACATTTGCAGTATGAACCAAAACAATTTTTGGCGAACAAGTTTTTGATGTCGTTGCCGGGGATTGATTAGATTCTACTTAAATATAGTAATAAGTAGTTCAATCTTAATTGAAGCATTTTTGTAAATATTTTTTCTTTTTGTTTTCGATTTTTTATTTTATTTTATTTTTCTTTTTGGTTCGATTTTAACATTGTTTTTGTTTAGTGCAGATAGTGCATGATCATGCGTTCCAGATCCACCCAATCAATTCCCATTGATTTGGAAATCGAAAAGACAACCAAACAACAAAGAAAAATAACCAAAGCAATGGCGGATGGGACTAATCCGAATGCAGTGGAAAACCGAAACAATGAGGAGCGCCCACCAGGGGCCGGCGTCCACGACGGAATTGTGGAAAGGCCTGCAAGAATGGCAGTTAGGGACTACTTTCAATCATAGGTAAGGCAAACTTATGGGGTGTGGCCCGTCTGCCGATTAATGCAAACAATTTTGAATTAAAACGCCATTGATCCAGATCGTGTCACAAAACCAGTTGGGGGTAGAGTCGTTGAGGATCCAAACGCGCATCTGGCGCACTTTCTAGAAATTTGCGATACTTTTAAAATGAATGGTGTTTCTGATGATATCATTCGATGCCGCCTTTTCACATTCTCTCTGCGCGATAAGGCTAAGGGATGGTTATGCTCTTTAACACCACCACCGCAAATTGGGGAGAACTAAGTCCGCGGTTTCTAGCCAAATACTTTCCCCCCAGTAAGACGCTGCAGTTAAAATCTGAAATCGCCCAGTTTAGGCAATTAGATGCTGAGCCGCTATATGAAGCATGGGATAGATTCCGAGAATTACTAAGGAAGTGTCCTCAACACGGGTATCCGGACTACCAACAGGTTCAGTACTTCTATAATGGTTTGAGTGGTAACATAAGAACAATTATAGATGTTGCATCTGGAGGTGCACTACTAGGGAAATATCCTCAGGAGGCACTAGAGTTACTAGAGGAGATGGTGAACAAAAATTACCAATGGCCGTCCGAAAGGTCGACTATCCGACGAGTGGAAGAAGTTGAAGATTAGAAAGTCGCCATGCTCACAGAATAGGTGTCTGTGATGAATATGAAATTGGAAGCGATGCAACAAGTGACTCCAAGAGATCCTGTTGTTGTTGAAGAGGAAGCAAACTTTGTGGGCCAACAAAAAAATAAATACAGAAATAATCAGATACCCAACTACTATCATCTAGGGTTGCGAAACCATGAAAAATTTTCTTATGCTAACAATAAAAATGTTTTGCAGCCACCGCAGGGATATAACGTGGGTAGTCAAGGCAGAGCGGAGTCCAATGAAAAGAAAGCATCTGTTGAAGAAATGGTATCCTCGTTTATCGGAGAAACAAGGGTAAGACTGAATAAAGATGAAGCCAAGATAGACAGGATAGAAGAACAAGTCACTCAGCTAAACACAAATGTAAACGCAAAATTGAAATCTCTGGAAACACAAGTAGCCCAGATCACAACTGCTCTGGGAGGCCAACACCAGAAAGGCAAATTCCCATGCAATACTGAGCTAAATCCACGAGAACAATGCAACGCCATTCATCTGATGGATGGAATTGAGGGTCCACAGGTTTCAAATGACATAGTTTAGCAATAGTGATTAGAAATCTGAAGTTTGGATGAAGACGTTAAACTTAGTGTTGTATGGGAGGCAACCCAATTCATTTCATATTTTTTCGTACATTTTTATCGCCTTCAATTTTATTAATTATTAACTTAATTTTTAGTTTTGTTTAGTTTTCTTGAATTGTTGTGTAGGAGGCGTCACGGCAAACTCCTGGTAAAAAAAAGTACAGAACCAACTCAACACGGGCGTGTGACATCACACGACCTGGCCGTGCGATAGGGCAAATTGCCCAGCACCACACGGCCGAACCGTGTGAACATCACATGGTCGTGTGGTCATGGGTTAGCAAGATAGATGCAGCAGACATCACATGCAGGGCCACACGGTCCGACCATGTCATCCCACACAGCCGTGTGGCCCCAGAAACAGAAACCAGGCAGCTTACGAATTCCACTAATTTACCCCAAAATCCCACTTTTTCTCACACTTTCTTCTACACAAACCCTAACTCACGAAAATGCTCTCCCCAAAGACTGAAACCACTCTCCAAATCTCTATAAATACACCTCCAACCTCAAACCAAACACACAAATCCTTCACTTTCTCATGAAACACATCACCAAATACCTTCAAATTCTCAACTTCTTCAAGTTCTACACCAAGTTTGGGGGTACGTCAAGAATTCCCAAATTTCAGATTTTTACTCTTCAACCATTGAATTCATGGCTTCTAGGGATGCAAGAGGAACTAGGAGGAATACGAGAAGAAGGAGGTAGCCGACCCCGGAGCCCGAACCTGAGCCTCAACAAATTTTCAACCCCGAAGAGCCCGAAGCTTCCAACATCAACTTGCCAAACGAAACTCACCGAGCTAGATGGATGATACACTACTTTCATCCATGGATTAATACGAGGTTTCCAGATGAACCTACTCTTATGAATTTGGGTTTATTGGAAGATTTTAGGGCTTTATGTGGGAGAATTGATTGCCATGATTTTCTTAATGGGCATTGGGCTACTTACTCTGTTATTACTCTTGAATTCTTAAGTAGCTTTGAATTAATTGTGCGAAAAAGAAATCTAATGGGGATTATATTTCAGTTGGGGAATGAGCAAAGGGAACTATCAATTAAGGATTTAAATGAAATTTATAGAACACCGACGTATGGGGTGGAGAAGCATGAGGAATTTGATAAGGATAGGTTTTGAAAAAAGATATCAGGGAAGTGAATTTATACGCCAGACACTTCTAAGACGTCTAGTATTCACAACCCGATATTTCCGATATGTTCAGCGAGTCTTGGCTGAGACCATCTTTGCAAGGGAGGATAGTAAAGGGGCTTTCAGGGTTGATGAATTATTTATAATTTGGTGTATCATCGAGGACTGAAGTGGTGCCAAACGCTGGGGCTATGATAGCCCGACAATTTGATAGAATTAGAAGGAGTGAGAGGGGTGGAATTTGCATAGGGGGGATGATTACCCCTATTGCTGAACATTTTAATATTAATTTAGAGGAGTATGCGAAGGCAGCTGGACCTAAATTAATTGATTTAAATGTTCTAACTGTGATGAAAATGATAAAATTCGATGGACGTGATTATTGGCTCATTCAGGCAGATAGAACAACAACTAAGCTCCGAACCCCGATGCAACGCGTCAACCGAGAAATAGAGAATCGGCTACTTAGAGATGTGGGGGTAGAAGGGGTCTTTGCTCAAGAAGAGCAGGATGAGCAAACGAGGGATATGTCGGGAACCTCTCGCCAAGGGGGTAACCGGCCATTGACTATGAGTGAGAGGCTAGGAAGGGTAGAAAATGATGTGGGGAAATTGATAGATGACACATATCAGTTGACAACCACCACTGATGAGTATCATCAGGAGTATCTACAACGTTTTGATGCCATCACCTAACAGCAGCAGTAGATGTACGAGATGATGTCTCGTATGGATCAGTGGCACATCTCACAAGGCCACTACTATCCGCCTCCACCACCTCAGTGATCTTGGTAAGTACTTATCACACATTCCTCTTTTTTTTTTATAATTTCCTCATATGTTCGGGACGAAGCATATTTTAAGTTTAGGGGGTTGTAAAGAATGCGTAATTTAAGTACTGTTGCATTTTGCATTGTGTTTTGGACTGCATGTGGTTGCACTTTGCATGAAAAAAAATCAATTTTTTTTGTTTTATTTTTCAATTTTTTTTGTTAATTTTTGTTTTAGCACGTTTAATTGCTTGTGTGTGTGGTTTTATTTCAGTTCGTATGCCCAGTTCCCTATGATTTTACTATGAATACTTTATGGCATGGGATAACATACTTGGGAGAATAATGTAATAAATTCTTGGGAGAGAAGTTATTTATTTTCTTGACATGTGTTAAGAAAATTGGGTATTTGAGCATGTTGCGGAAAATAAGCCTGTGAGCTTTTGGGCCTTTAAACTGCTTTACATTATGCAGACTTATTTTTTCTTGAGTGTATCATTCATGATTTATAGAACTCTAGAACTTGCTCTGGGTTTCTTCATTGAAGCCATGTGTGTGTGCAATTTTTGAAAATGATCTAAGGCCATCGTTTAGCCTACTTAGCCTAAAAAGCTTACCTATGAACTCATGATTCCCTAGTTAGCCAATTTGAGCCTAAACTTTTATTCTAAGCCATATTGATCTTTAAAATTTACATGTTTTTATCCCTACAAATTCTTGAGCTTATAGAAAATGAATAAGTTTGGGGGAGATGTGGTGAAAATTTATGAAAAAAAAGAGAGGAAGTTGGCAAAAGAAAGAGGGATGAGCAGTATCTGGGTAAATACATGAAGCTCGAAAAAGAAAATATTCTGAAAAACTTACGTAGAGAAAAACGAGCAAAGCAAAAGAAAACTCTGGAAACAAAAATGAGAGCTTGAGGCTAAAGAAAAAGAAAAGACAAAAAAAACCTAAGTATGAAAAAGGAGAAATAAGGGTGGAATTGAGTTGAAAAAGAAAACTGATATTATATTGAAATTAGTTTGGTGAATTGCAAGTCTGTATGCTTAAATTATATTTGCTCAAGTCAAGTCACTTAATCCAAAATTTTCCTACCCCTACCAAAGATCCTACATTACAACCTAATAAAAGTCCTTTTGGATTCTTGGATTGTGCACACAAAAGTTGTAGAGATGTTAGACGATTTGCAAGTCGATGGTAGTTCTACATTCACTGAATTGAGTTTGAGCGTAAACACTATCCATACACTTCTGAGAGTCGAGTGATACACTATTTTCTTGTGAGTCGCGATGTCAAATGTAGGTCCCAAGGGGTGTAAGTAAGGTTTAGAAGGGGGGGTTGAATAAACCTTACCAACTTTTCGATTTTAGTCCTTTTAAAATCTTACATAGTTAACACAAATAGTTGTGTCCTTGAGGGACGACTAAGCCACTCAACAGATTTCGATAGAGTTGTTGATAGAATAACTCAATTTGTTTAACCCGAATCTTAACTTGGTTGTGTTGATTTTATCGTTGGAAGACTTAACACCCTTGATTTATTTTAAACTTGTTTTAACACTTGATTTTAGCACTTGGTTATTAATGAGTTGGATAGCAAATAAGTTTATCGTGAGATATAAAGTGAGTATGCGAGAAATATAAATGCTATTTGAAAAATAAATGACACAATTGATTTTTATAGAGGTTCGAAGATGAGGTAATTCTTCTAATCCTCTCTTCTCCAACTCCTGGAGGAATCCACTATGTAAAAGATCTGTTTACAAAGTGGTCAACAGTCTAGAGACAGCCTTGGTCATACAGCTGGCTTCTCATTCGACTCAGCTTTTTCACAGGGCAGCTGCGTTGCTACTTCAGCTCGCTTTCTAAAGCTCTTGGATTTGATCACGAAGCCCTCCTATAACTTGATACTGGTTCGACCTTGAACCTTCCTACGATCCTCCTTGGATGGTAGACCCCTTTTGATTCTTCAAAAGTTTCCTCTTCAACAATTTGAAGTTGTCTTTCCTTCACAGCTTTTTGTGTTGGATCGATTTTCTTCGAGTTTCATGCTTGAGGATTTGCTTGAATATACTTGAGAATATTTGCAAGTTTACAGCTTGAATATTGCTTGCTCGTTCGTGGTTCAGGTAACCTTTTCTCAATGAATTTCCTCAGCCTTTTATAGTGAACTTTCAAAAATCTGCCTTAGAAGAGATAGGCTAATTTTCAAAAGTCACTTGTGTTCGTTGGCTTGTCTTTTCTTGGTCCTCAATCTTGAGATTTAGACCTTTCCTCGTATAAAATAAATTTGCAGCTTTTCAGGTTCTGACACGAGGTGCAGTACTTCCCATTGGTTTATTCCTTTTGCACCCTTCTGGGATAAGCACTTTAAGACCTGGCAGCATGGAAGCATTACTTATTTAAGTAATGTTCTTAACTTCTCAGGCAATGATTCATTTGATTAACTCCTCTTGGTTGCTGCCTTTTTCCCAGGTGACTTGAGTCTGCTCCAATTATTGGAAGACTCATTTGTCACTTTAACTTGAGACTTGGCTTCTTGAGTTGACTTTGACTGACTCTTCACACAGCTGTTCCTCAGCTGATACATCTTTAGTCGATTTCTTGATCTTCTATCTTAGCCATACTCAGTTGTTCCACAGCGGAGTCTTCACTTCAGTCTTCGGTTGACTTCTTGTATTTACAGGCATAGCTGACTTGACTCAGCTTTTCCAGCCTATCTAGTACAATGAAAATTACAAGGAAAATGGGGTGTCAATTTTCTAGTTTATGTTTTACATGGCATTCATCAAAATCTATAAGATAAATTTCCCAACAATTTCCCCCTTTTTGATGATGTCAAAACTTAAAACATTCAAGAAAATATAAATAGCAAAGATACATAAAGACAATGTAGTAACAAAGAATGTATGCATAGAATGTATGCAAAACGTACACATCTATGCCAAGATACTGGAATAAATACAAAGTGAAAAATTACAAAACACTTCACTAAGTATACAGATGACTTACAAAGAAATGTATTTACATAGGTAAAATACATGAAGGGTTCACAGTAACACTTCATCGCCTTCGCTTCCTCCTTTTTTCCTCTTCAGTTCTGTCGAAGTCATCACCTCTTTTCCTTTTTCTTTCATCTTCTCAGCTTTCTTATCCTTTTCATAGGCTCTCTTCGCAGCATCATCCTTCCTCTTCCTCTCGTGCCACAGATGAGTTTGTCTTTCGTTTTCCTCTTCTTGTCTTTTCACGGCCTCAGCATTCTTCCCTACCACTTCCAAGTTTGCCACTTCATCATACCCAGCCCAGAGAGTCTCCCCTTAACAGGAATCTACATATTCAATATTCTTGGGTCTTAGACGAGGTCGAGAACCTCTTCCTCAACCACTTCTTCCTCCTCCTCTAGGTGTGTACTGCACGGGAGTCTTCTGCTTACCAGCTGAATAGTTGCTGGTAGTGTGCTGCTTATCGTTTCTTCGCACAATTTAAGACTCTTCTCCCAGTACAGATCCAGGCTTGGGCTAGTGACATCTTTTGGAAAGAGCCTTCGGATTCGAGCGTCTTGAATTCTTCAAATGATCTTGGCTCGGATCTGTTGTCAGGAATGGCATCTTGATCCTTCCCTACCGGAATGCCGTCGAGTTGTTTCAACACTTCTTCGATGCGGGCATATGTCTTCTTGTTGAACTCCACCATTCATGCTTCTATGATTCGCCTTTTCTCCGACATTGGCACAACAGAGTGTTCGATCGGCAGAGTCATTGGAAGTTTGCTGATAATTGAGGCCGTAAGATGACCCTGCTGAGGGGTTTCAACAATCATTAACGTCAAGTCCTTCGAATGTTCCCCCTCAGCTGCTTTTCCCTTCTTTCTCTCAGTTGTCATCGTCTTGACTTTAGCTCTTTCAACTTTTCCTCTTTTAAACTCCTTAGGAACTTCTCTTCCCCCGTCTTGGCATCATCAAAGGAAAGAGGGACCCCAGGGAACATCCCTGCAAGCATAAAGTCGAGTCTACTGAGAGCCAAATTCTGTTTGGAGTCTGCTGCGGCATAAGCTGTCCAAAATTCTGAACGAGTGGCTTGGACTCGGCGGCCACCAATTTCATTTCAGCCATGATAAGGATGAATTTTGAATTCATGGAATCCTCAAGGTGCAAAACTTCTTTTCTCTGAAATTCACGCAGAAGCTCCATTTCTGTTTTGTGAGAGGCATGCAACCTCTCAATATATTCTTGCATTTTGTGCCTGTTCGAAGTGTTGTCAGCGCTCCAAACAAGCATTTTATTGTATAGTGCCTTGAAATAGCGAACTTGCTCGAATCGCATGGCACTTTGCTATTGACCACTCTCTGATCCGTACCACTATCCCTCTCAAATCTGCTGTGAGGGTGGTATCTCTATTGTCTAGTCGTAAGTCTAGTGAGGCTTGGTGTCGTTTGATCTTCTCAATCTCCGCACAGATCTTCTTGAAGACATCACGAATCTCAACTGTCTCACTTGATTCAGTTGTCGGCCATTCTCAGATCGAAATCAAAATCTTTGGTACACAATAGAGTCGGTAGGGATTTGGATCTTCTCATACATGATGAATCGTTTCTCTTTAGCGGTTTCTTCCTCTAGCTCAGGAAAGTCTATAGAAAATGGAAACCCTTGTTCAAAAGCATCATCGCGCACATATGGGATGGTCCGTGCGGTTTGTGCCTGTGATGTTGCAGCTTGATTGATCTCAGCTGTAGTGGCTTCTCCTGATCCTGTCACGGTGTGGAAGCCTCTGCGATGGTGATGGTGGAGTCGTTATTTGCTGCAGTTGTGGGAGCTGCAGATGACTCGGTTTTAGCCGGGGCTTCGGAATGTGTTGCCCGGTGATCGAGCCTCAATTGTCTTAATGACTTCTTCGGTCTCGAGTAGATTTCTCTAAATGAATTACCGATCCTCTGTTGCATCATCGGCGTCATCGATGATGATGAAATTTATGAGTTGGCTCATCATCGAAGTTAAATTTTTGACGACCACTTTATCACTTGGTCGACTCTTAGTCTTAAGAACATCCTCAGCTGGGTCCCTCTGATCTACAATGGGGGTGGACTTAGCTTCATCTTCAGACCCCAAGAATGATGTGTCTAAGTTCTCCTGGGAGTCATGAAGTGCACTTATCTCCTCTTCTATTTTAGTGCTTTGAATAGGAGGAATGTTACGTGTCTCTTGAGATTTACCGGGAAGTCTCAACCTCCCTTGGGCCTTCACTACCTCCAGCAGTCTCAAACTGCAGCGAGGCCTTCAATATTCCCTTCGACATTCGCAGTTGTCTTAGGGTCTTGGACCATGACATCCATAGGAGTCTCAACCCTTAAGATTACACTTTCACTGGCCATAATGTTAACTCCCAGGGCATCTCCATCATGTGCCTCGACTGTAGGGACAGTGTCATCAGCCTTCAAAGTAGCTGATATTTCAGCTGGGACAGACTCAATTGTCCGAGCTTCGTCAATATCAATCTGATGTGGTTCTTTCTTAGTTTCCACTTTGCCTCCTTGCTTCAAGTTAGAGTCTTCTGCAGCATCCTCCGACCCTGCTGCAGTGGAGAGTTTCCCCTCACCGGTGGCACACCCGGTGAGGAGTCGATAATGGGGTCACTCTGCTCCTGACTCGTGGCTTGTTCTTTTGAATGCTCAGTTGCTAGGGCAAGTGGTAAAACACCTTCTTCAGGGGTTGGCTCAACTTGGGTGCCTAAAGTCCCAGTTTCATTGCCAATTCCCTTGGACCCATCCTCCGAAAGTACCGGGGACATAGGCTGCGGCGATATCGTGGCAATCCATCGCACTACTCCCAGAGGGTTGATCTGCAGGAGAGATTGAGACGACTCTCCTGGTCCTTTAAATAGTTGTTGCTCATGCAACTGCCTGTATTCTCTCATTGTTTGTTGCATGTGTGACTTCTCTGATGCAACAATGGGTTCCTCATCACTCTGTGAGTATATGTCTAGATGTGTATGAGTGTGAGATGGAGAGTTTGTGAATACACACATCTTGGCCTTTTCTAGGACACGGGCTTCCTCGGCTGCCTTTTCTTTTTCTTCTTCCTTGATGATTCGAAGAATATCCATGCCATTTTCTTCATCAAGAGCCTGTCATACCATGGCAACTCCAAGAAATTGCAACAATTACTCTTCTTCTTCGATATACTCAGGGTGAGTGAACTGCGCCCTTGAGTGATCAAGCTTCCATGCTCTCCATTCTCTAAGGCGTCTCTGGATATCTGGATGTATTGGAGAATACATGATGATATCATCATCATCATCTTCTTATTGTCCTTCCTTTTCTGGGATTGAAGGCAAGATACTCTGCTGCTCCTCTCCTTCAGAACATCAAGTAGTAGGTGGAGAGACAACCTTTTCAACAGGATGTTCGATTGTCTCCATTTGTTTTGCTTCCTCATTTGTCGGCCTTGGTGAGTCTTCAAAGGGACTCTGCTGATGACCTTCAGCAGTTTTGTTAGATTTATCAATAACTTCAGGAGACTGCACTTCCTGAGTTTCAGCGGTCTCGGAAGATTTCTTGACTTAGTGGCGATTCGGTTGTCTTCCAATTGAGTTTCTTACCGTCTCCTTTTTCTTGGGACGAACTAGAGGGAGTTAAGTTCGGGTTCAGTTCGATGGTTTCATCACCGGTGGGAACTTGGGCATTCTTCCTTGAGGGAGTCGCCTTCCTTGACTTGACTTAGCGATCCTTTTTTCCAAAAGGTGGAGAAGGGATTTGGGGTTCCTTCTCGGCCTCGGCTCACGGGGCGGGAGACACACATTTTGCACGAGCAGTAACTCTCTGCGGCGGTAGGTGCATCCTTTTTGTAGCTGCAGGGCAACCTTCTTCTTTGGTTCTTTGGGAAACTTTCTTCTTTGGATGAGGGGTAGTTTGTGTCATTGGGTTCAATTGATTCCCCCTCACTTGTGTCCACTTTCATTGTGTGGGCTCTCTTCTCAGGCACGAGAGAGGTTCGTCCCGAACATCTTTTTGTTGACATGGAAAGGTTTTCCATGTCGAAGGGGAACACCCTTCACTTCCATCAAGTGGCCAATCACGAGGCCATATCCAAGAGATCCTCCAAAAGGATCCATCTTCCTTGAACGACTTATTTGCCACATTATGGCAGAGTCTGCTGTACACGAACTCAGCCCAGTTTACTCTCTTGCCTTGAATGATCGCAGCCATGACGATTAGCTTAGTCTTGGACAACTGATTAAAGATTCCAAACTTCATGTCTACACATTTAGAGACGACATCCATCAATTTATGATAGTCATCCTTCAGCAGCTTCTTCTCAGCTGTGTAGACCACCTTAGCAGCACACTCCGGTTTGGCTATCTCTTTCCATGCAGCAGCCAAATCAACATCAGCTTCATTAATCTCCTTCATGCCTTCAGACGACAACAAGCAGTGCTCCGCAAGGTCTTTAGCATTTATCATTATATCCTTGTGGTGGACAGAAGACTTGATCCCTTCGTCCTGCACTTCAGCATTAACATAGAACTGCGCTACCTCCTCGAGATAGGTATGCGAGTATTCCAAAGTCAGAAAAGCCTTAAGACATGACTTTTCTAGCATCTCAATAACCTTCTTAACAAGGGTTTCATCGGAACCCTGCTTCACCATACCTTCAAAATCCACTGACGATCTGGAGTGGATTTGCTTCGATAGCTTGGCGAAATCAAACTTAGGTGCCATTATAAGAGATTTTCACCGATTAAAACTTGACGAACTTGCTTGAGGACACTTAGGGTTTGCGAGAGAGAAATAGCTTGCTTTCTTTTTGCTTGAAGATGAATAGTTTCCGAATGAGAGATAGAAAGCTGGAAAAATGAATATATAAGGGTTATGAAAGAACATGTCTTCGGATTTTGAAATTTTGATCGAGATCAACGGTTCAGATTTAGCACATCAAAGCGCATTTAATTTCTCACATTTAATGCGACAACATTAATATCCAATCATATGCTTATTGTGCAGCTTTTGACTGTACCTGTCATTATTTCGTTGACGTCATTCTTAAAAAAACATTCCCGCTCATTAAAAATGACTGCGTTTTTGTCACTTAGCTCATAAATGACTGATCTTATATCAAAAATGACTTAGCTCTGCTTCTCTCTTTTCATTAAGTGACTCAGCTGTCAGCTAACTCGATACAGCTGGCTTCCGGATATAGCTGTTTCACATGGTTAATTCATGAAACTTGTTCAATTTTCATCTCCTCATCTTCCATCTCTTCTGATTGAGTCTTCTGAGTGTCAACTCAGCTCAATTATCCCTAGTTCATGCTTAAGCTCTTCAAATCTTGATTCACATAGAGGCTTAGTGAATATGACAGCTAACTGCTTATCAGTTGAGATATATTCCAAAGTGATGTCTTTCTTTTCAACATGATCTCTTATAAAATGATATCTGACATCAATATGATTTGTTCTTGAATGTAACACAGGATTCTGAATGATTGCAATAGCACTTGTGTTATCACACATAATTGGAATATCTTTTTCTTCATTCTCATAGTCTCTCGGTTGTTGTCTCATCCATAGGACTTGGGCATAACAGTTGCCCACAGCTATGTACTCTGCTTCAGTTGTGGATGTGGCTATTGAGTTTTACTTCTTGCAAAACCAGGAAACCAATATGTTTCCAAGCATTTGACATGTACCTGAAGTACTTTTCCTGTCAACTCTACATCCAGCATAGTCTGAGTCTGAATAACCAATAAGCTTGAATCCACCTTCCTTTGGATACCATAGGCCAACTTCCTGGCATACCTTCAAATACCTTAGGATTCTCTTAGCTGCAGTCATATGGCTCTCTTTTGGTGCAGATTGAAATCTTGCACACACACCTACTGCAAAGGTGATATCTGGACTGCTGGCTGTTAAGTAGAGCAATGATCCAATAAGTGCTCTATATCTGCTTTGATCTGCAGCCTTGCCATCTACATCCATGTCCATCTTGATTGATGTATTCATTAGTATTTTCACAGAAGACTTCTCTTCCATACCAAATTTCTTCATTAATCTCTGGTGTATTTTGTTTGACTTATGAAGGTTCCAACCTTCAATTGCTTAACTTGAAGACCTAGGAAGAAAGTCAGCTCTCCCATTATGCTCATTTCAAATTTTCCTTGCATGAGGTTTGAGAACTTATCACAGAGCCCTTTGTTTGTGGATACAAAAATGATGTCATCCACATATATTTGAACAAGCAGTGTACTCTCTTCATCTTGAATTCTGAAGAGTGTTCTATCTATTTTGCCTTTGGTGAATCCATTGTCAGTTAGAAATAGAGACAATGTATCATATCATGCTCTTAGTGCCTATTTCAATCCATATAATGCTTTCTTGAGCTTGTACACCTTATCTCCAATAGTCTTCTGCTTAAAGCCTGGAGGTTGCTCAACATAGACTTCTTCCTCTAACAGTCCATTTAGAAATGCACTCTTCACATCCATTTGATATACAGTGAAGTTCTTATGTGCAGCATAGGCAAGAAACATCCTTATTGCTTCTATTCTTGCAACAGGAGCAAATGTTTCATCAAAATCTATTCCCTCTTCTTGGCAATACCTTTTGGCTACTAATCTTGCTTTGTTTCTTACCACAGATCCTTCCTCATTCATCTTGTTTCTGAAAACCCATTTTGTGCCAATAACATTTTGATGGGTTGGTCTCCGCACCAATTGCCATACTTTGTTTCTTTCAAACTAATTCAACTCTTCTTACATGGCTTGAATTCAATGTGTGTCATCCAATGCTTGAGACACATCTTTTGGCTCTATTTGGGAAATAAAACAAGTGAACATTGCTTCTTGCTGAGCTCTGGATCTGGTTCTAACACCATCTCTAACATCTCCAATAACTAGCTCTGGTATATGGTCTCTCAGCCATCTCACATCAGGTTGGAGCAAGTTAGCTAGGTTCAACCATCTCGCAGCTATGTTGTCTTGATTAGCTCTTTCATCTTCATTCGATTGTAGACTTTCCGGTTTGTCTTTGAGATTGACCATCTCATCTTCATCCGGGTTGATTGCTCTTACTTCACTTCAACATAAGGACTCTTTTGCATAGTTGGTGATTCAAACTTATCGGATAACTCTTCAATGTCTTCTCCACTCACATTAGGTTCATCAAAAACCACATGGATTCATCAAAAATCATAATTAGGCTTTGCTCCGAGTATCCCAAAAAGTTACCTTCATCAGCTTTAGCATCAAAAGCCTTCAAATTATCTTTGTCATTGTTATGGATGAAACATTTACATCCAAATATCCTGAAGTACCCAACGTTTGGCTTTCTCCCTGTCCATATTTCATAGGGAGTCTTGGTCAATTGCCTGTTTATCATGCATCTATTTTGAGTATAGCAAGCAGTGTTGATGGCTTTAGCCCAAAATCTCTTAGGCAATCCAGCTTCAGCTAACATGGTTCTTGCAGCTTCCTTGAGAGTTTTGTTCCTTCTTTCAGCTACTCCATTCTGCTATGGAGTTCTTGCTGCTGATAATTCATGAGCAATACCATTTTCAACACAATACTAAGTAATTATTGTAAGTCCAAGTGGCTACGATAATCTAGAGGGGGGTGAATAGATTATCTCCATCTTTTCGATTTCGCCCTCTTTTTCAAACCAAATGCTCAAACACAATAATAAAGGTGCGGAATGTAAACAACACGCGTCGATTTTTAAAGAGGTTCAACCCACCTAGGGCCTAATCCTCTACCACCCCAGTATATCCGGGATGGATTTAAAAAAAAAGATTTTATTAATTTACCACAAATTAATACAACACCAACTTACAACAACACCTTGAAGAGCACCACACTCTTCTTCAACACCACCTTTGAGATTACCACAATCTCACTTGAAGATTACCACAATCTCCAACGGCACCTTGTGAAGATTACCACAATCTTCAACCTTGAAGAATACCAAATTCTTCAACACCTCAACAAGAAGATTACCACAGTCTTCTTACACCTAACACCTAGATCACCCAAGTGTGTTCTTACCACAAGAACACTCACAAGGATATCTTGTGTTGAATGATTACCCAAATTCAAGATTACAACTCGATAATTGTTAATACAATAGAGTGCAAGTGTAATCAAGAATAGCCTAGACCCCAAGGATGTGAAAGTGAATAGCTAGGCAAATTACAACTAGAAATAAGACAATGTAAGAACAAGTGTATTCTTGAGTGTATCTTGTTGTGTTGTATCTCAATTGTTGTATTGGTTGCTCCAAAACTTCCTCTATTTATAGGAGATGATTGATCAAGCATAGGCTCCTCTTGGGAATTGAAAATCTCTGAGAAAAATACAATTAAAATCAAGAATATAGCTGTTAGAAATCAATCCCACAATTTAAGGAAATGTGTCTCATTGTCAAACGGTCATATTTTTTTCTTTGTCAAAAAAACAGGCGACCGCAGTGGCCGCAGAAATAAGAGATTTGAAGAACACTTTGAAAAATTCAACAGGGCGACCGGTCGACATAGGCTTCGACCGGTCGACCCCTGTCTCAACCGGTCCCCCTAAGTGTTTTGTTGAAGAAAACTTGTTGCTTTGAAGAACGTTGTGCAGTCGGTCGACCCCTGGCGCGGCCGACCGGATGGTCGACGCCAAGGGCGACCGGTCGACCTGACCGTTTTTCACTTCTGTCTCATTTTTTGTTCCAAAAACATCTTCAGGTACGGGTTGCCCTATAGGGCGACCGGTCGACCACGAGACAGAAATGTTGTCCAATTTTTGTCGAAAATAAAACCCAAGAAATACTCCAAAAATTTAGTAAACATTTTAAACCACTTGGAAGTATTTAGACAACATTTAGGAACCTAGTTTAGACGTAAAACCCCATTGACATAAAATCATTAAAAGTGTTGTCCAATATTTATCGAAAATAAGCTTGAGGAAATACTCCGGAAAATATTAAAACCATTTTAAATCATTTAGGAGTATTTGGACAACCTTTAAAGACATTGTTTTGGTGACAAAATAAAATCATCAAAATTAAGATAAAAACATGTACCAAACAATCTCCCCCTTTTTTATGATTACAAACCAAAACAAGTTTTACACAAACTAAGAGAGCAATTTTAGAAATGATTTTCCGGTAAAAACATTTGACCGTTTGGAAGCAACCAAAATTTCCAAAAATATTAAAGCAACCAAGTAGGGAGTAAATATATTCAATAATAAGCACAAGCTCCCCCTATCAACAAGCATATCAAGAATAATGTAAAAGCAATTTTCCATAAGCTAAAAACTTTAGCTTTTACAATTTGTTCAAGAGCTTATAAGCTCCCCCTGTCACAAAACATCATTAAACAATTATATAGAGCTTATAAGCTCCCCCAGTCACAAAACATCGTTAAACAATTATATAAGTCCATCAAGCAACCATTGGACTAAAAATGAATCACAAGTTATGGCTTTTAAAATAGCCATAGCTTATAGCTTTTATAACAAGCTTTTATTAGCTTCTTTGAGCTAATGAGCCAATTTCCTATTTCTCCCCCTTTGGAATCATCAAAAAGAATGTTAGGATGATAGAAAGCTCATATAATGACATCAAAGTGCACCAAAGGGACGGTTTATCAACCGTTGAGCAACTAGAGCTTTTAAAAAAAATCCAAGGAAAAATTGGAGAAACGTATCATAAGAAGTCCATAAGCTCATTTGTTAGCTAAAAAACATGATCTCAAAAAGATTTTTAAGACATTTGGAAGCAAGAGACTCATGTAGAAGTTGAAAATTTCATTGTAACATTTCATCGAACACATTGTGGGCGTGAGAATTAAAAGAGATAGTATATAGCCCTTGTAAATGTAATCAAGCCAAGTTTTTCATCACCAAATACAATTAAAAAATTATCATTCATCAACAATCAATAAGCTCATCACAAATATATATGAATTGCATCAAGAAAAATGCATATAAGCCACAAACTCAAGGGTTCAACCCAATTGAGCTAAAGAAGTAGAATTCTTACCATTCGATTGGTAAAGACGAGCAACAATGATGATAACCGAGCTATGTAGTCCCCAAAATATATAATTCATGCATCAAAACTCATTTGAAATGAAATGTGTGTGAAAATTGCAAAGGGGACGAAAAATGAACCAAAAGAGCCAAAATGGCTAAGTGCGGAAAAGCAGAGCGTTTTTAGCAAGGAAAATCATCAAGGGCGACCGGTCCAGGGCGGGCGGCGGTCGACGACATGGGCGGCCGGTCGGCCTTGCCCAATCGCCCATTTGTTTGAGCTCTGTTTGAAAAATCCGAAGTTTGATCCAAAATCCGATTTTTCGCCCCTAAGTTTTAAAACGTGCAAGATGTAAACGTAAACCTCATTCAATATACATTATGTCATAATCAAGCTCGAAATGAGGTAAAATACTCTCGGTAAATGATTAAAAAGTCCGCGAGTTAACTTTGAGACAGAATTAATCACATCTCAAGTTTTTGATAAAAATGCAATCCCTTAGAAAGTTTTTGAATCTCAATATGTTTAGTTCGATTATGACGAACCATATTTTGAATACGAATAACCGTATAATAAATACCGAACTTGTTATCCCAAAAAATAAGAACGTTTTAAATCTATGGATATACAAGTCATAAGAAGAAGTGCCTTATAAATATTTGAAAATTTCTTTTAACGGCACTTTAATGAGATTCGTTGGGATAATTTTTGAAGTCGAGCATATAGACATAAGGCATATGGAATGTCGAGTCTATAGAAATAATACAAGAAAACATACCTCGAATTTGTTTGTCAACCGACATGCCTTTCTCAACCTTTGTCAATCTCTTCATTGGTAGCCATAGAGGTTGAGATGATTCTTCCTTCTTCAATGCCTAACTCCTTCAAGAGTTCTTTTGAAATGTAACCATCTACTTGGCATTGAATGATTTGAAGTCCAAGCAAGAAATTGAGCTCCCCCATCATGCTCATTTCAAGTACACCTTGCATCAACTTGGAAAAATATCTTGCACAAATATTCATTAGTAGTACCAAAAATATTCTCATAAATATGCACACGTAAACAATCTTGCCCTTTTTCAAAAACAAAGAGAGTAGTATCAACTTTACCTCTTGTAGAATCATTTAGCAAAAATAGCTAAGTCTATCAACCGTACAAGGCCTTTTTTAAAAAAAAAAACATTTGGCCTAGAAAAAAATTTTAAACCCCGGAGGTTGTTTTATATAGACTTCTTCTAAAATAAAACCATTGAGAAAATTGGATTAAACATCCATTTTGTAAAGCTTGAAATTTTCTTAAAACAAGAATGGGCAAGTAAAATGTAAATAGCTACTAAGTGTGCTATGAGTGCAAATGTTACATCAAAATCAATTACCTTCTTCTTGAAAATACCTTCGAGCTACTAACCTTGCCTTAGTTCGACCAATGTTGCCTTGGTCATCGAGTTTGTTCCGGAATACCCTTTTTGTCTACTTCATTATTATCATCATAGGGCATCCAATTTGTCTAAGATGTTCACAATAGAACATATACATCCAAATATTTTGAGGTAACCAATATTTGGAGTACTTCATTTCTCATCTACACAACTAAACAAACTCATTAACGGCATCGCTTATATAATCAAGAATAAAAATAGCCCAAGTGTAAAAACATGTCTCAATCATCAATAACAAAATATCTTGCAAAAGAGCATAGTAGTAAGAGACATTATATATATAGACTATGAAGCAAGAAACACATACTATGCATTTGGAAGATCATCAAGAGTTTATAATAAATCATGCAAGATCAAATAAGCTTAAGAAAGCTACAAAAGGTCTCTTTTGAAATTTGAAAATCCGATAGCATATAATTGAGACCTCATTTAAAAGAAGTATTTGAACAAAAGTTGACAAAGCAAATATGTGCAATCAAATATCGAATAGTGCCTTTAAAAAAAATCTAAAAATCCTCTTAATGGCACTTGTATGAAATACTATGAAAAACAAGCACATAGGCACATGGAAATACATATATCGAGTCTATAAGAGTAAGAATAACACAAGTAAACATACCTCGATAATTTATGCCTTTCTTGACAAATAATGATGTAAATGGCCATTTGTGAAAATATGTAAATCCTACACAATACTTAAAACAAATCTAGGACAAATCATAATGATAAAAGTGTAGGCTAAGAGATATCGCAAGTAAACTCATGCCATAAAAATCCATAGGAGATGATAACACACTCTAGTCTACAAAAAAATGCACAAGAGTTTTAAAAACATCATATAAGGTCTTTTTTTTCAAAAATATTTTTAAAGCACAAATATATATTGAAGACCTTAATTAAAAAATAAATACTCGAAAACTCATTTGCAATATAGGCACAAATAAAAACATGCATACTAACTAGATAAAATGCATATTTTAAATGGGGAGATACGGTTTATCAATTACGCCGTTTCCATGGGTTGTGTCATTCCCATTGTTGATGATATCTTCCCCATGAGAAGTCACTTCGTTGATGATGGTTTCTTTGATCACTCCATTTCCAAGGTTTGTTACCTTCCCATTGTTGATGGTCTCTTCTTCCTTGAAAATTATCTTGTTGATGATGTCTTTGTCGTTTCCAAGGATTATGTTCTTCCCATTTGTATCCTCTTCTTGGAAATTTGCTTTGTTGAGAATAGTTTCTCCTTCTTTGATCAAATGAAATGGTCATTTGATGTTTTCTTGGCGGTATGAATTTTCTTCGATCATTATTTCGCCGGGTACCTAATATGACATTATTTTGTGGTACCCTCAAGTGTTTGGGTCCTTTAGGATTAGCTTTGAGATTTTTAGGTCTCCAATAATGATTAGAGCTATTTCTAGCCCGACAAGTATTAGCCGTATGACCCTTTTTACCGCAATAAAAGCGTGTAATAATTCTAGGAGCATAATGACCAATGTGCTTAGAGACTTGATTCTTTTTCATGTGATTGACACCCTTAGGCTTATGATCAAGTTCTAGTTTCGAATTATCACAACAATCAACAATATCGGTCATTCTATTGGTACTCAAGTTGGATTTTAATAAATCCTTTTTCATGCAATCAATATTCTCAACAAGAGAACTATTTTCTTTTTCAAGGTTTCTAACTTTGTCAAGAGTGGTGGTGTGAGCACATGATAGTGATTCATAGGAGGTAAATAAATTGTCCTTATCATTTTTCAAAATAATGAATTCCTTTTTTCAATTTTTTGTATTTAACAAGTAAGTTTTGGAATTCATCTTGTAGCTCATCATAATCATTTTGCAAATCACTATATTCATTTTGCAATTCATGATCATAAGAAGTAGAGGGTTTAGAACATACCTCGTTTTCTTCTTCGATGCCCATGATGCATTGTTCAACTTGTTCATCATGGGAGGTTGTAGAAGGCTTATCCTATGTTGTTGGATTTCATGTTGTTTCCATTTGTGAAGTAGATGCTTTTGAGTTGCTCCTTTCATTTGCATATACTTCATAGATGACTTCTAATTTTTGCCATACTTCATGTGCCGATTGAATTCCTACAATATGTTCATATTCCAAATTAGTAAATGAACAATACAAAATATTTAGAGCCTTACCGTTTAAAGAGATGATTTTCTTCTCTTCATCATTTAGCTCTTTGAGGCTTTTGAAGGTGTGTGGTGTATCTTTCATCGGAATGGATTCTCCATTTATGACGGTGTTCCAAATATCAAACCCGCAACCTTGTAAATAGCATTCCATTCTTTCTTTCCAAAATATAAAGTTTTTGGAATCAAACCGAGATGGCTTGGTGGTGGAGGTGCCGGAAAGATGAGCTTCATTTGTAGCCGACGATCGTTTCTCTTCACTCGCGATGTGAAACGAGCTTGCCAAAGAGTTTGGCTCTGATACCACTTGTAAGTCCAAGCGGCTACGATAATCTAGAGGGGGGTGAATAGATTATCTCCATCTTTTCGATTTTGCCCTCTTTTTCAAACCAAATGCTCAAACACAATAATAAAGGTGCGGAATGTAAACAACACGCGTCGATTTAAAGAGGTTTAACCCACCTAGGGCCTAATCCTCTACCACCCCAGTATATCCGGGATGGATTTCAAAAAGAAAAAAGATTTTATTAATTTTGCCACAAATTAATACAACACCAACTTACAACAACACCTTGAAGAGCACCAACCACACTCTTCTTCAACACCACCTCTGAGATTACCACAATCTCACTTGAAGATTACCACAATCTCCAACGGCACCCTGTGAAGATTACCACAATATTCAACCTTGAAGAATACCAAATTCTTCAACACCTCAACAAGAAGATTACCACAGTCTTCTTACACCTAACACCTAGATCACCCAAGTGTGTTCTTACCACAAGAACACTCACAAGGATATCTTGTGTTGAATGATTACCAAAATTCAAGATTACAACTCGATAATTGATAATACAATAGAGTGCAAGTGTAATCAAGAATAGCATAGACCTCAAGAATGTGAAAGTGAATAGCTAGGCAAATTACAACAAGAAATAAGACAATGTAAGAACAAGTGTATTCTTGAGTGTATCTTGTTGTGTTGTATCTCAATTGTTGTATTGGTTGCTCCAAAACTTTCTCTATTTATAGGAGATGATTGATCAAGCATAGGCTCCTCTTGGGGATTGAAAATCTACAGAAAAATACAATTAAAATCAAGAATATAGCTGTTAAAAATCAATCCCACAATTTAAGGTAATGTGTCTGCTGTCAAACGGTCATATTTTTGCTGTCAAAGCACAGGGCGACCGGTCGCACAGAAATAAGAGATTTAAAGAACACTTTGAAAAATTCAACAGGGCGACCAGTCGACATAGGCTTTGACCGGTCGACCCCTGTCTCAACTGGTCCCCCTAAGTGTTTTGTTGAAGAAAACTTGTTATGTTTCAAAAGAACGTTCGAGTTCGACTGGCGATCGGTCGAAGATGAATCGGCCTTGAGCGTCGGTCGACCTGACCGTTTTTCACTTCTGTCTCATTTTTTGTTCCAAAAACATCTTCAGGTACGGGTTGCCCTATAGGGCGACCGGTTTACCACGAGACAGAAATGTTGTCCAATTTTTGTCGAAAATAAAACCCAATAAATACTCCGAAAATTTAGTAAAAACATTTTAAACCACTCGCAAGTATTTAGACAACCTTTAGGAACCTAGTTTAGACGTAAAAACCCATTGACATAAAATCATTAAAAGTGTTGTCCAATATTTATCGAAAATAAGCTTGAGGAAATACTCCGAAAAATATTAAAACCATTTTAAATCATTTAGGAGTATTTGGACAACCTTTAAAGACATTGTTTTGGTGATAAAATAAAATCATCAAAATTAAGATAAAAACATGTACCAAACAATTATCCCATTGACAAACTCAGTTCCTCTGTCAGATCTTATCTTTATAATGGTTTGGCTCTTTTCATTTTGAACTCTTTTCATCTCACGAGGTAAAAAAAGTTTCCTTCTTTTTGCACATGAAGATTGTCCATGTATATCTTGAGTAATCATCTACCACCACTAAGGTGTATTTCTTTCCACTTATGCTGGCTGGTTCAACTGGACCAAATAGATCCGTATGCAACAAATGCAATATCCCTGTTGAAGAAGGACTTGGCTTATCCTTGAATGTAGATTTGATTTACTTTTCCCCGGCATGCATCACATACACTTTCCTTCTTGTACACTCGATCCGGCAATCCTTCCACAAGATGACTCCTTGCAAGCTTGTTGATTGTCTTGAAATTGGATGATTTCACTTCTTGTGCCACAACCAAAATGTGCTCTTTGCTAAAGACAAGTGTTTGGTGTAGCAAGAGACCAATCTACCACATACATATTCTTCTGTCTTGATCCAAGTCTTATTTCATTTGATTGCATCTTTGATCCGGCACACTCCCATATTGAATCCAACATTGTAGCCCTTGTCACGAGTTGGTTGATGCTTAACATGTTGAAGTTAGGCCTTCAACATATGCAACATCTGTGATTTCCAATCCATTTTTCTTGATAGATCATGTGCCTTTGATTTCCCCTGGAGCTTCATTTCCTCCAACTATGACTTTTGCACCTCTAATCTACATGAATCTTGACAGATGTTTCTTGTTTTTACGCCGTATGTGTCCGGGCACCACTATCCATGTACCAGGTTCCTTGGCACTCAGTTGTTCCTTGAACCTGCAATCAAGGAAATTAGTTTTTAGGTACCCATACTTGCCTGGGTCCTAAGGAGTTAGTGCTGTAAGATGATCCAACCAACCTATAGCCAAATGACTTGATGTTCGCCTTGTTTTTAGCTTCACCGCAAGTGTACGGTACAGTTTATAGAATAGGGTTAGCAAGGTAGAATCCACAGAGACTAATAAATTAATGTACTAAGTACTGGGATTGTAATATCCTTATTTATATCCAGATGATCGAAATTGAGTGATTTGGTTTTGTAAACTAAAACAAGAATTTATCCTAAAATAAACAAAGTAAAGAGTGATTGAAAGATCAAGAAGATGAATGGATTCCTGGGTTATGGTTTGATTAATATCCCCTTTTATTATCAGATTAATCAAACCAAAGTTATACATATTCTTCCCTATAGAACAATCACAAAAGTAATTTACCCTCTCTCTCAAGATGCATGTAAAAACATTGATTGGAATATCTATGCTAGCATCTCTACTCAACATGAGATATCCAACTCCCAAAAGCACAAAAGATTAAATATCCTCACAAATATTCACAGACTTCTCAATCATGCAAATATTCATGTCGAGTACTCACAGATCTAGTATTAAAACTCATATGTTCGTAAAACAAGTTTAAACCAAAGGCCTTTTCATAAAACAAGAAGTAAAACAAAGTACTCGAACAGGGTCGGAAAATAATAACTTCAATTGCAATTAATCATCAAATAAAAGTATCCATTAACCTACTCCCAAACCCGGGAATCACAAGATGTTTAGCCAGACATAGAAAACAAATAATTCATAGACAAATTATCCATGTTCATGTCTAACTAATTGAAAATAAAGATACTATGGAATGCGAAGACTCGGGGACGTCGATGATCTCTCGATCTATCTTCAATCCTCAAGCGTGTTGTTGTGCCTTGATCGATCTCCAATTCTATGGTGGAAAATTGCTATTTTTTCTGTATTCCAGGGCAAAAGTCAGTGTATACTCATTTGTGGCCGTCCCGTCTCTATTTGTACTTCGTTCGGGTCGAAACCTAGTTCAAAACTTGTCAAACTCTATTTTCCCGCACAGGCGCACGGGCCGTGCGCCTAGTGCACGCCCAGCCCATGCTAGGTGCCACAGGAAATTTCCAATCACTGAAGGACGCACGAGTCGTGCGCATCATGCACGACCAGCCCATGCGTATGGTCGAAGCTCAATTCTCAGTTTTGGTTGGCGCACGGGTCATGCTAGGGACGCATGCCCTGCCCGTGCGCACCTGCTGGAACTTATACTTGTCCGTTTTCTTCTGTTTCTCACCTGGTTCGTCTGACTGCTTCCCGATTTAACTCCAAACTTTGTACTTTACTCCAAGTATCGGCGATTCTTTATCACAATGCTCAGAATTGTTGCCAAAATGCTACAATTGTCATTCATTTCCTACAAAATGAGCAAAGCGTGATACCTTTTCCACAAAATAGTAATAAAGCCCTTTTTACTCATGTAATGCATGCATAGCAACTAATTGTAGCTAGAGTTAAGCCCAAAATACATGCAAAACGCATATCAATCAAACCCCCAAACTTAAACTGTTGACAGTCCCGGTCAACACTTTTTACTCAAGATAAAACACAAATGGGGTAATGAAGAGCAACTCAAGAACAACGCATCACAATTCATGTCGTTTTTCCCTAGACAACAAGCAACCAATCAACCAAGCTTCGAATATCTAACATAGAGCACAAGTCAATTAAAACCATGGTAAATACTTCAAATCACGCCTCTTATGGATAAAGTGTATACTCTCATCTCTAGAATAGTAAGGGACGTGTACACCATTATCTAAATTCTCAATATCCTCCTATTCAACCTTTATTCAATCCCCTTACTCAATGTTATACGCTCAAGCTTAGGGTAACAGATATATCAAGTTTAAGGCATGAAATGTGGCTACCAAAAAATTAGGCAGTAGGCTCAAGTTGGCTAACTAAGGAAATTAAATGTCATTAGGAAGGCAAAAGGCTTGAATGGATTAACAAAAATGGCATAAAATCATCTTCATAAATTGCTTACAACATGTGACCTCAACAGAGATACCAGAGCAAGTTCTAGAATTCAAATCAACATGAATGACACATTCAATCAACAAACAAGCCTGCATGATAATGAAAGCAGTAAAGGCTCAAAAAGCTCACAGGCTTGCAATTGCATAATTCAAAGTATATCAACCATGATTTCAATATTCACATGCTCCATATTATCTATTCTCAACCCGGTCAACTCACGCTCAACACCCAATTCAAAACAACATAAATCGTTCAACAAATGTTCCCAAGATCACAACAAGCACACAATAGCGGTCAACTCACTCCCTAAAAAACTAAGAAAGCAGTAAACGTGCTAAAGCAATAAACGTGCTAAAATAAAAAATAAGCATCTAATGCAATACAACCTATATGCTCTACATGCAACTATATGAATGAAAAAAATCTCCACACCCTTCAATTAAATTACTACCTCTCCCCCCAAACTTGAATGAAATTATAGCGCATAGAAGAGAAGATAGAATTTCAAAGAAAAATGTGGAATGGACCTGGCTCACTGTGGGGGTGGCGGAGGAAAGTGGCCTTGGGAGATGTGCCACATTTGTACCTGATGCATCATTTGCAACATCTCCAATTCCCGCTGCTCCTGTGCCTGATATATCTGCTCATGGGCTTGATACCTTTGCTCCTGCTCTGTTCGGAAGGCACGGAACTCCTCCTGGTGATGCCAAAAATCATCCCGGTATGGCCAGAAATCATCCTAGTGATGCCTAAAATTGTCCTTGTGTTGTCGCATGTTCTCTTCAAGAGCAAAGAGTCTATCCTGATAATCCTGTCCCCCACGCTCCTCACCTTGGTGGGAGCTTTCTGGAAAGTCGGGCCTCCCCTGTTGGAATCCCTGCTTGAAACCCCCTGCTGGAAATCTGGCCCAAAACCCCTCTCTTGCCGATCATATTCCCTTGCCTCATTCGCCAAGTCCTCCTCATCGGGCAACCCGGCTACCCTCTTCCTTTTCTTTGCAGTCAGGCCGTCCATGACTCTGATATGTGCCTCACAGTTCATGAGCCAATTAATTTCATTGTCCACCACAGCTGTGAGCTGCGGGTTAGGAAGTGGGAAGGTCGGGCCAACCTTTTGTTGGAAGCAGATTATGTTTTCTTCGTCTGTTATTATTTTCATTTGGCGAAGGGCGTTCATGTTTATACTCTGACTGCCCGCGATGGGCTCCATTCTTCGCAAATCGACCCCAAAATGTCGAGCAATGGGGGTTAGCATTCCCCCAATCAGTATCATCCCCACGGTCTATTTGGCAATGAACAGGCGTGTTCCACAAAGTGGGCCGCCATATTGTAGGGGGTACGGGTGAGCATACACCAAAGTAGGTATAGCTCCCGAGCTTGCATACCTCCGTTATTTTGTCGGGCGTAGACGGAGTGCGCGGTGACTTTTTGGATGTAGCGGAAGATGGGGTTGCGGAGTGCGAAGGCCTTAGATGAGCGCGCCTCATATAGCATCGAGCTAGTTTCCGGTGTCTGAACCAACAATCGCGAGAAATCATACTGGTTGTAATTCGCTACGGGCCGAAAAGGGGCGCTAGATGGTACCCCAAATATCTCGTTGAGTTGGGCGATAGAGACATGTCGCCACTCGTTTCCCAATCAAAAATGGATCGTCTGGGGCTCGTTGTTCGCTCTTGTTTCAGTAATATCCAATGTGCTTAACATTTTATACGACAGCCACCGCCCTTGCATGAAGGCGGTCCACCCCACCCGTTCGAACATCTGCCAAATCTCCTCATGTATCCCAAAAGCTTGGGTACGGTCATCGTCAGCATATCTCATTGGCATAAACGAATGAGTGATCAATCTATTCCAGCGCTCCAGTTCATCGGCCTCAGTCAGAAGAAGTCCATAAGCCTCAGGGTTATCTGGATTTACCTCCCGCCGTAAGTTATTCCATCTTTGACGTCCACCCCGACCTCGTTGATTCCTTTGGTCAGCCATATTTTCGAATTAGTACCTGGCAAGGCAAATGTGAGAATATGTATGTGCCAAGTATAACAAGAAAACGATGAATTACATACAACAAATCAAATAAGGCATAATGTCTCATCTCTACAATTTAATCAACAATTAAGCTCCCAAGCCTACATGACAATGTAATTGCAGAGAATCATAGCCACTAACACCCTACATACGCAAGCTCGTGTACAATTCATGAAATCAACCACAAATCCCCTAATTCAACAACCCACAAGGTGTTCGATAAAATGCCCAATAGAAAAATCAATCTAAATCATGGGAAATTCATCAAAACATGCACCATATATGGACTCTAATCCATAATCTACAAGAAATTCGAAACAAAAAGTGAAGTTCTTACCAGAATTTTCGAAAGTTAGGGAAGAGATGAACTTGAAACCCTAGGCTCCTTTTCACACAAAAATCCTTCTCCAAACCGAGTTCACGCCCCCAATTCGTGTGTGTGAAGTGTGGGTAGTGAATTTGCAATGAAGTATAAGTGGTATTTTCAAAAACAATTGAGAGGGTTTTTCGAGCTTGTGCTTGTGCGCGAGGAAGAGTAAGAAATTGTGAAGAAAAAAATGCCCCTGCGCGACTTATGTCTGTCTCAGTCGACACACGCACGGGCCGTGCGCCTAGCGCACAGGCTGCCCGTGCGGGGTGCGGAAGTTTTGATCCAACATCCTGGGAACCGCACGGGCCGTGTGCAAGGCACACGGGCTGCCCATGCGGGGTGCCGAAAAATCACTCTGCAAGACACAATCACGCACGGGCCGTGCGCATGGCGCACGCCCTTCTCGTGCGGGGTGCCGAACTTCAGCTCCGAATTTTTCATTTTTTTGTTGTTTTTTTTGAAGGGAAAGCAAAAAAAGATCCTACTTATGAAAGCATAAATAAAATCCTAACTTAGCAAAGGAAAACAAGAAAAACAAAACATGGGAAGAAATAAAACAGCAAACCGTTGGGTTGCCTCCCAAAAAAGTGAGGCGTGTCACCTCTTTCTTTTGATCTCTATGAAGGTAATGCTTGATCCTCTGGCCATTTACCATGAACGTCTCCCCATCTCGTCTCAATAATTCCACTATTCTTGGAGGATTTAACACTTTCTTAATCACAAATGGCCCCGACCACCGAGACTTGAGTTTTCCGGGAAAGAGTTTGAGATGTGAGTTAAACAAAAGGACTTGTTCACCTGGTAAAAACTCTCTCTTCTTTATCATTTTATCATGCCATCTCTTGGTGCGTTCCTTGTAAATCCGGGAATTTTCATAGGCTTCATCCCGGAACTCCTCCATCTTATTCAAATGTAAAAGCCTCTTCTCACCCGCTGCTTGGAAGTCAAAATTTAACTTCTTCACAGCCCAAAACGCCTTGTGCTCTAGTTCCACGGGCAAGTGGCATGATTTCCCGAATACCAATTGATAAGGTGATGTGCCCAATGGTGTTTTTGTACGCTATCCGATAGGCCCATAATGCATCATCTAGCTTCATAGCCCAATCATTGCGATTTATATTCATTGTCTTCTCCAAGATTTACTTAATCTCGCGATTGGCTACTCTGCTTGCCAATTTGCTTGCGGATGGTATGTTAATGCCACTTTATACTTGACCCCGTATTTCGCAAGTAAAGTGCTCATCAATTTATTCACAAAGTGTGACCCCCCATCGCTAATCGAAGCTCTTAGGGTTCCAAACTGAGTGAATATGTTTTTCTTTAGGAATTTGAGCACTACTCGCGCATCATTTGTTTGTGCCGAAATCGCCTTAACCCATCACTGCAAGTAGAATGTACTGATAACCCGAAGAAGATGGAAAGGGACCCATAAAGTCAATTCCCCAAACATTAAAGAGCTCGACTTCTATCACATTGGTCATGGGCATCTCATGTCTTCTCGCGATGTTCCCCATCCGATGGCATCTCATGTCTTCTCGAGATGTTCCCCATCCGCTGGCACCTATCACACTGTTGCGCATATAGATAGCAACCATTAGACAAAGTAGGCCAGTATAAACCAGTTTACAATACCTTTGCCGCAGTGCGTGTCGGACCGAAGTGTCCTCCGGAAGGTGAAGAATGGCACTGTCGCAGTACTCCCTCCCACTCTTCTTGAGGTACACATCGTCGAATGATAGTATCGGCGTACCTCTTAAAGAGCAAGGGGTCATCCCACATGTAAAACTTGACATCATGAAGGAACTTCTTCTTTTGATAGGAGGATAAATCCGGAGGCATGACTCCTGCAACCAAATAAATAACAAAATCTGCATACCATGGGAATTTAGCCTCTAACATTAGAAGTTGCCCATCGGGGAACTCTTCCTTAATTGCATATGTGCCTTCTTTCGCATCTTTCTTGTACTCCAACCTGGACAAGTGGTCTGCTACCACATTCTCACAGCCCTTCTTATCCCGAATTTCTACATCGAACTCCTGCAACAAAGGGATCCACCAAATCAGTCTCGGTTTGGCATCCTTCTTGTCGAATAGATATTTGATCGCCGCGTGGCCTGTGTGGACTATTGTCTTAGTTCCAATCAAGTATGATCAGAACTTATCGAACACAAAAACAATCACCAGTAATTCCTTCTCCGTGGTGGTATAGTTTTCTTTGGCCTTTGTCTAAAGTTCTCGCTCGCATAGTAGATGGCTCACGACAGTGACTTGTCTCTTTTCGACCCAAAACAACCCCAACCGCAAAGTCATGGCATCGCACATCGGCTCGAAGGGGACTGACTCAATACGGAACTACAAGAATTGGTCTTTGTCACCACCAAAGCCTTCTTGAGAATCTCAAATGCCTGCAAACAATCATCGGAAAAATTGAAAGCAATATCTCTTTCTAATAACTGACTCAAAGGTTTAGTGATTTTAGAAAAGTCACAAATGAACCTTCTCTAGAATCCGACGTGCCCCAAAAAGCTTCTAATGTCCTTCTTGTTTGTTGGAGGTGGGAGTTTTTCAATTGCAACAATCTTCGCTCTGTCCACTTCTAAACCTGCAGAAGAAACTCGATGGCCTAATACAATGCCATCTCGTACCATAAAATGGCACTTCTTCCAATTCAAAACAAGGTTAGTTTCCTCGCATCTCTGCAACACTAGAGAAAGATTATCCAAGAAATGATCAAAGGAATCTCCAAAAACAGAAAAATCATCCATAAAACCTCCATTATTTTCTCAATAAAATCATGAAAGATAGCCATCATGTATCGCTGAAAAGTCCGAATGGCATTCTGCGAAATGCAAACGTACCATAGGGGCATGTAAATGTCGTCTTCTCTTGGTCTTCCGGGGCAATCATGATCTGGTTGTACCCGGAATAACCATTGAGAAAATAATAATAATCATATCCCGCCAAGCGATCTAACATCATATCAATAAAGGAAGAGAAAAGTGATCTTTACAAGTGGCGTCATTCAACTTCATATAATCAATGCAAATACGCCATCCAATAACTATCCTAGTCGCAATAAGCTCATCACGTTCGTTTCTAACTACGGTCATCCCCCCTTTCTTTGGTACCACTTGTACCGAACTTACCCAAGAACTATTAGAAATAGCATATATGATTCCAGCATCTAACCATTTTAAAACCTCTTTTCTAATGACCTCTTGCATTATAGGGTTTAATCTTCTTTGATTTTGCACTGAAGGTTTATAGACATCTTCCATTCTAATTTTATGCATTACTATCGATGGACTTATGCCTTTTAAATCAGAAATTGACCAACCGATCGCAGACTTATGTTTTCTTAACACCCTAAGCAATTTATCAAGTTGAACTGAAGTTAAAAGGGATGATACGATTACCGGATTCGTGTTATTTTCTCCAAGGAATGCATATTTGAGATGCTCGGGCAAGGGTTTGAGTTCTGGGTTCGAAATGGGTTCTTTGGGTTGACGCACGGGCTGCCCGTGCTCAAGCGCACGGGCCGTTCCCTCTTCAGTGGTAGAGTCTTTTGTTTCGGCCTCATGCACGACCTGCCCGTGCTCAGACACACGGGTCGTGCGCTCTTCAGGTATTGCGGCCTTTTCTTCGACCCCACGCACGGCCTACCCGTGCTCAGACGCACGGGCCGTGCGCTCTTCAGGTTTTTGATCCTTCTCTTCGGCCATGCGCACGACCAGGGCGTGCTACGAAGCACGGGTCGTGCGCCCCTGCAGAACTGAATCCTGCACGTTTTTCTGTGTGTGTGCGCCTCTCGCACTTCTCGGTAGCTCCTACATATTATCTAAAGCACAAACATAGTCATAGCTGACTTTGACTGACTGTAGGTCCCAAGGGGTGTGAGAGTAAGGTTTAGAAGGGGGGGTTGAATAAACCTTACCAACTTTTCGATTTAGTCCTTTTAAAATAGTTCGGAGTTAATACTTCACAGCTAAGTCCTTGATGGACAGCTAAGTTAGTTAACCAGCAGAGTTAGCCACTCAACAGACTCGACTGAGCTGTTGATAGAATAACTCAGCTGCTTAGTTTAAGGCTTAACTCAACTGTGATATGTTTTCAGCGGAAGACTTAACACCCTGGAATTTGGTTTAAGTTTGTTTTACCACTTGGTTTTAGCACTTTGTTAAATATCAATTGGATAGCAAATTTTAAATGAGATATAAAATAATATGCAGAATTGAAGTACTGAAATATAAATGACACAATAAATTTTATAGAGGTTCGAAGATGGGGTAATTCTTCAAATCCTCTCTTCTCCAACTCCTTGAGGAATACACTAAGTATTGATCAGAGTACAAAGTGGTTATCAGTACAGATGCAAGTCTTGATTACACAGCTGACTTGATCCTTTGGGACTCAGTCTGGAGATGCCTTGGTCACACAGCTGGCTTCTCGTCCGACTCAGCTTCTTCACAGGGCATTTGTCTTGCTACTACAGCTCACTTGCTCAAGTTTCTTGGATTTGATCACGAAGCCCTCCAATAGCTTGAGACTGGTTCGACCTTGAACCTTTCTACAATCCTCTGCGGAATGTAGACCCCTTTGATTCTTTAGATGTTTCCTCTTCAACTGATGGAAGTGGTCTTTCCTTCACAGGTTAGTGTTAGATTGATTTCCTTCGTAGTGCAGGCTTGAGGATTAAACTTGAATGACTTGAGAATATTTCAGTAGGTTACAGCTTGAATAATAGCTTGAAAGTTTCAGGTAACAAGGTAACCTTTTCTCAAGGTGATTCCTCAGCCTTTTATAGTGTTCTTTTGAAAATTTGCCCATTGAAGAGATAGGTTAATTTTCAAAAGACACTTGTGGTCGTTGGCTTGTCTTGTTGCGATCCTTGGAATTGACATTTCCTCGTATTGAATGAGTCTGCGACTTTTCGAGTTCGACACACAGTGCGGTGCTTCCCATTGGTTTATTCCTTTTGCACGCTCGACTCGGGGTGAGCACTTTAAGAAAGCGCAAGTATGGGAGTATTACTTGTTTAAGTAATTTTCTTGACTTGTTCAACGGATCTCTTTCGATTGTCTCGACTTGATTGTATTTCCTTGATTTCCCGGATGACTTGAGTCGCCTTCCAATCATTGGATGACTAATCACATTACTTAAACTTGAGACTTGGCTATCTTGAGTTGACTTGATTGATACTTCACTCAATCGCATCTCGGTTGCTCCTTGATCGAGTTCTGTCTTCCCTTCCTTGCCGCACTCATTTTGCCTCTCGCGGTGGAGTTTTCCTTCTAGTCTCCGGTTGACTTCTTGCATGTTCAGGCATAGCGACTTAACTCGGCTTGACCAGACCTATCTATTACAATGCAAATTACAAGGAAAATGGGGTGCCAACTTTCTATTCTATGTTTTACATGGCATTCATCAAAATCTAAAAATTAATTTCCCAACAATTCCCCTTTTTTTGATGATGCCAAAACTTAAAGCATACGTACAAAAAGTAAATGTCAAAAGATACATACAGATAGTGCAGTAGCAAAGAATGTATGTGTAGAATCAATCTATTT
Source organism: Rehmannia glutinosa (assembly GCA_016081115.2). Taxonomy (NCBI): domain Eukaryota; kingdom Viridiplantae; phylum Streptophyta; class Magnoliopsida; order Lamiales; family Orobanchaceae; genus Rehmannia; species Rehmannia glutinosa. Next base: position 78,021,010 of record CM071934.1, read on the forward strand.
ATTGATCATAACATTCTTGTCCTTTACTGTTGTTTACAAAGTGTATCGTGAGCAACCATCTATGTCTACGAAAAGAAAATAGAGAAATTACAGATTTCTTATTCAATGTGGAAGACTTACATACTTATGTATTTACAAAAGTAAATTACATGAAGGGTGGACAAAGAACACTTCATCTCCTTCGCCGCCTCCTTCTTTCCTCATCACTCTGTCTTCTTCGACCTTTTTCTCTTCTTTCTCTTCTTCACCGCTTTCTTTTTCTCATATGATTTTCCTCGGCGACTTCATCTCTTCTTTTTCTTTCTTATCTTTCTTCCACTTGGTGAGTTTGTCTTTTATTCTCTTCCTCGATTCTCTTTACATACTCACCATTGTTCTTGGCCACTTCGTCGAATCCGCCCAATAGATCCCTCCTTTCTTTACGGATCTATATATTCAATGTTTTTGGGAGAGGTCCGGGTCTAAAACCTCTTCCTCCTCCATCGCTTCTTCCTCCGCCTCGGGCGTGTATTATCTGGGGCCTTCTTCTTCCCGGTGAGTGACCAAGCAGAGTGATCAGCCAGAGTGACCGATGGTCTGCACTTTGCTGTCGCTTCTTCACATAGTTTGAGGCCTTTTTCCCAATACAAGTCCCAGGCTTGGGCCATGGTCATGTTCACGAAGTATCCTCGGATGCGGCGTCTTAATTCATCAACGGATCTCGGCTCGGTTTGACGTACGAAATGGCATCGGTGTCTCTTCCCGCCAAAATGCCTCCATATTGTTTGAGTATATCCATCACTCGGGCATCCATCTTTCCTTCCACCTCCTTCATCCCTCGCTTCTACTATTTTTCGCACCATGGGCATGCTGCGGAGTGTTGGAGCGCGAGTCATCGGGAGTTTCTTTGATGATATCGTGATGACAAATCCTTGTTGAGGGTTTTAGCAATCATCAATGTCATATCTTTCGAACCTTCCCCTCAACAGATTTTCCCTTCTTCTCTCTTTTTCTATTCTTCATTGTCTTTTCCTTCATAGTTGTGTCCTTCCTTCTTCTCAGCTTCAGATCCTTTTAACGCCTTTAGGTATTCCTATTCCCCCTTTTTGGCATCATCAAAAGAGAGAGGAACCCTTGGAAACATGCCAGCAATCATGAAGTCTAAGCGGTGATAGGCTGAGTTATGCTTCAATCTGGCTGCGGAGTATCTTGCACGGGTCGGAGCGGGTGGTGTTGGATTCATTTGCCATCATCGCCTTCATTTCAGCTATGAGGAGGCTGAATTTCTTTTCCATGTTTTCCTCTACACGCAGAAGCTCTTTCTTATGAAATTCACGCAGCAGCTGCATCTTTGTGTTGTGAGATTCATGCATTCGATCGATGTTTTCTTGCATTCTTCTCTTCATATCAGCATTCTCAGCCCGCCAGACTAGCAATTTATTGAACAATGTTCTGAAGCATCGAACTTGTTCTACGCGCATTGTCTGCTATTGTTGCCACCATTCCCGGATCTTGACAATTATTCCTCGCAGATCGGCAGTAAGATTAGCATCTCGGTTATCCAGTCTCATGTCCAGTGAGGCCTGGTGCCTTTCCATCTTCTCTATCTCTGCAAATATGGCCTTGAAAAATTCCCGAACCTCAGCTGTCACTTTTGTCTCAGCTGGCGGCCAAGCAGCATCAAAGTTAAAGTCTGTTGGGACGATGGTATCTGTTGGAATAACGGGATCAGGTTTATGGAAACGTTCTTGATCTCTAGCTGATTCTTCAAGAAGGTCAGGTAGCTCCAGAGAGAAGGGGAACGATTCTTCAAACGGATCATCATGGGCAACGGGAATCTGCTCAATGGTAACTTGTGCCCGTGATGTGACCGGTGGAGTCGATTCTTCTACAGCTTGGGGAGCCTGCGCAGTTGACTCTGTTTCAGTTGTAGTCTATTGGGGTATTGACCCGGTGGTGAGCCTCATTTGTCTCTCAACAACTTTGTCGGTCTCATTTGGTTTGTCCATATGAGTTGGTGGTCTCGGTCATATCGTGGCGTCATCGGACGATGATGAGATTTGCATGGGTGGCTCATCATCAAAAGTAAAAGTTTGGCGAGTAGCCTTAAGATCGGACTTACTCGTATTTGGGAGAACATCCTCAGCTGAGTCTTTTGGATCGGCAATGGGGGATGACTCAGCTTCGTCTTCACCTTCAGATCCTAGAAAGTTTACATCAGGATTGTCTTGGGAATCGTGAAGAGCACTTATCTCCTTCTCAGATGGATCAATCATAGTAGGAGGGATGTTCTGTGCTTCCGTTTCTTTACCCTGGGAAGTCTCAACCTCTCGTTGGCCTTCACTACCTCCTGCAATTTCAACTGCAGCTAGGCCTTGGACAATCCCGTCGACAGACTCAACTGTCTTAGGGTCTTCAGAGGTGGCATCCACTGGAGTCTCAACTCCATGGATTGCACTTTCATTGCCCAGAGTGTTAACTCCCAGGGCAGATCCATTTTGTGCCTCGACCGCATCGGCTAGCGTCATTGGCTGCAAAGCGATTGGCACTTAATTTGAGACAGCTCAAGCATGCGAGCCTCGTCGGTGACAATTTGTTGTGTATCCATTTGTTTTTCCTTCTCCACTTCGCCTCCAAGATTCGTTGTGGGAGTCACTGCAAACATTCTCGACCTAGCTGCGGTGGAGGGAGTTTCCCTCTCGGCCAAGCACACCGGTGAGTGACTTGGATTGGGGTCACTCGTCTCCAGACTCCCGGTTGTTCCCTTTGAGTATCCAGTCATTGGGGCAGGTGGTAAGACACCTTCATTAGGGGTTGGCTCGACTTGGGTTCCCAAGTTCCCAGTTTCATCGCCAGTTCCCTTAATACCTTCATTAGAGTGAGCAGGGGAAGTGGTGGCAGCAACAACGGTTTCAATTCGCTGCACCACTCCCATAGGATCAATCTCCAGCGTGATTTGGAAGATTCCCAGGGGCCTTCCATCGTTGTTGCTCATGTAGGATCCTGGATTCCGCATGGCATGCTGCATCTCAATTCTTGATGAAGCAGCAGGTCCAGATCCTCATCGCTCTCTCGACAAAGCATATCAAGGTGTGGATGAGTATGATCGGTGGTTCGATTAGAGGGTAGATCGGCTTTCTCACTAGCTTGACTTCCTCCGATCTCGCTTCTCCTTGTCTTTGAAGATCTACGAGGATATCTTTGCGATTTTTCTTCATCCGAGTGCTTGGACCATTGTGGTCAAACCGAGGAAATTCAACAGTTCTTCTTCTTATTCAATAAACTCCGGTCTTTGGAATTGTTCCCTGGATCGACTCAGCTTCCACTTCCTCCATTCTCGCAGATGATTTTGGATGTCCGGATATGGTGGGGATAGGATCATCATGTCATCATATTCTTCATCATTATCTCCTTGTTGTCCCTCGTTCTCGGGGATTGAAGGTAGTGAGACTTTTGCCGCTCAACATCCTCGGCAGGCGTCGTCGCGGTGGGGATACGACCCTGTCGGTGAGTTGACTTTGTTAGCTACCTCTTGCGCCTCGGTTTATTCGACTACACTGTTGTGTCTTGATTTGCCTCTGACGGATCGGCCAAGAGACTTATTTTGTTTCACCAATAATTTCGGGAGACTCTACTTCTCCGGTTGTCTGCGATCTGTTCGGTGAGTGGCGAGACTGTTGTTTTCTCAAGCTCTGGTCGCTTGAAGAGTCTTCTCCTTTTGGTCCTTACCAGAGGAATTTCTGGTTCGAATGCAGTTTTCTCCGAGTCCTGAGCGGTGGGGGCCGGTGCTATTGTCTTTTTCTGAGGAGCTGGCTTTCTAGGGTTGTCAGTCCTGCTTTTCTTGACAACCGGAGAAGGTATTTGAGGTTCCTTCTCCGCTGCGGCTGCAAGGGCAGGTGACTCGGCTGCAGGGGCGGAGTGCATCTTTTGTTTTCTTTTTTTTTTTGCAGGGGGCGATGATCTTCTTTGCAACGGGCAGGGCAAGCTTCTTCTTCCTCGGGGAGAGGAGGAGACAGTTGTTTCTTCAGGGCTAGCTGATTCCCCCTCACTCGTATCAGCCCTATTGGCGTACGCTCTCTTCTGTACTCCAGAAAGGTTCGATCGGAATATTTTCTTATTTACATGGAACACCTTTCCATGTCGAAGAGGAACTCCTTTCACTTCCATCATCCGGCCAATCACCAGGCCATATCCCAAAGATCCTCCAAATGAACCATCCTCCTTGAAGGATTTATTCCCAATATTCAGCGAGTGTTGTATACAAACTCAGACCAGTTCGCCTTCTTCTCCTCTATGATCGCAGCCATCACGATCAACTTGGTTTTAGACAGCTGATTAAAGCTTCCAAACTTGATATCTATGCATTTGGCAACAATGTCTAACAGCTTGTGGTAATCCTCCTTGGCAGCCTTCTTATCAATTTTGTGTAGACAACAACCTTTGCAAAGGTCGGGCTTGGCTACTTCCTTCCAAGCAGCGGACCCAGGCTTAACATCGCCTTCATAAATCTCCGGCACTCCTTCCGCAAGCAACGAAGCGATGTTCGCGGATCTTGGCGGTGATGGTGAAATCTTTCCCGTGAACAGAGGACTTGATACCCTTATCGTGAACTTCAGCGTTCACATAGAACTGTGCGACCTCCTCCACGTAGGTCATCTGAAACTCCATCGACAAAAAGGGTTTCATTCCAGATTTCTCCAACTTCTCTGCTATTTTCTTCACAAGGGTTTCGTCTGACCCCTGTTTGATCATGCCTTCGAAATCCACAGTAGATCCCGTGTGGATTTGCTTTCCCAACTTGACAAAGTCATAAGTAGATGCCATTTCTTGAAGATTTACCGAATGAAACTTTGAAAATAAGCCTTGAGGATTTGTAGGGTTTTGAGAGTAAAAATGTTTTCTTTGTTTTTGAGAGAGATGAACGTTTTGGTAAAGTGAGAGAAAATCGGACGAAATGGTATATGTATGGGTTATGAAAGGACGTGCGGGAGGTTTTTGAAACTTGATCAAGATCAACGGCTCAGATTTTGCACGCCGATCAACATTTAATTTCTCGCATTTAATGCGGCACATTTATATCCAATCATAAGTTTGGTATGCGACTTTTTTTGACCGACGTCGTAATTATCTTCGACGTCATTCTTAAAAACATTCCCGCTTAGTAAAAATGACTGTGTTTTTGTCACTTTGCTCATAAATGATTCAGCTTACTCCTTAGCTGATTTAACTCTTCTCTCTTTGCACATAGGCACTCAGTTGTCAGCTAACTCAATGCAGTTGATTCTTCGATACGGCTGATTCACTTAGCTAATTCAAGAGTTGACTCTTTTTCATCTTTTCATGTTCCATCTCTTTTCTTTGAGTCTTCCGAGTGTCAACTCACTCAATTAACCCTAATTCATGCTTGAGTTCTTCAAATCTTGATTCATATAATGGTTTTGTGAATATATCAGCTAACTGCTTATCAGTTGAGATATATTCCAAGGTGTTGTCCTTCTTTTCAACATTATCTCTTATGAAGTGATATCTGACATCAATGTGCTTTGTTCTTGAATGCAACACAGGATTTTGAGTGATTGCAATTGCACTTGTGTTATCACACATATTTGGAATTTCCTTTTCTTCAACTTCATAGTCTCTCATTTCTTTGTCTCATCCATAAGAGGCACAACTTGTTTGCCCATGACTATGTATTATGCTTCACCATGTGGAGGTGGCTATTGAATTTTGCTTCTTGTTAAACCAGGAAATTAGCTTTATTTCCAAGCATTTGACATGTACTTGAGGTACTTTTCCTGTCAACTCTACATCCAAAGATAGTCGAGTCTGAATAACCAATTAGTTTGAAACCACATTCCTTTGGATACCATAAGCCAACTTCTTGACCTCCTTTCAGATATCTCAAGATTCTCTTAGCTGTAGTCATGTGGCTTTCTTTTGGAGCAGATTGAAATCTTGCACATACACCTACTGACAAAGTTGATGTCCGGCCTACTTGGCTTTGTGAGATAGAGCAATGATCCAATAAGTGATCTCGTATCTTGTTTGATCCACGGGCTTGCCATCCGCATCCATATCCATTTTGACTGATGTATTCATTATTCATTGGTATTTTCAGAAGACTTCTCTTCCATACCAAATTTCTTCATTAAATCTCTGGTGTACTTTGTCTAACTTATGAAGGTTCCATCCTTCAGCTGTTTTACTTGAAGTCCTAGTAAGAATGTCAACTCTCCCATCATGCTCATTTCAAATTTGCTTTGCATAAGATTTGAGAATTTATCACACAGTTCTTTGTTTGTGGATCCAAAGATGATGTCATCCACATATATTTGAACAAGCAGTATACTTTTCCCATCTTGAATTCTGAAGAGTGTTCTATCCACTTTGCCTTTTGTGAATCCGTTCTCAGTCAGGAATTGTGATAATGTATCATACCATGCTCTTGGTGCCTGGTTCAATCCATATAGAGCTTTCTTGATTTTGTATACTTTATCTCCAAGAGTCTTCTGCTCAAATCCTGGAGGTTGTTCAACATACACTTCTTCCTCCAACAAACCATTAAGGAATGCACTCTTCACATCCATTTGATATACAGTGAAGTTCTTGTGAGCAGCATAGGCTAGAAACATCCTTATGGCTTCCAATCTTGCTACAGGAGCAAATGTTTCATCAAAATCTATCCCTTCTTCTTGGCAATACCATTTGGCTACTAATCTTGCCTTGTTTCTTACCACAGAACCTTCTTCATTCATTTTGTTTCTGAAAACCCATTTTGTACCAATGACATTTTGATGGGTTGGTCTTTGGACCAATTCCCATACCTTGTTTCTTTCAAACTGATTCAGCTCTTCTTGCATGGCTTGAATCCAATGTGTGTCATCCAATGCTTGTGACACATCTTTTGGTTCTATTTGAGATATGAAACAAGTGAACATGGCTTCTTGTTGAGCTCTGGATCTGGTTCTTACACCTTCTCTTACATCTCCAATGATTAGGTCTGGTGGATGGTCTCTCAGCCATCTCACATCAGGTTGGAGTAAGTTAGTGGATTGATCGTCTTGCTTGTGTTATCTTGAGCAGACTCTCTCATTATCACTCATTGCAGATTGTCCATTGTCTTTGAGATTCAACTATCTCTTCTTCATCTCGGTTAATTGCTCGACTTAGCTTCAACATAGGGACTCAAATCGCATGGTTGATCGATTGACTTATCGGTGACTCTTCAATGTCTTCTCCATTTACATTGGGTTCATCAAACACCACATGAATGGACTCTTCTGTAACCATTGTCCTCTTGTTGAGCACTCTATAGGCTTTACTTTCAGCTGAGTATCCCAAGAAGATACCTTCATCAGCTTTAGCATCAAAAACCTTTAAATTGTCTTTGCCATTATTGTGGATGAAGCATTTGCATCCAAATATTTTAAAATATGCAATATTTGACTTTCTCCCTGTCCAAATCTCATAGGGGGTCTTTGTCAGTTGTCTGTTTATCATGCATCTATTTTGAGTATAACATGTTGTGTTTATTGCTTGACCCCAAAATCTTTTAGCGTGACCACTTTGACTAACATGGTCCTTTTTGCTTATTTGAGAGTTCTGTTCTCCTTTTCTCGCAACTCCATTCTTTGTGGAGTCCTTGCTGCAGATAGTTCATGAGCAATACCATTTTCAATACAATACTGAGTTATTATTCCATTGACAAACTCAGTTCCTCTGTCAGATCTAATCTTGATAATGGTTTGACTTTTCTCATTTTGAATTCTCTTCATCAGTTGTGGTAGCTTCTGCAAGGTTTCTTTCTTCTTACACATGAAAATTGTCCATGTATATCTTGAAAAATCATCTACTACCACCAATGTGTATTTCTTTCCACTTATGCTAGATGGTTCAACTGGACCAAATAGATCCATATGTAATAGGTGCAATATTCTTGTTGAAGATGGACATGTCTTTTCTTTGAATGATGATTTGATCTGCTTTCCCTTTCCCATCTGGCATGCATCACATACACTCTCCTTCTTGTATACTGAGTCTGGAAGTCCTTCTACAAGATTACTTCTTGCAAGTTTGTTAATAGTTTTGAAATTCAGGTGACTCATTTTTCTTGTGCCACGACCAACTTGATTTTTGTGCTCTTTGCTAGTAGACAAGTGTTTGGTGTTGCAGTTGACCAATCCACCACATACATATTCTTTCGTCTGCATCCTTGTAGCACTACTTTATTAGATTCAGTGTTCTTGATTTGGCATACACCCATGTTGAATCAAACGTTATAGCCCTTGTCACAGAGTTGACTGATACTTATCAAATTGAAGTTGAGTCCTTCAACATATGCAACATCTGTGATTTCTAATCCATTTTTCCTGATGGATCCAATGCCTCTTATTTCTCCTGGAGCTTCATTCCCTCCAAATATGACTTTTGCACCTCTAACTTCCTTAAATTTTGACAGATTTTTCTTGTTTCTGTGTGTTTGGAATGACCACTATCCATGTACCAGGTTCCTTGGCACTCATTTGTTCCTTGAACTCGCAATCAAGGAAATTAGGTTTTAGGTACCCATACTTGCGGGTCCCGAGGGGTTAGTATTGTAAGATGATCCAACCAACCTATAGCCAAATGATTTGACTCTAAGAGGTTTCCATCTATCAGTGCCATAATCATAATTAATTTTGGCATATTGCTTGGGGGTTCTAGGTTCATACAGCTGTCTCTTTTGTCTGTGTGCCTGTGCATGTGATTTAGCAATTGCTTTGTTTGGGTAGCTGTGATATCTCTAAGGATAGTGCCTGGGTGCATATATGTTCTGATGATAGCTCTTTTGCCTTTGGAATGGCCTTTGCTGAGTTCTAGGCCTTTGCCATTTAGGCTTATATTCCATAGGTCTTTGCTGATAGTTCACATTATTCCAATCGGCTTGGCTTGGATAATTTCTACCATTCCCATCATATGTGTTTCTTTTATAGAATTTCAGGGGCTTTTGGTAGCTCTGTTTCTTCTTTACAGAGTACTTCCTATTTGGAGTTTGCTGAGGAACTCGGGTGGATTTCTTCTCAGTTGTCCTTTCAGCATACCCAACTGGCTATTTTCCTTTTCCTTTATAACCAAGGCCAGTTTGGTTGTGATTATGCTTTGGAATGAATGTGTGTGCACCATTTGGAGTTTTGTATTTTTTAGTTGCTTCATTGCTTGAAGATCCTTTTTCCAAAATCACTTTGGGAGCTTGACTTAGCATAGAGGAATTAAATCCTAAGCCTGTCTTATCTCCATATTCTCTTTGGCTCATAATAAGATCATCCAAAGATTTAGATGCCTTAGTGAATGAGGCAATCACATTTTTGAGGTCATTTTCCCTCTTTTCTCAGTAGCGATTATCTCTGCTATTAACTTAGCATTTTCAAAGATTCGGACTTTTATTCTCATCGCCTATGTGACTTAGAGTACTCGGCTCTTTAGTCATTTGTGAGTTTTGGCTTTGAGTAGGTTGTTTTCCTCATTTAGTAGTGTGTGTGGGGATTTAATGTGTTCAAAGTCTTTCATCATTTTGCCTAATGAATCATAAAGATCAGTGGGTGATGAAGTATGTGTGTCACAATCATCACATCACTAGAACCGAGTGTGATGAGTTAGAGTGTACCTCATCTTCTTGGTCGGGTTGGTCTTGTTCTTTGGCCATTAGACGGATCAAGGCTTCTTCTTCGAGTCACTTGAGTAGTCGGCTTCACTACTCTCGAGTCTCTTGTGTCTTTTGACTTGTTTGTCTCGGTGATCTCTGAGCCAACATTGCCTTTTTCTTCTCTTGTCTTCTTTCTCAAGACTTTTCTTTCCTCTTCATTCATGTATTTGTTGACTACAGGATATGGGCAATCAATGGCATAGTGAAGGGGGTTACTGCGGTTCAAGATAGATTTTCAACTTTTTGATCATTTCTTTCCATCCTTGGATTGTCGGCTCTTTGATACTCAACCTTTTGATGCTCTGCTCTTTTGGGTGGTCTATCTTCCTTGACTTGGAGCCGAGTGTCTTTTGGAAGATTCACTTTTGCCTCTTTTGTAGTTCTTGTTGAAGAATTTGTTGAACCTTTTAACCATCGGGGCAATCTCTTCTGGTGGTCAATGACTTCTTTGACTTGACTCTCTTCCCATCCTTGACTATTGGAGCAGTTGTTTTGGGCACAAATTGTCTCTTCTTGATCTTTTCTTCTCGGCTCAAATTCATAGGCTTTGAGATCCGAGAATAACTCATGGTTGGATGTTTTTGATAGATCCATAGAATGTCTCAAGGCCATGACTTTCATTTCCCACTCACGGTGGGAGACTTTTTGAATCTTCATACACATTTCTTTATGTGTATATTCTTTCCCAAGTCTTGTGAGTTTATTGGTAATTTGGTGAATCTAGCATCCCGGTGATCCAAGGTTTCTCCTGCAAGCATCTTAAAGTTTTCAAATTTTTGTACAAAGAACAGATAGCTTATTTTCCTTGATTTGTTCGAGCCTTCACAAATCAAAGTTAGCTTATACCGATTTCTTTTGCGAGTCTTGCATGATTTGACTTTGTTGAACATGGCTTTGTCGAGTTTTATAAAGAATGTCCTTGGCCACGTTGTCCAAGTTGTATCTTTTTTGTCATCGTTTGTCCATTCCGGCTCTTGGTTTTTCAACCATAGGGTCCGGGAGCAACATCCTCTTCTCCTTCATTTGCAGCACCCTCCTTGTAATTTGTGTTCACTTTTAATATTTGGTGGCCCATCTTCTATTACTATCCACATTTCATCGTGTAATCTTTGATAGATGAGCACATCATACGAATTTTCCAATCATCAAATTCCTCAATTGTGAACATAGGGATGTGTGTCAAATTTGCTTCCATGATAATAACTTTCTTTGAATAAAAGAGTTTTGAAAGATCAAGTGCTAAAGCAAGCTTTGAAAGATTGGAGATCTAGTTCAAGAACCGATGCGGAAGGCTCAATGAACCAACCGCTCCGATACCACTTGTAGGTCCCAAGGGGTGTGAGAGTCGAGGTTTAGAATGGGGGGTTGAATAAACCTTACCAACTTTTCGATTTAGTCTTTTTAAAATAGTTTGAGTTAATACTTCACGCCTAAGTCCTTGATGGACATCTAAGTTAGTTAACCAAACAGAGTTAGCCACTCAATGGACTCGATGAACTGTTGATAGAATAACTCATTTGCTTAGTCTAAGGCTTAACTCAACTGTGATATGTTTTATTGGAAGACTTAACACCCTTGAATTTGGTTTAAGTTTGTTTTACCACTTGGTTTTAGCACTTTGTTAAATATCAATTGGATAGCAAATTTATCGTGAGATATAAAATAATATGCGAGAATTGAAGTACTAAAATATAAATGACACAATAAATTTTATAGAGGTTCAAGATAGGGTAATTCTTCTAATCCTCTCTTCTCCAACTCTGGAGGAATCCACTAAGTATTGATCAGTACAAAGTGGTTATCAGTCCGGATGCAAGTCTTGATCACACACGGTGACTTGATCCTTTGGGACTCGATCGGAGATGCCTTGGTCACAGTTGGCTTCTCGTCCGGCTCGGCCTTCTTCACAGGCATTGCTGCCTTGCTACTACTGACTCACTTGCTCAAGTTTCTTGGATTTGATCACGAAGCCCTCCAATAGCTTGAGACTGGTTCGACCTTGAACCTTTCTACAATCCTCTGCAGAATGTAGACCCCTTTGATTCTTCAGATATTTCCTCTTCAACTGAAGGAAGTGGTCTTTCCTTCACAGGTTAGTGTTGGATTGATTTCCTTCGTAGTGCAGGCTTGAGGATTAAACTTGAATGACTTGAGAATATTTCAGTATGTTACAGCTTGAATAATAGCATGAAAGTTTCAGGTAACAAGGTAACCTTTTCTCAAGGTGATTCCTCATCCTTTTATAGTGTTCTTTTGAAAATTTGCCCATTGAAGAGATAGGTTAATTTTCAAAAGACACTTGTGGGTTGGCTTGTCTTGTTGCGATCCTTGGAATTGACATTTCCTCGTATTGAATGAGTCTTGACTTTTGAGTTCGACACAAAAGTGCTTCCCATTGGTTTATTCCTTTTGCACGCTTTCCTCGGGATCGAGCACTTTAAGAAAGGATATGGGAGTATTACTTGTTTAAGTAATTTTCTTGACTTGCATTCAATGGATCTCTTTCATTGTCTCGACTTGATTGTATTTCCTTGATTTCCCCAAATGACTTGAGTCACTTCCAATCATTGGATGACTCATCTGTCACTTCAACTTGAGACTTGGCTATCTTGAGTTGACTTGATTGATACTTCACTCATTGCATCTCTTTTGCTCCTTGATCGAGTTTGTCTTCTCTTCCTTGCTTTCCCTTTTGCGCCTCACGGTGGAGTTTTCCTTCTAGTCTCAGTTGACTTCTTGCTGTTGAGGCATAGGCGACTTAACTCGGCTTGACCAGCCCTATCTATTACAAGGAAAATGGGGTGCCAACTTTCTATTCTAAGTTTTACATGGCATTCATCAAAATCTAAAAATTAATTTCCCAACACTGACTCATCTGTCACTTCAATTTGAGACTTGGCTTCTTGAGTTGACTTTGACTGACTCTTCACACAGTTGTTCCTCAGCTGATACATCTTTAGTCGAGTTCTTGATCTTCTATCTTGACCATACTCAGTTGTTCCACAGCGGAGTCTTCACTTCAGTCTTCAAATGACTTCTTGTATTTCCAAGCATAGTGACTTGACTCAGCTTTTCCAGCCCTATCTAGTACAATGAAAATTACAAGGAAAATGGGGTGCCAACTTTCTAGTTTAAGTTTTACATGGCATTCATCAAAATCTATAAGATAAATTTCCCAACATCAAGTACCCGAAAGAGTATTAATACATTGTCGAGTTTATGAATAATTTATCTCTTGATAATGAATTGCATGGTTTTCTTGCGTATGGAGTCGAGTGCTATTTAATATTTATAGTGTTCTTTCGTTTTACCCCTTATATTATTTTTCTAAATTTGCTCGAGGACGAGCAATATTTTAAGTTTGGGGGATTTTGATGTGTGTAAAATATACATGCATTTTAGGGCTTAAATTGATATATAATTGATACATTTGCACGCATATTTACTATGATTCCTTTAAAGGGCATGATACTGCGTATTCTTGTAATTCTTGCAGGAAATGGAGCTTAAAATGAAGAAATATCAGTAGGGATGCCCGGATAAGATTGTCGAATACAAAGAGAAGATTAAAACGACGGAAAAAAGGGAACAAAAGCAAGTCACACGGCCAGACCGTGTAGACTCACACAAATGCCAGGTGTGTGGATTTGGTGGTGTGAAGATCACACGGTTGTGTGAAGAAAGGAAGAAAACAGAGGATGGAGCAGGTCCACACGGTCGGACCGTGTGAACTCACACGGTCGTAGACAAGGTCATCTGCCACACCACCTACCCGTGCGACCACCTGCCCGTGCGACAAAGGGCTAAGCCCAAGGCCACACGCCCGTGTGGATCCACATGGCCTGACCGTGTGGGAGTGCAGTTCAAGACGTTTTTAGAGTTTGCTTCCCGTTCCAACTCTACAAGTGATCTCTCCAAGCATCTGTAAAAGGGGACCAAGTCTTGCACGAAAATATACAACTATATACAGCAAAAACACATCAAATAATACAGGAACGAAGGATCGAGGATCTTCTGAGCAAAGAAGGATAGGTCGCGAAGAACGCCACAAAGCTTTCGCATCTAGGGGGCACAAGAGCTTCGAGGGCTTGGAAGAAGAATCCATCCTGAGAAGAAGGGGTTTTCTTTCTATGTCTAAAAACTCTTGTTTGTGCTTATTTGATGTCATAATATTGATTCGGATTTGTCTATTAGTTTGTAATCAATGTTTGGCATATTTTTTGGATCTTAGGCGCATAATCGAAACGGTGGATTTGTATTAAGTATGATTACTTGTTTTCTTAATTGTTTCATGCGTTCTATTTTATGAATTCGAGTGCTTATTTATAATTATTTTTTATCTGATCAATAAATTGCATGTCATACTTCTAGTCCATAATCCGACCAAGTGAGTACTAGTAAGACGAAAATCGAATTCAGACATGAAACATGTGTGACAGGTGTGTTTGTGGGGAGTTATTCAATTCACAAATCTTTTTGGAGTTAATAAGAATTGTAACGATCTGACCAAACTATAATTGTTATTAATCAACTGTTTACGCACCACCTGACCAGATGAGTAAATGATATTAGGAATTTGAACCCATAGAATTGCATGAATTGGTTTTTAAAACTTTATTCGTATTTAATATTGAAGAAGCATGTTGAGATTATGTGCCAAAGGTTGTTCCTAATGATGTTGAAAATATTTGTGGGGTTCACAAATTTATTTTATTTTCTTTCTTTATTTTTCGATTTTTAGTTAGTTAAAATACTTGATTTTCGGTCGCTTCAATAAAAATGGAATACGATGTTATTATAGCCTAAGTGTTTCGAGCTTCAATCCTTGAGGAATACGACCTTGCTTGCCATTATTCTATAAACTACACTGTACACTTGCAGTTGTATGAACTAAAATAATTTTTGGCGAACAAGTTGCTAAAATATTTTAGGAGGACTACTAATACTTTTCAGAGGGAAAACTAAATATTTTTAGGGGTGCTACCAAATATTTTTCAGGATGACTACCGATACTTTTTGGGGGAAGAACTAATACTTTTTTTGAGGAAAACTATCACTTTTCAAGAGGAATACTAAAATACATTTAATCGGAAAATATAATAGTTTTAAATAAGACTACTAATACGTTTTAGTAGGAATACTAATACTCTTGATGGAAAAAATAAATATTTTTAAGAGGATTACTAAAAAAACTGTTCAAGCAGATTACTAATACATTTCATCGTTACTACTAATACTCTTTTGAGGGACTGCTAATACTTTTTGGGAGAAAAAGTTAATTATATTTCGGAGAACTACTAAAATACTCTTCAAGGAACCACTAATACTTTTTCGAGGAACTGCTAATACTTTTCGGATGCACTGTCCTAGAATATTACAAACATGCCACCGGTACATGAAATTACGAAAAAAACCCGGATCGAGTTGGATCAGTCTAATGGACAAGACCCGTTAAACGGTTTGACATGAGTTTTTGTGCCAAAGTTTTAGCCGCGAGTGGAACTCAAATGGTTTGATATTTTGTAATTATATTATTTCTTTGAATAATAAAATTAAATAATCATATCTGTCCTAGAAAATGACATATCCCTTAATAACAAAAGTGTCTTATTTTTTCAACATTTTCAAGTAGAAATTCAAGACAATGGATATACATTTGCAATCTCACTTCTCAAATCGCACAAACAACAGGCATCATCAATACCATCGAACCATCAGTTAAATGAGGACGGTGCTTACTCTCAAAAAAAAAAAAAATGAAGACGGTGCTGATGATATTATTACAGGAAGGCAGCCAAACTACATTTATTTAAAAAGATCTGGAAACAAGACTTCGTTTTCACCACTACATTCATTACATATCTCAGTGTTCCACATTTTGCCTTAATATTTGAGGAATATTTTTACATGAAGGAAAATATTTAAATTTTTTAGGTATATACTTGATTGTGGGAATTAGGGTTGTGCACGGGACTCGGAGATTACCGAAACCAAACCGATATCCGGACCGAAAGATCTCCGAACCGAAAATATCCGTTGACTTTTTGACTTTACCCGAACCGTACCGTACCGTACCGAAAATATTTATGGTACGGTTCTGGAGATTTTTCAAATACCCCTACCGAGAACCGTACCGAACAACTCCGAACCGAGGATCCGAAACTAAAACCAATTTTAAAGATTTTATATAAATACATATACATTATTTCTATGTTTATTTTATTTTGATATTGAATTAACTACAAACTATTTGAAATTAAATTAAATATAAAACATATTTCTTAAAAAAAAACCATAATACAGCAACTATTATGAATTTTTAAAAAACTTTGATATTAATAATAGAGTAAATAATTTGAAATTGAAATTAGTTAAATGATTGGTAAATTGCACTTAAAAGAGAAACAAGTAATAGTATCAAATTATAACAATATAAAAACAAATTATATTTTAATTTTTTATTACATCACATAAATTATAAATATAATTTTATTGATTATGTTAAGTTGTTAAGTATGAGACATTGAGATTGTAAATTTATACAAGTTTTAATTTTATTTTAATTTATAAAAACTATTAGTTAATTATATATGTTTTATGTCAATAGAAGGACAATTGCCCAAATAATACATTATTATTGTATTATAGAGGTTATTAAGTTTAGAATTTTAGATTGTGTTACCTATTATAGTTTAGTTTTTATTTTGAGACTACGCTAAAAAAGATACTAGAACTCTAGAAGTATATCCGTTTGGTGATTTTTATATTGATTTTCTTTTTTTTTTTTTTTTCCAAACTTGTATGCTTTATTTATGGCTAATCTCCAAATCTCCGTTCGAACCGAATGCACCTTCTCGTTCCATTAGAACCAAGATCTCCGTCCCGAACTTTCGGTATGGTTCGGGACGGAGATGTTTTTCTATGGTTCGGTTGCCTCCGAAATTTATTTTGAGAATCTCGAACTTCGGGGACGGTTCGAGATTTGGAAATCTCGAAGCGAAGTCGCCCCGCATGCACACCCCTAGTGGGAATGCACTAGAGCTATCAAACGGGTCGGGTCGGGCAAATGAAGAAATTGGTCCGGGTCGGGCCAATCAGTGACTGGGACTCGAATTTTAAAGCCCAAGACCGACCTAGAGCATAAAAATACACTGAAAAAATGGGCCATCGGGCCAGGGCTTTTAAGGCCGGTATTTCTCGGGCCTAAAATACTAAAGCCCAGCCCGGTGCCTTTCTTGGGCAGGGGCCAAGATTGACTCTATAATGCGATGTCAATGTAAGGACCCTTGTCCACAGAAATTTACAGCTTTGTTGGGAACCTGAGGCTAGTTGAGTCATATCTGCAATTTACATTCTTCAAGACTCTAGGGGCGGGGTTCAAGGGATCCATGATTAGACGACTAGCGAAGCCAGGAAACGACATCAAAAATAAAAAAAATAATGATAATAAATAATAATAATGTTGCGTTTTAGGGTAGATTACTCAAGTCAATTGGGTTGACCAAAATCCTCTTCCCGAGAGGAAAGTCTTCACATCACTCCTCTTCCCAAGGGAGAAGTCTTCTCGTCTTTTTCTACTTGAGCTCGAAAATCCTTTGACTGAGAACTTGCATGCACACACGCGCAAACGAGTAGGACCCGTAGAGTTGTCCTAAGGAGGCTCCTCCGACGCTCAAGTCAGCACTGTGAACGAGAGAATAAACAGTAAATAAATATTGTATAATAAATGTGAAGGAGGATTATAAATTAATTCACTTATAGATAATAGGAGGGACCTTTTTATACCTGGGAGATGGGCCCCGTGGGCCATGTAGGAAAATTTATCCTATGGGCCAGTCCGCGTAGGAGAAATCGGCTGATGGGCCAAACCCGAACACCATTGGGCCGGTTTATTTATTAAGAGTCCATTGGGCAATTAACATTAAATAAACATATATAAAATGAATTATATATTTAATTAATAAAATACCGTTTTTGTCCCCAACAAATAATAATTAATTTTTTTTAAGATTTTAATAAAACGAGTAATTTTTACCTTTACAACAGGTATCTGCAACAAATTGAAAACAATCATCTATAAACTATAATCAACAATTATAGGCAAGAAAACGAATAATGCTTACATTCATATGCAGTGAGGTGACATTTTTTTTTTTTTTTTTTTTGAAGATGCAGTGAGGTGACATAAATACTTGAATATTAGACCTCATATTCACATAAAAAGAAAATAATACAATACAAAATATACTTCAGGTTCTCTTATCCAACTTTTTGTTTCATCTTAGGGTGCGATTGGTTATCTTTCATTTTGAAAATTTTTTTTCGCTAGAGAATAGTGAAAAAAATTCGATGAAAGTTTTTGGAAAATTTTGAGAGTGTGAATGGATATGTAATGATGAAAGTTGATTTGATTTGAAAATAGTAAATTAATGATTGATGTGATTAGTAGTTAGAAATGTGTGAGTAAGTGAATAGTGAAATTTGTGGGAGAATGTGTAATAATGATTAGTTTTTTGTGAAAAATGTGTAGATGTGATTGGTGAAAGAAAAAATGAGAAAAAGTGAAAGTGAGAGAATATTATATTTTCTGAAAATTTTCATAAACAATCGCATGTTTGGTCAAAAAAAATTCTCTAGCGGAACGAAAATGAGATCTCGTTCATATCCAATCGTAGCCTTTTACACTTCACATCATAATTTTTGTAACATCAGTACAATTGAAAAAGTATTTTGTAAAATTGACAAACATTTAATTTGTAATATCATATACATGTTCTATTCTTCTGTTCCACATTCATGTTCAAATTCTTAATCTAATGTATTGGATGAATGACACATGCACAATTATAACATCAAATATAATGGAATAAGAAGTTGAATAGAAACGTGGAATAGGAAATCTCAATTCGAATGGAGTCTAGATCGATGTTCAGTTCTTATGCCACTATATTGGATGAATGACACACGCTTGAATTATGACATTAAATATAATGGAATAGGAACGTGTAATAGGAAATCTCAATCCGAATGTATGCTCAATGTATTAATTAATATATCACTCCAAAAAATAATATCACTTTCAAATTTATTCTTGATATCTTGGACTGGGTATTCCTCATTTAATTTAAAAATTTCACAAAGTTAGAAGTGCGGCCTAACATGCCAATTTGCCATCCCTACAAGGCCGAGTATACACAATTACACACATAAAAGACAGTTCTAAAGGCCGGCATTTGTTTTCATATATACTTCTCACCATGCACTTGCATCATCTGTCCACAAAATGTCAATCTCCCCTTGATTTATCAGTCAATATCAGAAAATCAGTCCTCCAAAGGGAAGGAAATACGTGAAAATAACAATCGATAGAGCGACGTACTTAGAAAATTTCGGCCTAATGATGAAAACAGAGGGCATGGGAAGGAGATTCAACAACCAGCACGTCCCAAACGAAGGCAGGGTCGCGTCGATCAGCCTACAGAGGAAGCTAGTAGAAACAAAACGTATCAACCAAAGTAGTACTAATCAAGTACCGGACATCACTGATTTCATGAACGCGTGTTTTTTGGAACGATAAACGGTGGTGATCATAACAAGAAAACGTACAATCTCACCGGTGGTGGTGGTGTTGGAGGGCGAGTGATAGGTGATCGCGATGAGGAGTATGATTTTGATTCGAGCACTAGGAGTGTGAGCAGCAGGCAAACTCAGGAGTGGTTGGAGGAGGCCAAGAGGATTGTGGCTCAGTCTCCGTCTAGAGGAAGCGATTCGCCTACAAGACTCATTAGCTCACCGAGGTTTGCTATATCTCAAGGAAGGTTTTCGACTTCGTCTCTTGATAAGAGAGACCCCCTCTCTAGATCTGCAAGAAGGTACGATAATCTGCCTAGTGCCTACATATTTAACATGCTTCAACATTATTTTCCCCATAATAGTACCAAACATCTAATTTGACATGGTTGAACTCTTCATTGTTCTATATTCATGATCAAGTTATGGTAAGGTGAAAAATAGAAGTTTTTTTAGACTAGATTTTCTTGAGTTTTCAATAGTCGTAAATTTGGATTGTTGTTGTAACTAGTAAACTTTTCTTCTCTCAATCTGTCGACATAGACCTATTTGATGAACCATCTCTATATCAATTTTATGTTCTTTAAGGTTGCATTTGAAATAAAGGTGAATTTGAAATTCACCTGGATGACTCAAAAAAATAACTTAAGATACATAGGAACTTAGGTAGTGATGGTCTGATGGGATATCTTTTCATTTTGAAAATTTCCTTTATGCGAGAAAATAGTGATGAAAGTTTTGTTGAAAGAATAACAACGAATTTTGGGAGTATGATTGGACATTGACATGAGATGAATATAATGATGAACACTGATGTGATATAGAAACTATAATGTAATGATTGGATATAGTAGTTAAATATGCGAGTGGGTGAACAGTGGAATCTGTGAGAAAATGTGTAACAATAATTGTTTATTTTTATTTTTAACTTTTTTTTTTTTTGAGAAAAAGTGAAAGTAAGAGGTAGTGAATAATGTAATTTCCGAAATTTTTGATAGACAACAACATTTGGGGTAAAAAGAATTTTCTAGCGGAACGAAAATACAAAGTTTTTGCTAATTTTTTTGTTATGTTAGTTAAATAAAGATAAACCCATCCCCAAGCCGTGCTTGCATTTTTCATTGCACGCGGCTTTCCCTATGTATACATCATTTCCTTTCTTAGAAAGACTTTATTTAAAAAGTTGAATACTCAGTTGATTTAACCCTTATTACATACTACATCAACATTTCAAAATAGTGGAAAAATCTCATTTTGATTTTTTTTTATCTCTTCATCCGTTTTATTTGGGTTATTTAGGAAAAAAAATTATTTCCAAGATCTCATAATTTTGATTTGTGATCGGCCAGATCATTGATAGAAATAATATCCAAATACCAAATCCGACTTCTATATACTCCCTGCAAAGTGGAAGAAGCTTTTGGGAAAGTAAAAAAAAAACGTCTTCTTCCGACATAAGAAATTCTTCCAATAATTCCGAGCCTATTCTTTTCGAAAAAGTACGTACAGTATTTTTGTGTTTCCGAGCCCAAGTTCTAGCACAAGAAAGTCGAAGTATATACTTTATTTGATACAAACTCTTTTTTTTTTTGGGAAGATCCGCTATGATAATGAAAAAGATTTCTGCATACACTTCAATCGCTACCTTAGGGATTTGGAATCCATTTAATTGTGAGATTATCCAAATAAGCCTAATGGATTTGTTATGTTGGATTTAAAATCATTTGTTTCGAATACATGAATCCAAAAGAAGCATAATAGAAGATTAATATAATAGTTGCTCTTCAATTGAACATGATCAAACCAAATCCAAATTTCTTTACTTTGACAAATTAACCTCTTCTTGTATTGTTCTCTTAATGATGGTGAAAACCCTATAAAAATAACAGGCACAGGGCATTGGAAGGTAGTTTCAGTGGTGAAATCCTGTCCAAAACAGCAAACCATACCCGGAACAGATCCGAGACCAATTTGGACCCTCCACAACCAGATGGATCCCCTACATCAGAAATCCAAAAATGGATTTCCAAAATCCCCAATAACCCTGACCCACCCATTTCCCCTGACCACACACCTCCAAGCCCCACCAGCCATCTTGCAGGCCCACCTCTCCCTCCTCGCCAATCAATGCACCGTAGATCCCGGTTCCAAACCGATCCCAAATCACCCCTGTCACACCCTATCCCAACCCCAATCCTAACTAACCCTCCCGCCATTTCCGTTTCCAAACGGAATTTCAAAACTAATAGTACTAATTCGAGCAACACTAGTTATCCACCTACTACAATCTTGGACACTCAGCTTCTATCCCCACCGAAACATCTCGTCGAGTCGACTCACCGGAGGACGTTATCGTCGAGCACGTGCTCCGTGCCAGAGGTGGCCGGGGTCTTGTCACCGCCTCGGAATTTGGTGGAGTCGGCCCACCGGAGATCGATTTCTTCGTCGACATGCCGAACTGATAGGATCTTGCAGAAGGATGGTATGGAAGATGGGCAGTTGAAGGATGGAGGTTTGAGCCAAGATTTGAATGGTTTCTTGAGAGAGCAAAGGGTCAAAATTGGGAAGCTTTTGAGTGGAGAAATCAATGGCAGGGCCAAGATTGTGCTCTCTGGACCCTCAAACAGTTAAGTTTTTCCTCTAGTGTAGTATGGTGTTCCTTGAAGGAAGCTATTTTCCCTTTTGATCTTTTAATACATTGCATGAGTAATTTTAGGTATAATTACAAATACTACTCTGAGGTATAGCCTACTACAAAGTTATCTTTCAAAATTATAAATATCCCCTAAGGTGCTGCAAACACTGCTTTGAAGTTTGCATTTATCTAACAAATATCCCGTTGAGGGTGCAATTTGTCAAAAATAAACAAATGTCAAAGGTAGTTGTAATTTTGAAAGATAACTGTGTTTTTGTAATTAAGTTAAACCTTAGGAGTAGACTGAAGTTTTATCATCATCATCATCATCAAAATCAATGCACCTTACAAATGTCAATTAATTGTCTAAAATTAGTTAACACTACAAATTCAAAAATAAAAAGCAAAAGGTAGAAATTGAAATTCCAAAACCATCATTTTGAAAGATAACTGTGTTTTTACTCTAGTCATATCCCATTACATAATTGATATAGTAAAAACCTTATGGAAGTAGACTGAGTAGTTTATATAATTATCCCAAAATTTTATGTGCAGTGGACTGGCTAGATAGAGTTATTTGTCAAAAGGGTGGTTTTTATTGGATTAATGACAAAAATTACCCCTGAATTAGAGAGAAAAAAAAGTCAGTTAAAGTTATCTTTGGAATTACAAAAATATCATTACAGGTATTACAAAAAGTTTGTATTTGCTGAACAAATACCCTTGGAAATAAATATTAAGGGGTTATTCGTAATTTTGAAAGATAATTATGTTTTTTTTGTAATTAGACTGAACCTCAGGGTATTTTTTGAAATTTCCTTTTTTACGATTCTGGTGATTATCTGACAAATGGTTACTGAGTGATCTTTAGGTACGAGTTCGATGGTGGCGGCAACATGTTACGCGTGGTTATTGGAAAACAAAATGAGAGCAAATAAGAAGGAAGGCGTGCGTAATGAGAATAACTCGGAGTTTGTTGTGCCTGTGATGAACATAAGGAGAGGGAAAATGTGGAAGCAGCGTCAAGCGGCTTGGCTATTTCACCATGTTGGACTTGATGCTACTTCTTTGCTCTTTGCCAATGAGGTATTGTCTTTTTTATTAGACAAATAAAATGTAACAATACATTTTCATTCTGATCAGTTTATATACTTTTCTACCAACTGTGGAGATATTAGATATTGAAGTGTACATAAAGTTCTTTATGTGCCTAATTACTTATGCAAGTGATAAATCTTTAAATGCTTCTATCATGCTGGCAACTAATTCGGTGTAGAAGATATATTTGATGATTGAATTTGGAATTTGCGAGTCATTTGTCCTGTTGGATTACATAAACACGATTTTTGCTGTAGAACGTTAATTGCATATCGCTGCTGATTCTTTTGTACTATATCCAATTAGGTCGACTTGGAGACACTTATGATGGCTAAGCAGTTAAGCATGCTCGTAGTTGGGGAGGATATCCTTAAAACCAATGGAGAGGTTTGGTTATTTTATACTTGCAAGCATAAGTATGGAGTGCTTGCGAACTCTAACAAAAAAAAGAAGTGATTCTCAGCTTCTACGCGGGAAAAAGCTGAGAATCACCTTTTTTTAGAGTTTGCAAACACACTGGTAATTCAGCTCCAAAAACAAGCTTTTACAATCCCGTTTGTTTTTCCGTTTTCGTCTCTAGGTTGGATCGGCTTGTACTGTTCTTACCGACAACTATTGTGAGGATGCATATGACCTCCTTCAGACCCCAATCTTGAAAAAACTTCTGGTAAAATATACTTACAAAAACTCTCCCAAGTTTCACCTTTTTACTCAGAGCTACATTTTATGAGCTCTGAGATAGTTTTAAGGTAACTTTTTAGGAGTTATTGATTATGCAGTTTGCTGGTTGCAGTATCGCAGATTTGCGATTGACCAATTTAGTTGCTAGACTTCATGAATGTTGTGAGTTGGTACCTATTTCATTTTAAAATGACGAAAGGAAAGCCCCAGATTTTGACCAACTTTAGTTTCCTTGTGGGCTTTGTCATCTTTTCAAGTTGAAACGGGTACCAATTTATGAAATCTGTGACGTGTGGGTGCTGAATTGGTCAATCACAAATATGGGGTACCAAAAGTGCCTACTAAAAAATTAATAACTCAGTCTTTAGCGAGGAACTTATATAAATTTACTTATCAGCTGGCAGGTATTCTATTGGACACACAAAACTTAAGTCCTTCACGCAAGTTGTCTATGACTAGAGATGCAGAAGCAGTTCAACTGCTATCAGTTGCCTCTGCCCCCAACTATAGAAATACGCTTTACGATCAGTGTATGTTTTTCGATCGTTGTTTAACCAATTAGCTACTCTAAGAACTATAAATGGATGAAATTCGATTTTGTCTACTTTTGTTGCAGTGGTGCAAGATCAAAGAGATAACAACTTCTTTGAAGCTCTGTGCCGTACTTATGGGAAACCTCCTAGTGAAAGTAAGTGACCATCTTGTATATAGAATAAGGATATAATTACAAAAATTACCCCTGAGGTTTAGCCTAATTACAAAAACTCCATTTATCTTTCAAAATTACAAGTACCTACAAATACCCCTATGAAATTTGTATTTACCTAATAAATAATGCCTACTGAGGATGCAATTTGTGAAATAGGAACAAAGGTCAAAGGGGCATTTCTAATTTTGAAAGATAACTGTGTTTTTTGATAGTTAAGCTAAACATCAGGTGTTATTTTTGTAATTAACTTAGGATAGAATATCTATTCAGGTGACCTCAGAAATATATTGTCTTTTGCATATGAAATTAACATCTTTGGCACTTCTTTTTTCACCAAATAATGCAGTTAACTGGAAGAATGGAGCACCAACAGAGCGTAAAATCTCTAGTGAAATAATTGCAGTAAGTGATGATAAAAAACAAAACAACACAAATGATGCAAGAACAAAGAAGGTTTCACCTATATCAGGTAATTCTATATGATATTTTATCTACTCTGCATTAGGACTTCTTTTTAGCATGAAATTTTACTCTCAGAATCTTTACTACCAGAAATTATAGATGCATATGAATGACACCTGATGGAGAATCAAAGAACTAATAGATTGTTAAGCATTAAAACATTAAGGATAATTACAAAAGATCCCCTAAGACTTGGGATGATTAAAGAAGCCAAAGATATTTCAAAATTAACAAATGCCCCCTCAATTTTTGATTCTGTCTTAAATCTAAGTGGATAAACTATTCTATAAATATCAGGATGGGATTTTACATGTGTTTTGCACATGAAGGGGGAAAATATTAGACGGTATTTAACCTCAAGGTGTATTTTGCAATTTTTAAAAACCTCTGGGCTTTTTTGTAATTAGCCCCAAACTCAGGTGGATTATTGTAATTATCCCAAAACATTATTTGTTTCTAAGTGGACCTATTCTAGTCATAGACAACTAAGACTATGATTTTAAAAAATAAAAAAAACTTGCATAAACAAATCTTACTGAAGTATATGTCTTGTTTGTCAATTGAAGCAAAACTAGGTTCTTTCTCTTTCATAAATGCCATTACAAGAAAGAAAGAAAGAAATTAGTTGAAAAAATGTGCATAGAATGAGTAATGTTTAAAATGAGCTATATTGCTGCCTATGGCTATTAGGTTGATGGTGGTCTATTAAAGTTTTCTTCACTAACAAAATACGTGGATATGCTGATAATTCAAATATAAAATGCTTTTGTAATAATTTGAAGTCAATAAGTACACCACAAATTTGGCAATGACTTTTAATTCTGATGAAATCTAAAGCAGTTTATGATTTAAACAAAATGGTTGGCTGATTTTAATCCTTTTTGTGCAGGTAAACCAACACCATCCCCCGTCCAGACCCCTGCAAAAACACCGGCAAAATCGAACAACGATGCCTCTCGTGGAAAGAATAAAAACTTCTTTGCAAAATTATTTGGCTTTGGCTCAAAATAATGCAAAAGAATGTTATTATTGTTGCATGAGTTATCATTCTGATGATGAATCTATTCTTTAAAGATTGTAAGAAATTGTACTTCAATTCAACTTCATTGAGTTTCTATGAACTGATAGACATACAGATCCATCTTCCATACTTTTTTGGAGTCTTCTTTATGTTTACAATATTGTTTATTATTTTGTAGCAAACAATAATTAGAGAAATGAGTTGTCTACATGTAATGTTTATTACAGCTAGCTGTTGTCTCTTCAGACACTTTAATGAGTCTTATCACATAGTGCAGAAACATAAATTATTATGCGAATTCTTTCTTGTCACTAATTATATTTGCTTGCCCTATCTATTTTCTTGATGTAATTTTTTGGTTTCAAGCTCCTAATATCTCCATGATATTAAGGGATAATTAAAAGAATGCCCTGGGATTACAAAGAAACCTATAGACATTTCAAAATTACAGAAACACCAATTCAGGCCTGCTTCCATCTTACATTTACTCGAAACCGTTGGTTGAACTGACGTGATTTGCCGACGTCATCAAATATTTAATAATTACATCCTGAAACATTTCATATGGCTATTTGTAACATTTACAAAAGCTGATGGATATAATTGTAAAATATATAATGGTGTCAGCAAATTCTGTTAGGTCAACTAATAGTTTGGGGGAAATGTAAGACGAAATCAAATCTCAATGGGATTTACGCAATTTTGAAACTTCTTGGGTTTGGAGTTATCCCAAACTTCAGGGTTTTGTTTTTATTTTTATCTCTGATATAAATGATGGGAAATTGCACTAAGGATCAATTTGACCAAGACTGAGTCCTTAAGAAAAAAACATAGAAGTTTCAAAATATAGAAACACCTTGAAGTTTGATTCCATCTTTCATTTTTACCTTAATCGTTAGTTGAACTAATGTAATTTCTGACGTCGTCAAAAAATTTTGATTACATCCCCAATTTTTCTAAATATTACAAATAACTCAAATATTTAGAAAAGTTGAGGGATGAAATTTTAAAAGATTTGATGACATTGGCAAATTTTGTCAAATCAACTAACGGATGGTGCAAAAATGTAAGACGGAATCAAATCTTAGGGAGATTTCTTTAATTCCAAAACTTCTCTGGTATTTTTGGAATTACCCCAAACTTGAGGGTTTTGTTTTATTATAATCTCTGATATAAATGATGGGATTTTGCACTAAGGAGCAATTTGACCAAGACTGAGTCCTTAAGATTCTTCTACTTGACTATTGGGAAATTAAATCTCATCTAAGGAAACCATAAATATCATGTCATTCAATACAAATCTTTGGAAAAACATCAGGTGTCAGTATATTTACTGATACATTATAGTTTGGGAAATTTAACTTCAACTAAAGAATCTTGTCAGAAACTAGCATATGGCCTAACAGATAACACAAGACCCTTGCTCCACATTGAACCCATTGGTCATTGTGAACACTTAATTCAAACAAAGACTTGATTCAGTAGAAATACAGAGTTGCCCAATTGCCAAAGTTTCATAATATTTAATACTAATCATCATCATCAAGCTCTGACTTATTACATAACAACAAATACCTCATTTTTTTTCTGCCAACCCACAGACATCAGTACAATAATATACAATATTCTGAATTTCTCAATATATGCAACTGGAGGAAAAAAAAAATTAAATATCACATATAGTTGCTCACTTATCAAGACCAGATCAAGAAAACTATGGAGAAAAAAAAATTTATAGAGATGCCTCTAGATGGGAAATTATTAGGTATGTATGTTATCCAATCTGTCATCTTCAATCATGCCAATTGTAAAACAAACCAGCTGTAAACTAATTTCCAAAAACCTCAACAGTGGGGCCTACTCCAACTCTCCCATGTGCTTTTGCTCCTCTCCAACTCAAACCCAATCTTCATCCTTTTTACCACACTCCAATTTGGCCCATAACATCATTGTCATTTCTTTTTTCCAATAATTCTTTTGGGGTCTGAAAAAAAGCATTAGCCCAAAATAACTTTTTTCTCATTCCACTTTCCAGGCATAGAGGAACAAGCAAAAATCCGGTGCACCAAGCGTACTACACCCATCCACTGATGTCGAACTCCCCGTCTTCGGCGACAACGAAGACGGCGGCGGCGATGACAACGAAGATGTCGAAAACGATGAAGAAGACGTGGATAACAAAACCGGCTTAAAAATAAACAACGCGTGCCGTAAACCGGGACTAAATAGCCAATCATGAACGTCCCAATAAACCTCAATTCTTGCCTTGTTGAGATGAATGTACTCATTCCCTCTAAATTTCCATTGCAAGTGCTTGACGTGGACGACTAAATGACCGTCGATTCGAATCTCCATCTCGGGATCCACACCGTTGGATGATGAGCTTCTATTTTTGCACTCAATCGATATCTCATGGAAACTGCCCTTATCATGGAACTTAACTCTTGTAATAAACTTCCTCTTACCAAAAATATGCTCTCTTCTCGAAATCAAAATCGGGTCAATAAGCGCGGGCCTACACCCCGTCTTTCTATAAGCCTCGTTTCTCATATTACCAAGAAGCAAAACGACTTCGCCGTCGGAAACCACCGCCACGTAATAATCGGAGCTCGGCTCGGTTTCGCCGTTGAATTTTGCAAGTTTGAGGTCCCAGAAAACGTCGACGGGCTTATTACCGTCGACTAAAAACCGTTTGGACCCCTGTTTTTTCCAGAAATACCATGGCTTAACCTCAACTTTGCAAGTGTACTGATTTTCCCCTTGAGAACCTTCAACTGAAACAGAGAGACCATGGAGGAGCAAATTCTTGCACCATGTGACCGTGATCAAACGGCATTGATCGGCTAATTTAGTCCGATAAACGGACATGAAAACATTTTGTCCTGACTTTGTAACAGCAGCTGGGTCATCGGATAATTTCTCCCCTGATGAGAAACAAGCTGGAATACCTATTTGTTCTTGCATCATATCAGGAAAAAAAAAAAGAATCTATTTTTTTTGGCCCGAGAAAAAGAAGTATATGGATATGAGTGTAAAACTAGAGTGGATACATAAGAACAGAGAAAGAGAGATATAAGAGTTTATTGGTTACTAAATGTTTTTTTTTTCTTTATTTTGAGATATAGATGGTGCCAGAAGTTTTCTTGGCAGCATTAATGCAAACACAAGAAAATAAATATAGGTTCCAAACTGGCAGATGAATGACAGTGAGTGAAGAATCAAGATTCAATCAATCTTTTATATGTATATATATAATCAATTATCTGATGCTTTTTCTTATCTGGCTTTTTTTTAACATATTTAAATATTGCTTTTCATGTTTTTTAGGTTGCATGTCAATTTTCATACTCCTTTTAACCTGACCAACTTTTTTGAATCCAAGGTTGGCTTTGATTGTGTTAGGAGATAAAATACTATTAAAAATCTATGCATGGTTAAAAAGAAGTGCACCAGATTTGGGGCATAGATTTCTACAAAAAAAATACTGATTTGACTCCTAGAAAGCATTTACAGCACATGAAGTGGAGAGTAAAAAAAAAGGACAGTCAAAAATTTGACTTATGATAAAAAGTGAGAGTTTGGTTTTTCAATTTGGGGCTCTTTTTACTCCTTTTTCTCATTTTTTTTTTTGCCTGCTTTGTTTGGTAAATGACACTAGTGTTGATTGTTCATGTGCAACCTTTAAATTCTTTACAAAAATTTGAGAAAGTATATGTAGACTACTAGGAGAGGAATCTGGTGTTGTGGTAATTTCAGAACAAGTTACATAAGTTTGCAGCTGCAGACCTGGTTTAAAAATCAATCTTTTTGGCCCATTGTTTTCAAAAATCAACCTTCAATTTTCTGATGTAATTTCTATTACATTATGCACTTATGATTTACTACATAGACCTTGTTGGATTATGGGTCCACGGTCCACCTTTCTCACATAGGGATTCCTAGTCGTTTTGCCATCTGTGTTGTGATGGTCCAACTTACGAGGTCCACGTTGATTTATGGGATACAATGTGGCATTACGAAGTCAGTCATGCTCCCTTGCACCAGGTAAAACGTGGGCTCTGCGCTACTAGTTAAGGGAAAAATAATTCTGCTAACCATCAGCTATAGCTTTTGGTTTAGTAGTTGGGACTTGATCCTAACATACCTAATGAAAAGAAGATAAAGAAAAAAATGCAAGACTTGTTGCCTAATGAAAAGGCAAATTGAAAGGTCATTTTCTTGCAAACAGGCAAGCGAGCTTTCTAAAAACAATTCACTCTTTTTGATAGACGAGTAAAAAAATGCAAGACTTGTTGCCTAATGAAAAGGCAAATTGAAAGGTCATTTTCTTGCAAACAGGCAAACGAGCTTTCTAAAAACAATTCACTCTTTTTGATAGACGAGTAAAAAGCATGTCCATCGCACGTGATCCATATGACTTTATTAAAATAATTATGGAATCAACGAATATTATTGATGATATTTAAAATATTTTAAAGTGCTTTATGAATAAATATATATTAATTAAATACCCAAATCATTAAAATTGAAATACCTCAACGCATTTTAATATATTTTTTTTTACATAAAGTATAAATTAAATCGATTTGAATGATTAACTAAATCATTGAAAGAACTAAATCCAACAAAAACAATTTAAACTAATATAACAAAAATAAGTTCTTATATTTTCTTAGAATCATATTAACCAATATTTTGTTATATTTTAATGGCAATTAAAATTCCTTTCTTAATTAATTCAAAATTCTTTAAATATTAGATGCATTTATGCGTATTCAGTAATTAATGAGCTAAGTTGATATATCACAAGTTATCTTATTAATCAAAAATCTAAAATTGATTAAATAACTTATTTAGCAAAATCAAGGGTACCTCGATCGTGATTTTATTTTGCAATTTTTATTTATCAAAAAACATAATTCTAGTGGCTTTCAGGGTGAAAGTCAATTCTTTTAAAGCTTGTAAACTTGTCTAACAAGAAAACGAATTTCTTATAAGATTAAAGGTTAACATTATCCATGTACGATCATGTGCATACTTCTTTCGTTTTCTCTAACTTCTTCGATTAAGAAATGTAACTCAAGATAAACATTAAATATTAATTATATGGCCACAAAAAAAAATACTTTCATACGAAATATTAAGTCAAATAACAAAGTGAATATTCATATTTAAAGTTATTTCAATCCATCTGGTTTGGGTGTTGTATTTAAAAATAATAATCTTTAACCATATGTGTGTGCGTGTGCGTGTGAAATTAATCCAATATTGTCATAAAGCATGTTTTAAATAAAACTATAAAAAGTGATAGCTTTAAATCTAAACTTTGAAACACCAATTGGATACGAAATATATATTCACTTAATAAATAATAAAACTAAAAATAGTTATATATAAAGAAAAAAATAAGTTACAAATTTTCATATTGAGTCAAACTTCTATAGTTAAATATAATACTACACAACTTTTACATTTGAAGACTACTATAAAAACTTATGTTTTTTTTATAAAAGAAACACTAATTCATACTATTAGAGATGGTACTTGCAACTGAATCTTTTCGTTTGAAATTAATATAGTTGTATATATTGTGAACCATATAGTTATAAAAATTATGACTATTCTTAATATATTAAAATTAATCTATATTTTTCTTATTGTTGAAGAAACCATAAAATTTAAAATTGATCTCAATTATTTATTTGTTAAATAAAATTATTTATTGTCAAATAACATTACCCATTCATTTTCATAAAATATTATGCCTTTATTGAATGAAAAAAGGTATATAGTACTTTAAATCTTTTCAATATTTTATTGAACTTTTGTTAAATAAGAATTATTCGCCAAAATTGATTTCAGGTTGTGAATAATTTCTTAGCTATCCTCTTGTTCCTCATTAGTAGAGCTGTCAAAATACCGGGCTGGCCCGAGTCCGCCGAGATTTTGAAAAAATCGGGCCGGGTCGGGCCAAACGGTACTCCGGGCCGTCATTTTGGGGAGCCCAGCCCAGCCCATCAATGAAAAATATACTAAAAAAACTAGGCCGATCGGGCTTTTGCCCGTCGGGTCGGGCTTTTGAGACCCGGTGGTTTTCGGGCCTAGGATAATGAAGCCCAACCCATTGAAATATCAGGCTGGGCCGCACCAGAATTGACAGCTCTACTCATTAGGTCCAAAGAATTCTTATGACTTGGCACTAAACATTCCAACTTAGTATTGTATATTGTTTAACACAGTTAATTTGGTATATAAATAGTATTATGAATATTGTATTGTTACCTATATTAATATGTGATATAAGAATAATCAAAGTTTGACACATGTATCAAATTGTTTCATATAAATTAATTTATTTTAGTTATTTATTTTTATTGCATTTCCATAGACACTTTCCATTCCTAAATCATGTCTCAATTTTTCTCATATACTACATTTTGTAGAATTTAAGATATTTTTACCTAGATTTAGTAATAATTATTGTTTTTTTGCTTTGAATCTTTATAACTTTTCAAACAATATTTTTAACAATTGAGATAGTATATGTAGCCTATTAGGAAAGGAATCGAGACTTGTAATACTTTCAGAACAAATTTGTTACATAAGTTGGCAGCTGCAGATCTGGTTCAAAAATCAATGTTTTTTGTCCATTGTTTTCAAAAACCAACCTTCAATTTCTTGATGTAGTTTCTATTACATTATGCACTTAATCTTATGATTTAGTGCGCGCAGAGACCTTGTTGGATTATGGGTCCACCTATCTTCCATAAGGATTCATTGTCTTTTGTCATATGTAACATGTCGAGGTTCACGTGAATTTATGGGGACCACGTGTGGCATTGTGAAGCCACTCATGCTCCCTTAAAACGTGAGCTCTGTGCTGCTAGTTAAGGGAAAATAACAATCATGCTAACCATCACCTATAACTTTTGGTTCAGCGGTTGGGACTTGATCCCTAACATACCTAATGAAAAGAAGATAAACAAAAACAGAATGCAAGACTTGTTGCCTAAATGAAAGCAAATTGATAGACCATTCTCTTGTAAACCGGCAACATGGACTTTTAATACGTTGTATGCCTACTTTTTTCTGAAATAATTTCACCCTTTTTGATAGATTCATGTGTAATTATCGTGACATAAGGGTTAAGATATTTAACTCAATGGTGGAACTACCCTTTGGGTGAGGGAGCCTTGGTCTCTCCCCCCTCCCACCAACTTTTCTTGTTTACTATCTAATCTAAATTGTTGATCAATAGATTTGTTATGAACCACACAAGCCTATGACTTACTTTTAAGTTTGAATAAATTATTGTGTGGCAGTGTGGATCTTGATATATATCATTATATTTAAAATTGTGGATTATATATCTTGATTAGGATTTATGATGTATTTTGAGATATTTAACTATGAATATTGATGTAACTTTTTGATGCAAATATAATATTTATGAATTTCATTGTCATATATATATATATAATATTTAATAATTCGTTCTTTAACTGTTGGTGCTAGTATATATTTTTACACAAAATTCTATAATATTAATATATACTATTATTATTCATCTCAAACCCGATTAAGAAATTACACTTATTACATGTAACCGTCCTAAATCCAAAAAAGAAATTATTCATACCAGTTTCATTATGGTCCAAACGGGTGTATTATTGCTCATTAATATTCAGGGCAACTAACAAAACAAGTGTTTATTTTTAAAATATCCAAAAAAAAATCAAGAAACTGAACTGAAATGCATTGAATAGGTAGTGTTTTTCATTAACTCAATGAATATCTAATTCTTGATTTTTTTTTTTTTTGAAAGGATATCTACATCTTGTTTAAGTTTTTTTTTTTATTTTTTTTTTGACGACCCAGAGTATTCCCACACCAGCCGGGGGCAGAGACTCCACATTTCTTTCGGACTATAGGACATCCGTTCTTCCCATGGATGGTCCTAATCTCTAGAGAAGGAGGGACAAACCCCAACCCCTCATTCCACAATAGTCAAAGTTTGAACCCATGACTTTGAGGTGCAATTACAACTTCAAGACCACTAGGCCAAATATTCAGGGCAACTAACAAAACAAGTGTTTATTTTTAAAATATCCAAAAAAAAAATCAAGAAACTGAACTGAAATGACATTGAATAGGTAGTGTTTTTCATTAACTCAATGAATATCTAATTCTTGATTTTTTATTTTTTTTTTTGAAAGGATATCTACATCTTGTTTAAGTTAACTGGTCAAATTTGGTTGAGATAAATACTATTATTATTATTATTATAACTATTGAGAGAGTCAGAAAAGTGGTGACAGTTAGCAAGCAATTCATTAATAACCAAAAAAATTGTCTTCTATGAGTCAATTAGTACACATATTAAAAGGTGAATCCATGGGCAAATGCCTTATCAAGAACCCTCTTCCCAAGGCATAGTGTGCACAAATAGCTGGACCAGTTTTGTGGCTTTCATTTTCAGAGAGTTTGGTTCATTTCACCAATCTGAAAATTGGTTAGTACTATTAAACATTCAATGTGGGGAGAACAGGCAAAAAGCATGTTTTCTTGCAAAGATGGTCCTCATTTCTATTAATTATTTTCTGATATATATTACCATATTTTTTAGCAGTCTTAGAAAAAAATAGAGAAAAAAATGAACAAAAGGAAAGAAAAATAAGGATCGAACTAAGTTCGATGAATATTCTTGATTTCTACAAACAAGATACAAATACAACTATACGAGATCCTTTTATTAAATCAATCTAGATTTGCATCAAAGATTTATTACAAATTAATGTGTGACTATATATTATTCATATGATGGGAATTAGGTAGATTCTACCACCATATGTGTCGGACCTAGGATCCAAATCAACTAGTTCTACTCGAAATAGATAGTCATCAGGAATGGAGTTAGAAAATGAATTAATATTATGGGTTCAACTTTATTTTTCTTGTGAGATATAGTAGATAATGAGGTTCTTCTAAAAACTTTAGGGGTAAGATTTTAAAATTAATAATATATAAAAATTATATTAGTTTTAAAAACTTAATAGTTATGTTTATAATTTATATTAATTACAAAAATATTATGAAGTTGAGAGAGGGCCGCTGCCGGGTCCCCTAGCTCCGCCACTTATTGTGATTGATCCGAGCTATATTGAGGTAAACCATAACAAATTCAAAACTGAAGAAATCTAAAAAATGAGAAAGGGATTTTTCACTTTCATCCAACTAAGTTACATCTTATAAAGTAGTGATATATACTAATAATGAGCACGTGGCCAGTCATTTCCACTCTTGCACCAACATGGAATCCTAGAAGATGTTTATTCTAAAACCTTTAAACCTTTCCCCATAAGAGTGGAAAATGAGGGACATAAGTTATGACTTGTGAGGTCTTTTGGCCTATCAGTCTATGATTAACTAACCACTTTTGTTGTAGGATAGCTGGATTGATTGAGCCCTTTTCAATGATGATGTGTATATAATTAACCTCATCCGATCCTCACATGTGATGAGTTTATGGAGGCTAGGTATGTTATTTTGTTGAATTTACACTATAGTAATTTCGCCCTTTACCCTTGGATTTTTCCATAAACAGTTTAAAGACGGATTTTTTTCATCTGTATAACGCTCGTTGGTATACAGTCACTGGCAGCAATGAATAGTCATCGGTCAATTACCAATGAAAAATATATCGGTATATGTATAACATTTCGTCGTGAAATTGATCGTTGGAATGACGTTTTTAGCGACAATTCTTATGGATTGCCAATAGAGATTTCGTCGCTATATTTGAATGGATTAGGCAAAAGCTTTAAGTAGCTCTCTAATGGTAAATATTCAAGTGAGTGATCAACAATTTGTCGTAATGTGAAATGATTCTTGCACTATGTTCCATGTAGCTCGTTGTATGTCTTTGATGAATATTATAGGTGACATTTTGAGTCATCGAGGTCAGGTTCGATTTTGGTTTCATTTACGGTGTGATTTCAGGTTATGCTCAAAATACATCAAGAATTAAATAAAATATAAAATAATTATGTTTTAAGACAAACTGGTAACATCGTGTCACATTCGTGTTAGTCGTGTTTGTGTTCGTTTCCACGTCGTATTCGTGTTTTACTCAGTAATTTCAAATCGGGTATGTGTCGTACGTATTATCTTGTCGTGTCAATGATTATGTCGTAACGTAAAACGATACATGCATCACTTGTGGAATGATGAATTGATAATATTCAATTGTTATTGTGTTTTGTGATTTGTAAGAGGTTAAAAAGCTCCCATACCTTTAATTGTGTGTTGATAAGGTTACAATTGTTAAGGAAAGTTAATTTAGCCTAATTTCCATGTTCTAGCATATGATGGGTTCCTTTCATTTTACTTCCAATTGTTTCTACACATGGTTGGTATAAAAATTGTCTAGAGATAGCATTAACACTTCATTACCTGGAATTATAATTAGATAGATACTCACGCATATTAGATTTGTTTGGGTAGATTCGTCCAAAAACTCGGCTTATGCATACCAAAAAGGCATTAGGCTTAAATGAAAATGACATACATGTTATTATGTTACCTCTATGATTATGAGTATTTATAATAATTATATCACTTTCAATGGTATGTTAGGACTCTGTCCCTTCCTATATTAAAAACCCATATTTTTATTATATATTATTTTATAATACAATCGACTTGGTTATTATATATTTTTATAACAGAACCATGTTTGTCGTAATAGCTTACCAACTACGTCATCCAGTTAAACCGCGCTAAACAAGTCATGTGCGACAAGCTCGATCAAGTAGTGCAGAGATAGGGGTTCGAACTTGAGACATTTCGGCTTCAAGAATCCACCCTACATTACACCATTAGGCCACCCCATGAGGGGATTAAAATCAAAGTTTTATTGCTAATAAGGATGCTCAGTCGCGTAGCCACATGAAGACCAGTGCGGTCGATGGACCGCACTGGATTTCGGAGTCGCCCTATTAAATTTGAGTTATATCGCATTAAAACTTGGAGTAGTCTTGTTAAACTTGGATTGGACCACACTGAAAATTAACCTAAAATTTAAAAGACCAAATGAATTAAGAATCACATATCCCAGTTAAGGCATTGAATGGATGAATAATTGCATTATTAGTTATGTAGAGAAAGATATATGCTCCAACTTGATAATATTCAGCTTTTTGGGAAAACTTTTCAAATGAACTTTTGGATCTAAAAATTCATTTTCCATAATAATAATAGTTGTTTAGTTGTTAATTTAGAATTGGCTTTTGGTTAAGTCATTTTTCCAAAAAGTTAATTCAATATAAGCCGAAATTGGTAGATACGACCTTCAAATTTACCTTTTTTATTCTTTATTTTTTAAAATTTCGGTTCGATAACCGCCTAGCTAGCCGAAACACAAAAAAAAAATGACCGCACTGGTGAAAAATCCTGGCTACGCCCATGAGGATGCTAGTAGATCAAGTCTGTCGGTTTGTTAGTATTAGGGGTGTAAAAAAAGCGAATCTTTTTGATTCGATTCGGTATTCGAATTCGTATATTGACATTCGAATTCGAAAAATTAGAATACGAATCTAAATAAGAATATTTATTCCGATTCGTATATTATGCGAATACAAATATTAATATCATTATATTCGATTCGAGTATTCGAAAGAATATTCGAATAATATTATATATATTATTTTTACATAAAATAGATTAATATAGAACATATCATATATTTACTTATTAAAAATTAGTAATCCCATATATAAATTACAATTAGCAAGCCCAGATATAATTTAAGTCCATATACAGTTACAAGTAAAAGAAAGGAATAGAAAAATAGGTGAATCGTCTTAAGAGATCACATGTCAAAAAATATTTAGATTTAAATTATTGTTGCAATCTTATTAGATATTCTTTGGAAAAGAAAAAAACATGGGTTAGTATTTGAATACGAATATTCAATTGATTCGTATATATTCGTATCTATAATCAAATAAGAATAAGAATCGATTTTTGTATTCGAGTATTAAAAGAATACGAATAAAAATATTTTCTAAATTAGCCAAATAAGAATAGAATATCTTGATATTCAACTCGATTCGATTCGTTTACACCCCTAGTTAGTATTCGAGAGTACTTGTTCTGCTAAAGTACTGGAGGGTCAAACCCACAATCTCGTTGTGAAGGACGAGAGATCCTACCACTCAACTGGACCACAGTTTTGTTAAAATTTGCGGTCTTTATTTTTACATATCCGAAAAATATTATAAACCATTAAATAAAATGTGGGCATAGGGGGCCCTTGTCGGCGGGGACCCTATGCAGCGTCGCCACCTTAACCACCCCAAAGAAGGCCCTGGCCATTGGATCCACTATCCTCATTTACAATTTTTAAAAAATATTAAAAATTATACTTTTTAAAATAACGAAGATAGATTTACTAATTACAATATCATTTCAATATATGTATTAAGTTTTGTATGTCAAAAAAATCAATGGATAGGGTTTGAGTTGGATGAAGTCTGAAAATGAAAATACGTAACCCAAATCAAAATCATTTGCACTGTTCTAAAAAATATAATGGATTGTGACAGCCAATAAATTCACCTATATACGAAGGGCATTCCATCTCTTGGGGACCTTTTTCAGTGTTATACTAGACTAATACGTTTTACCCGTGCGATGCACAGGGTGTGTTGTGTTGGACCGTATTAAATTTATCGTGTCGAACCATATAAATTGGATGTAAAAAAAAATTATTTGAGATATTATTAATGACTATTTGTGATATTACCAGTCGAGTTATTCGCGAATTTTCTTTTTGGTGGGCCTTGCAAATTAATTATTTTTGAGAAATTACTGGAAATACCTCAACTTTTGAAAAAATACCACCAAATACGCTCTTATCACTTTTGTACCTATTTATTTCTTTTTTTACGCTCATGCATATTTTTTGATTATTTTTACGTTTTTTTTTTGTTTTTTCTTGTTCCTATATTGTTTTACCTATTTTTATGCTGTTTTTTGTTCATTTATTGTTTGGTACATTATTTATATTATTTTTGTGTTGTTTTATAATATTTTTAATATTGTTCGAATAATTTTTTTGTTGTTTCATGTAGTTTTCAATGTGTAGATATAGTTTTTTTCTGTTTTTAAGCTCTTTTTATTCATGTGGTGTTTTTATTTCTGGGTTGTTTCCATACCCTTTTTAATGTTGTTCTTATGTTTCTTTGTTGTTTCACGTAGTTTTCGATGTTTAAATACAATTTTTACATATTTTTAAGCTCTTTTTGCTCGTATGGTGTTTTTTATATTGTTTCTGGTTTATTTCTATATTGTTTCTTGGTTGTTTCCATGTTTTTATGTTTTCATGTATTTGATCAAAAATTGAATTGTGTTTTTGGTTTTAATATGTGTTGTTTTAAAATAATCATATGAAATTTATTTTTAATATCTTTTGCATTTGCCAATGAATTGGATGTGGCCCGATTCGATCGATAATGTGATTCTTGGCTAGAGTTATTTATAGTTTTTATGTATTTATTACCCGGTTAACCAGGAAAACGGCTAATCCAGGATTCGAGTTCTGATACTGACTTATATATTTTTAAACTGTGTTTTCCTATTTTGCTTCAATAATTATTCCGACAAAACTGGGTATGACTTATGTGGCATTTTATGTTATCAATAAAACATAATAAATGTAAAAATGACACTAATTTTTTATATTTATTTAAATCAAATTTTCAACCCAATAACTGAAATGATATAGGTCTTCAATTGGCACAAAAAAACATTAAATAATGACAGTGAGTTGAACATGTTTGGTATTTTGATTCAACAAAAAACTCTACGGCGACAATTGAAAGTTTAAGAACTCGAATATGCTGAGCATAAATAAATCTCAATTTTCTTTGTTGTCTCGTGTGATTTGCTCTTGAAAGTCGTGAGTTATTCTCTCCAAATACATACCTACCAATGCATGATGTCTGAAAATCAATTAGTCCTAGCCCCTTAAGAGTCTTGGTCTAATTGGCTTTTCAACAAAATAAATGTCTGTCTGACAAGCAAGAATACAATTTCAGAAAGACGTGTAAAATAGTCAAAAAGAATTTTTTTTAGAGGAACCAAGTATCGGGGAGAATGAATGAGATAAAAAATGACATCAATGACATCTCATATTTATAGGAGGACTAATGAGAATAATTAAAGAAAATATTTTCTTTAATTATTTGATTCGTAATACAATTGCAGGATTTTACTTTGCGATATTAATTGCCCATATGTATTTATTCTATTTTATTTATCTAAAATATTTCGCAGTTAATAAAAATAAGATCTCCATATGATATAAATTTATCTTGTTTGAAAATAATTGTATAATTTATCTTTGGAAGATCTGTATATTGGTCATCTATAATTATACATGTTGTCTACTAAATATAATATAAAAATAGATTTGCAGAAATAGAAAATCGATTTACAATCAATTAAATAATCAAACTTTCAAAAAAATCAATGTGACATTTACCTTAATAAATTATTTTTCCATATGATGTGATTAATGACTGATATCTTGTCCAAAATAAATTGATTTATATCTTTATTAGTGCGATTAGATTTGGAATAATATACTTACCTGATATAATTTATTAATAAGTAAATTTAATTTTAAATGCATAAATCTTGTTTTACTAATTTCAGAAGGGTAGTTTAGGCAAGAAAATTTTTAGATTACTATTTATAAGTGACTCAGGTGTTATTATATATATAGATTTTAGATACGTTTTATATGTGGGTTCTTTTATTGTGTATTTAAATTATCAGCCTTTTTAATTTTATTTGTGGGATAAATTTCGTTTGATTTTATCTAAGATTGAAAAAGATAATGTGTCAAATGTATATATAATCTTATTCAAAATCCGTCTTATATATGTTAGAAACATAAGTATAATGATCTTCTTCAAGAATACAACTTACTTAATCTATTTTGACTCATTAAAGGAATGACAAACTATTTGGTTAACTTTTAAATTCAACTTTCCATATTTGGTTAACTTTTAAATTCAACTTTCCAAGTTTCGGTCCATTTTAAATTGAAGGACAAATGATAAATTAGAAAGATATCAAACATCATTGCTAATCCATTTTTTCTTTTAATAAGAAAACATTAATTTTTATTTTTAGCAAGTGCAAAAAGACGGGAAAACAAATTTGGAAATAGGTTTGTTATTATATATATATAGAGATATAGATATAGATATTTAAGCATTTCCGATTTTAAATCATGCTCTATAGAAAAAGATTCAACATTTATTTGTGATTGCAATC
Organism: Rehmannia glutinosa; assembly: GCA_016081115.2. Lineage (NCBI taxonomy): Eukaryota > Viridiplantae > Streptophyta > Magnoliopsida > Lamiales > Orobanchaceae > Rehmannia > Rehmannia glutinosa. The sequence continues at coordinate 78,062,192 of CM071934.1, forward strand.
AAGATTTAGCCTTAATATCGGTATTTGTTTTATAGTCATTTAGTCAATTTAAACCATATTTAACTAAATTGAATAGGATATATTATTAAATGGGATACCAAAATTAATCTTCCCTATATGTTTTCTCCTCAATTTCAGTATACATACCAAAATTTAAAAGTCAACCATATTAATTTGGATTCCAAAATCCGAAAAAAAAATCAGAAAAAGTTTTTAGAAATGGTCATTTAGGCGGGAAAACAATTTTAGAAACTATTTTGCTTATATATATATATATATATATATAGATTTGCTATTGTACAGGAACCTCAAATACTTTATGGCAATTAAGGGCGCGATTGGATATACTTTCATTTTGAAAATTTTTATTTTGTCAGAAAATAGTGGTAAAAAAAATTAGAAGAAAAAATATGAATTTTGAGAGTGTGATTGGATGTGAGATGAAAAAGTAATGATGAAAGATGATTTGATTTAAAAATAGTAATATAATGATTGGATATGATTGGTAGTTAGAAATGTGTGAGTGTGTGAATAGTGAAATTTGTGGGAGAATGTGTAATAATGATTAGTTTTTTTTGTGAAAAAATGTGTAGATGTGATTGATGATAGAAAAAATAAGAAAACGTGAAAGTGAGATAATAGTATATTTTCTGAAAATTTTCATAAACAATCGCATATTTGGTCAAAAAAATTCTCTAGCGGAATGAAAATGGAATTCATTTCATATTCAATCGCCACCTAAAGCACTAAGAGGAAAAAGAATAAGCGTGTTAACTAAGGAAATTTTTTGTGTGCACTAAGGGAAATTTTGTGTGTGCATAAAATATATAATGTTCTAAAGTATTTGTAGACAAATTAAATTTGTGTCAATCAAATGATTACACATGTGAAATTCTATATTAAATATCAATTTTATAATTTCTATTTATATTTGAGAATTTAATTAACTTTGATTTCTAATTTAAATAGTTAATTTATTGATATTTTAATATATATTTTATTGGCCAATTAAAGATTGTCAAATGTCAAATTCTTATAAATCAAGATTTATCTTGATAAGTTATTATCTCTTTTGATAATTATCACAATTTGTGATTGAAGAGATAATTTTAAATCTTGAAAGACCAATCAAATCGAATTCTTCACTATATGAGTTTGTAGGTCCCAAAGGGTGAGTTGTAAGGTTTAGAAGGGAGGGTTGAATAAACCTTACCAAATTTTCGAACTTAGTCCTTTTTAAATAATTTTTACGAGTTAACTCAAATCGGCTAAGTCCTGGGGGACGGCTAGGTTGGCTTTCTTCAAATGAGTTACCTACTCACCAGACTCGACTAAGTTGTTGATAGTATAACTCAGCTGGATCAGCTAACACTTAACTTTACAGTTCGATTTGGTTTTGTTCAGCGGAAGACTTTTCACCCTTAATGTTTTAAACTTGTTTTCAACACTTGTTTTTAGCAAGGTTATTATCGAGTTGAGTTTAGCAGATTTAACTTATCAGCATACATGAATAATATGCAGGAAAATAAAATGATGTAAGTAAAAATGACACAAGCAATTTTTATAGTGGTTCGAGGATGAGGTAATTCCTCTAATCCACTCTTCTCCAACTCCTGGAGGAATCCACTAAGTAACAGATCTGGTTACAAAGCAGTTATCAGTCCGAGTCAGCCTTGATCACACAGCTGGTTGCTCTTGGGACTCAACTTCTTCACAAAACGGTTTGCTACTTCAGCTCCTTCGAACTCTTGGAATTGATCACACAGCTTTCCAACGAGCCCAAAGCGTCTAGTTCGAACTTGAACCTTACTACTTCTCCTTCAACCTTGGAGAGTAGGACCCTTTTGTTCTTCAAACAGTTTCCTCTTCAACTTGATGAAATATTCTTTCCTTCACTGAGTGTGTTGGATCGAGTTCCTTCTTTTAAGCTTGAGGAATATCTTTTAAAGCTTGAAAGTATTTGCAGGTTTGCTTGCTTGAATGCTTGTAAAATCAATAACCTTATCTCACTTGCTTCCTCAGCCTTTTATAGTGAGGATTCAAAAATATGTCCGTTGAAGAGATGGACATATATTTCAAATCCCACTTGTAGGTTGTTGGCATGTCTTGTCCTTGCAACAATAATGAGGATCGTACCATGATTTTAATGCGCTGCAGCCTTTCGTTGGTCTCTGCATGTTTTCTGGTACATCATATTGGTTCCTTACTTTTTGCACTCTTTCAGCAAAAATAGCTTTATTGATGGCAGCCTGACACAGGCCTATTTTCAGCAAAGTCTTGACTTGTGTTGACAACGGATCTCTATCAGCTTTCTTCAAGTCTTGTCTACTGCAAACCCCTCTGACATTCGATTCCAATCATTTTGGAATGACTTAGCTGTCACTCAGCTGATTGAGACAACTTTTCTGTCACTTGACTTCACAAAGCTGACACACAGCTGGGTCTTCACTTCGATCTTCAGTCGACTCTTGTATTTCTTCAACTTAGCTGACTCCAACTCAACTCATGCAGTCCTATCTATTACAAGTTGAATTACAAGGAAAGTAGAGTGCCAACTTTCTATTCTAAGTTTTACATGGTATCATCAAAATCTAAACATAAATTTTCCTAACAATTTTCCCCTTTTTGATGATGCCAAAACTTAAATAATTACAGCAAAATAAGCAGTGCAGTAACAAATAATGAATTAGTAGAATATGTCAATTTTATTGATCATATCATTCTTGTACTTTACAAATACACTTTACAAAGCTGTTACAAAGTATACCCTATACATTGTATCATAGTTATACTATCTATTACAAATGTATCAGAGTTTATTATAAAACAAAAATACAACAAGTATCAGAGCATGTCACAAGTTTGAGCAATATGATATTACAAGAATACTTACGGAACTTGTATTTACAATTAAGTAAAGTACATTGAAGGGGTTTCAGCCGTCTTCAACGCCTCAGCTGCTTCTTTCTTCTCTCATCTTCTTCAGCTCTTTCCCTTCTCTTCTTCTCATAAGCTCTTTTTGCAGCGGGGGCTTCCCTTCGCTGTCTTTTCTCCCATTCTCGATTCACTCTCTCGTTCTAACCTTCTTATCTCCTTCTAGCCTTCTCATTTTTGCGCTCCACTTCCAGATTTGCAAGAGTGTCAAACCCAGCCCAGTAGTTGATTCCTTTCTTCTGCGGATCAATGAATTTTACATCTTTAGGTCTTGGCTGTGGTGGAGTACCTCTGCCTCTTCCACCACTTCCAAACATTTCCCTTCCTCTGTATGACTCAGCTCCCCCTCTAGAAGTGTCTTTGTGACGGGTGTATTTCAATCAGTGATCTGCTAGAACTCTATTCCGCTTCTCAACTAATTTGCATAACTCGAGTCTTTTCTCCCGTTACAAGTCCTACACATGTGGTAGAGTCATGTTCTTGAAATAGCTTTCAACATCTAGAGTTTGAAACTCCTCTAGTGATCTTGGTTTAGATCCTACATCGGGCATCATAATTTCTCGAGGGGGTCTTACAGCTGGGGAATCTCTTAATAAACCAGCTGAGGGGCCTTCAAACCTTGCTTTAATATATTTGAGTCTCTCAGAGTGCTTCTCAGCTACCTTATCGAACTCAGCTTCCATGGCTTTTCTTGATTGCTTGACTGCCATTTCAGCTTTTTCTTCTACGGTCAGCTCCATCGGTAGTTTGTTGAGAATCGAGGCTGTGACTTCACTCTATTGTGGGGTCTTAGCAAACATTATTTTCAATGGAGGTTTCTTCAATAAACTACCTTCCCTCTTGCTTACTTCCCCTTTTACTCCTTCCTTATCACTCCGATGCCCGTCCTTCAATTCTTCTTCCCCTTTTTTGGCATCATCAACAAGGGGTAAAGCCAAGTTAGGGAATATACCACTCAGGAGTAGATCAATCTTGTTATTTGTCATGTCATGCTTATCATGAGTCTTGGAGTATGTTGTTCTGAATTCTGATTTCAAAGTCATGGTCTCAGCTGCCATCAGCTTCATCTCTGTCTGGAGCACCTTAATCTGTTGTTCAACATTGGCTTCCATTCTCTGAATTTTTTATTTGTGCTGAGCCTTGAGCAACTCCATATCAGACCTATGCGATTCATCCATCATGAACATGTGGTCCCTTTGCATTTGCTGGAACTTGGCATTATCTGAGCTCCATATCACCATTTTCGTGACTAGAGATTTAAAGTAGGTGACCTGCTCACGCCTTAATGCCTTTGTCTGTCTAATCCATTCTCTAATTCTTAGTACTGTTCCTCGGATATCTCCAGTGATAGTAGCATCTCTGTCGTCTAGCCATTGGTTCAATGCTGCAAAATCATGCTCCATCTTTTCTATTTCAGCACAGATGGCTTTAAAGGCTTTTTGGAAGTCGGCTACATCACCAGACTATTTCTCTGGCCATACAACATCGAAATCAGAACCAATTGACACCATAACAGTCTTAGCTGGAGTTCCAATTTCTTCTGGAGATACTTGGACATTGTATTTGGCACGTTACGTGGCTGACTCGGCTTTGAAAGAAATGTGGGCTTCAAACAGAAAGTATTCCGCAAACAAATCCTTAGGAAAAATTGGGATCTCCACGTCCTCGACCTGTGGAGTCTTTCCCTTTTCTTTCAAGATTTCCTCAGCTCTATATGCCTCAGCTGTTTCAGCGTCATCGGCATTTTGAGCAATCTTTGTGTTAGCTTTCAGGTTTGCCTTGAATGATGATCCTCAACTCGTCTTTTTAATAGCTTCCTCGGCATCAATTGTTACTTCATTTTGAGTTGTCGAGTTCCTTCTATTGTAGGCTTGAAGAATATCTTTGAAAGCTTGAGAATATTTGCAAGTTTGCTTACTTGAATGCTTGTAAACAATAACCTTCTCTCACTTGCTTCCTCAGCCTTTTATAGTGAGGATTCAAAAATATGTCCGTTAAAGAGATATACATATATTTCAAATCCCACTCATTGGTTGTTGGCACGTCTTGTCCTTGCAACATTAATGAGGATCGTAAAATGATTTGGGAATAAATTCAAGGAGATCCACGGTGGTCAAGGCGAAGTTCAAGGCATTCATCACGGAGTCCACTCAAATCACGGCATTTGATTTGGGAATAAGCTTTCAAGCCCTCGAGTTAACGTTATTGAAGTCAAATCCATCTTAGAGGAAGATCGAAGAGTCAAACCCACCAAGAAGGTCTCAAGTTTAAAAGTCAAATATTATCGAATATCCTACGTTTGATTTGAGATTAAGCTTTCAAGTCCACGAATAACGTTATTGAAATTCAAGTTCAAGTTTGGAGAAGATGAAGCTGATAGAGTTCATCTCCAAATTCTCAATTTTCAGATATTATATTTTTGAAGAAAAGAATCAGAGGATTTCTAGAGATTTTAACCTTTTCATATTTTTGATTTATATAAATTCAATTTGTACGCTATTTTTCTTGTTTGTTAATTGCAGACAATAAAATTTGTGTTGCAATTTTTTGGCACGCCCGTGGGACAAGCTCTACCTCTCATCTCTTTTTTTAATCAAGTTCAAATATCACGAAAATGACCAACCATTTCAAGTCCGCACATGTTGACCTTTCAATGCCGAACTACGAAGTCACTGCTCCAATATACAAGCATAAGGGGCAAGGAAAGATGGCGAGTCATCGAACCATGAATTTACTTCTCCAACAAATGAAGGGGCATGGAAACAAGGTGGCAAATATGGAGCTGCAAATAAAGAATCGTTGAGCCCGTTTTACATGCACGCACATTCTACAAGCTTAAGCTTTGAAACTGTAGCAGCCATGGTGGTCCAAGCTACTTCACTTGAAGAGCAACTGGCAAATTTGACTAAGGCTATTGTAGGACTTACAAAACATGTTCAAGAGCGAGACTCCCAAATCATGAACTTGATAGACAAAGTAGACCAAATTGATTCAAGTCGCGTGATGGGCAAACAAGTTGAAGCTCGAGATGAGGTTGAAACGTCCACAAGAACCAAACAAAAAAGAGGAGTCTCCCGCAAAGGATTTGCAAGTCTCATCTGATGGCCTGATTCCAGTTGACCAACTGAAGGAGTTCATTATGGGGACTATTAAAGACAAGTTTGATGGAAGCTCCAAGTCATCCCTAACTTACACAAAGCCATACACATGGAGAATTGACAATTTGAAAATGCCTGATGGATATCAATCTCCGAAGTTCCAACAATTTGATGGTAATGGCAATCCAAAGCAGCATGTGGCTCACTTCATTTAAACGTGCAATGATGCTGGGACTTATGGAGATCACTTAGTGAAGCAATTCATCCGATTCTTTAAGGGAAGTGCATTTGATTGGTACACCGACTTGGGGGCAAATTCAATTGATACTTATGAGCAGTTAGAACAAGAGTTTCTCAACCATTTCTATAGCGCACGATGAACAGTTAGCATGATTGAACTCTCAAATTCACGCCAGTGGAGGGAAGAGTCCATCATTGACTACATCAATCATTGGAGGGACTTAAGGCTCAACTGCAAAGATCAATTGTTAGAAGCTTCAGCAATTGAGATGTGCATCCAAGGAATGCATTGGAGCTTATGCTATATACTTCAAGGAATCAAACCAAAGACTTTTGAAGAACTTGCAACTCGAGCACATACCATTGAGATAAGTTTGAACTTTGACTAACAAGAATGCCCAAGTGATGTCACTGATGATGAAGAAAAAGAAGTGGAGTCATCTTAACGCTCCTAGATGCGAGTATAAACCATCTAAAATTGTCAAAATAAAATATGCTTAAATGCTCCATGATATGAGCTTAAACTATCAATCTCACTCCTTGATATGAGTATAAAAGGTTTATATCTCAAATTCAAATGAATAATTCTTGATATGAGTATAAACTATCAATATGTCTCAAATTCAAATGAAAACTCTTTGATACGAGTATAAACTATCAATATGTCTTAAACTCAAATGATTACTCCTTGACACGAGTATAAACTATCAATATGTATCAAATTCAAATGAAGACTCCTTGATACGAGTATAAACTATCAATATATATCAAATTCAAATTATGACTCCTTAATACGAGTATAAACTATCAATATATATCAAATTCAATTTAAGCTCCTTGATATGAGTATAAACAATCACCATATCTCAAATTTAATGAAGACTCATTGATACGAGTATAAACTATCAACATATCTCAAATTTAAGTGAAGACATACGAGTTTAAACTATCAACAAATCTCAAACTCAAATTGAAGACTCCTCGACAAGAGTATAAACTATCAACATATGTCAAATTCAAAAGAAGACTCAATGATATGAGTATAAATTATCAAAATCTCAAATCAAATAGATACTCCTACCGCACATGAGTATAAATTGTGTACGACACTTTACAAAAAAGAAATATGTTGTTTGAACTACATTTTGACTTGATCCCTTTGTTAGGGTATGTAGGCAACTTAGAATTTTCTAAGTTCAGTCACAAGTTTGCGATGAATTATGTTCATTGCAAAAAAAAAATGAGGTTAGAAAACAACCTCCTCAACAATTTTTCCGTTTATGGTGTGCAACATTATCAACATTGGCTTCTCATGGCTCAAAAGATTTGGACCTCTTTTTGATACAACTTTGCTACAAAACAGGGGGCATATTTTCTCTTGCTCAAAGGTTTGAAGGGCTCCGTTCAATAATCCAATTGTTGATTATTGGTAATGAAGGGCTCTGTTCAATTACTAGTGATAAGTTGCTTGTTAAATCCACACACTCGATGGCATCTCCCCGCTTGCCAAGCCTATTGTTGGTGGCGAGTTGCATGTAAAATCCACCCTTGATGGCTTTTCCCCTCTTGGCGAGTCCGTCGGTGGTGGCGAGTCATTTTCCAAATCCACACCTTGATGATATTTCTCCACATGGCTTTGCCTTTGATGACGCGACACCCTAATAAAAAAAAGGAAAAAAAAAAAGAGATTCAAGAATGCCTTAAATTTTGGCCTCAATGTGGAGATTCTTGGAGATCAGATGATGCTAAGATGGAGAACAATAAAAAATTGATTGTTTGAAGTCCTCATCAATGTGCCGAATGTTGATTAATAAAAGTGTGCTCAAGCATTGACTTGTATAGTTGCTGAGTTGAAATATTGAAGGGAGCAATTTCCGAATACCAATTCACCATTCAGTGGTCAACGTAATTGCAGAAAGTGGGGGGCACGAGACTACAAATATCTCCCGTATGTGGTGTGGAAAATTCAAAGACCAAAGCATCTATTTTCTTTTATAGCCAATGCATGAGGACCAATATCAGAAGTTTATCCTTATCTAGCTACTTGGGGATGAGGCATGACCCAAAGATTCTCAGTTTGCGTTCAATGAGGAGTCTACTAATGTAATCTGATTGGATTCGATCAGCGGAAGAAGTTTGTAAAAGAATTGTAATCTCAAAAGGTTGCTACAAGTGAGATTCTTAAAGTTGAAAGAAACATTGACTCTGCAATTAGGAGATAAAGTTGTTGAAGTGGAAAATTAGTACTGCAAATTGATGTATATCCAGTCAAGCAGCTCATAGTTTTGGATTGGAAACAAATTTCATGATGAAGTCAATATAAAACATTGAATCAATGTGGGGCTCGTCGGGATTATAAAGAAAAAGAAATCAAACCTTGGTTGCTGGTTTGAACTAAATAACTTTTGGCAACGATATTTGTTTATCTTATTTTTAGGAGCTTTTAATGGATTCCAAATTCCACATGAGGCAGGCCGCATCCATGTGTTTCTTATATGCCACGTCAAATTGAAGTACGGGTTAGATGTCTAATTTTTGGGCTCATGTCAAGCCCAAAATCTATAGGGGTTTCCTCAAAATCCAATTCAAACAATTGTCGCGACTTACTTACTTTAAGACACATTGTTCGTGAATAAGTAGCAAATGGGCATTTGTAGACAAATTAAATTTGTGTCAATCAAATGATTACACATGTGAAAATCTATATTAAATATGAATTTTATAATTTCTATTTATATTTGAGAATTTAATTATATTTAATTCCTAATTTAAATAGTTAATTTATTGATATTTTAATATATATTTTGTTGGCCAATTAAAGATTGTCAAATGTCAAATTCTTAAAAATCAAGATTTATCTTGATAAGTTATTATCTCTTTTGATAATTATCACAATTTGTGATTAAAGAGATAATGTTAAATCTTGAAGGACCAATCAAATCGAAGTCTTCACCATATGAGTTATCCAAAGACTCCTCTCCTACAAGTATAAATAGAGGTCATTCTAAAGGAATTAAATGACAAATTCAAAGAGAAGAAATCCAAGCAAGAAGGCGGTGGAGGAAATTCTCTCAAGTCAAGAAGAATAAATTCAAAGAGATCAACGGTGGTCAAGGCGAAATTCAAGGCGTTCATCGCGTAGTCCACTCAAATCACGATGTTTAATTCCGAAATAAGCTTTCAAGTCCTCGAGTTAACCTTATTGAACTCAAATCCATCTTGGAGGAAGATTGAAGAGTCAAACCCACCAAGAAAGTCTCATGTTTAAAAGTCAAATATTATCGAATATTCCACGTTTGATTCGAGATTAAGCTTTCAAGCCCACGAATATTGTTATTGAAATTCAAGTTCAAGTTTGAAGAATATCAAGCTGAAGAGTTCATCTCCAAATTCTCAATTTCCATAATTTTGAAGAAAAGAATTAGAGGATTTCTAGAGATTGTAACTTTTTGATATTTTTTATTTATATAAATTCAATGTGTACACTATTTTTCTTGTTTGTTAATTGCAGACAATAGAAAATTTATGTTACAGTGTTATCATGAACTTGTAATGTATTTTTTTTTTTCAGTTTATTTTGATGATTTTTTCTAACTTCCATATTGCATAACATGTGAAAAAGCAATTATTGCAAGAAACAAATGTCCTATTTTTTCACATAAAACTTCTCATTTACATATGTTATAATACTTACAATCAAGTTTTGAAATTTTTTCACTTAAATGATGATAAAATAAGTGGTTCATAAGCCAAAAATTATAAAATAGTTTATAGCTAAATCATATTGAGATGTACTTTTTTAGTTAAATGTTATGTTAAGAACATCTCTAATGATCCTCTAAAATAGAGGAATCCACTAATTTAGTGGGAAAATCATCCTCCAACCCAATACTATTTTTTTATAGTAAATTGGGGCGGGTGAACAATACTCCACTACGTGTAGCGGGTTAGAGCATCTCCAACGTTACTGCAAAGTTGAGAAATCTTCTCCAATGTTGCACCAAATTTCACGGTATCTTATAATTTGTGAACAGTACGTAGTGGGGACTGTTCACACTATTTTTTTTTCTTTCTTCAATGTTTTTGGACATTTTTGTTTAATTAAATTATTATTTTTGTTTTCTCTATATTTCCATTTTTTAAGGGTCACTCTGTTATTTATTAGTAATAGTAAATTAACAAATTATGTTCCTAATTATTTCCTAATAAATCATATTCCAAATTATATTCTATTGTTATATATTATATGATGATCATATGTAACAAATTCAAAAATGATTTAGTTATAGAAAATACTTAAAATATGAATAATATTTATTTATAATTATATTAAATAAAATAAATATTAGACATCGATATAAATATATATATGCTTAAATTATAAATTGATAAATAAATTATCAAATAAACAAAGAAAAAAATAGAATATTCCAATTTGGAGTGAAATATAGAGTTAATTGTTGGAGTTGAATAAGAATTGCAATTTTTTCTTTTAGGATGTTGAGTTCCTCTAAATTTTTCTCTATAATAGTGTAAACTCACACAAAAATAAAGTGAACAATTGGGAATTAGATGCTCTTAGAGCATGGCCAATGCTCCCATAAAATAGAGGAATTCACTAATTTAAGGAAACATCCTCTAATGCAACACTATTTCATGGTAAATAGGGGAGGTGAATAGTACCCAACTACATGTAGCGGATTAATGTTCACATGCTAAAACTTTTTAACTCTTTTTTTTTACATTTTGATTTGTTTAACTTGTTGTTTTTTGTTTTCTCTCTTATTTCTTATTCAGTAATAGTAAATTAATATATTATGTTCCCTTATATTAATGTTCCCTATTATTTCTTATATTAAATTTAATTTTATGTTTTTGTAAATTAATATTTTGTGAAATGTTAATTTTATGTTCAAATCAACTGATCACTTCGTAAGAATTTATATATAATTTTTCATATTAATTTTTTTAAAAGTAATGAAAATTATATTTATGTTTTATTTAGTTATATTAAATCAAAATTAAATTAAACATAAATATAAAAATATGTAAATATATGTGCTAAATTATACAATTATAAATATATTAATTCAATATAACAAATAATAAAAAATAGAATATTCCAATTTAAAATGAGATATAGAGTTGATTGTTGGAGTTGAATCTCGAGTTCCACTAAATTTTCCTCTAAAATAGTGTAAAATTCACACAAAAATAGTGTAAACCCTTGCAGATGCTCTAAAAGAATATATATTGCCGTGGAATATCATTGTTAATCTTCAATGAGATGAGTGAGTGTTGAATAACAATAAATGTTGGAACAGATAAATTCCAAATTGATCATTTTCTTATACTCAATAATATTTATAATAATTTCCTTCATTGGTGGAGTTCTCCTTTACGAAAGGGGTCTGATGTCACCCGCTAGGGTTTTTGTTAGGGTTTTCCCTTGTTGTCCCCGTTTTCCAGTCCATCCGGCTATTCTACAGTCGTTCAGTCTAGCTCTTTCTATTAGTTTTCTCTCCTTCTTGCTTTCTCTTTCGTTTAGTAGGGTTTGTCTCTCCTTTTTTTTCTCTGTGTTTTTGGTGTCTTTTGTAGGTTGCACGAGTTCACAAGACCTCGCAATTTTTTCGTCTATCCCAGAGGCTATCTAGGTTTTCTTTGGGGATTTCACGATTTTGCTTCAGGACTTCTATCCAAAACTATCCCATATTGCAGGTTGTACCCGTTGGAACATATCGTAATATGAAGGATTCAATGCAAAACAAAGAAGAAATTGTGGATTTAGATGTTCCCAATCAAATCATACCAAGCAATCAAACAGAGCCTGGTGGGTAAACTCTTTACTGATAAATCCTAAAAATCATTCTATTTGATAGAGGTTATGAAAAAGGCATGAAAGACGAAGAAACCAATTATTGCAAGGGAATGGGGAGCCGATCTAATCTTATTTCGATTTGAGAATGAGGATGACAGGGAATGGGTGCTGGCAAATTAGCCATGGCACTATGAAAGTGGCCTCTTCGCGATTCTAAAGTTGGAAGACAACGAGCAACCACCATGCCCAGGTTTATAAAGCAGCATTTTGGATTAGAGCATATGACATTCCGTTGGCATGCATGAATGCTTCATTGGCTTAGAACCTCACACGTCAATTGGGAGAACAGGAGATATTAAATTTATCCACAGAGGGATTGATCGGCAAATTCCTTCATTTCAAGATACTCATAGATGTTATGAGACCTCTGAGCTGGGTGTTGACAATTTGAGCAAAAGGAACAAAATTGGTTTTACCCTTAAAATACGAATCACTACCCACATACTGCTTTGTTGCGGATTAATTGGTCACTTTTTCTAAAACTGTGAGAGCTATGATCGTAATGAATGTCAAGACATCGGTAGTATGAAATATAGGCCATGGGAAAGCATCTCCTCTATGACGCCCTACTAAGCACAAAGACCTCGAGATTTACAAGTCAAACCTCTTTGGTCAAGATCCCTCCTCTGAATCATCATCATCATCTACCCAACACCAGACCATTAACCCCGTACTAAGCCTCTATCTGCTACCCATCCTCCATCTTCCCCCACAAATGACCTTCTCAGAAACTCTCTTAAATCTCTTTCCCTTACATCACACTCTCATGAGGAACCAGAACAAACACATCCTCCACACCCTACTAAACTACCCAGAATTTCATTAACCAGCAAAGATTATGCCGATCTTGACCAAAATCAAACCTCACTGCTGACAACATATGAATCCGCATCAACCCTCACTCCACTTCCATAAAAGCCCTATCAGCCCCCACACCCCTAAAAGAAAAAATATTAATAACCCCCAAACCTGAAACCCGATCCCCCCACAACAACCCCCAACCAAAACCTAAACCACTTACCTCCCCATGCTCTTCGTGCAAACCCCAAAAACCGAAAGCCAAAAATTGTTGGACCCAACTCAAACAACGAACCCCCACCAAAAAGCCAGCCAAATCACTACCTACTTACAAGCGAAAAGCTGAAACAAATCCTCACCTTGCTATGGAACCTGAACTAGAGAAAACAAAAAGAATTAGAGAATTTGGGTTGTTTGATGTCCCTTGAACTTTTAGAATAGCGGCGGAGACTGCGGATACGTAGTCCCACCTGGAATAGTGAGTTGCCTAGTTTGAAACTGTCGGGAGTTTAGGAACCAAACTGACAATTCAAGAGCTCAAATGATATATATATATATATATATATATCGAGCAAGATCCCACGTTTCTTTTCCTTATGAAAACCAAACTCTGTAAAGATGAACTAGAGGATGTTACAAAATCGATTGGATGTGACGTAATGCACTTGGTGAATTGTAATTTGTCTAGTAGAGGTAGGAGGGATGGACTTTGCATGCTATGGAAAGGTTCATATATTTTTAATGTGTTATGAACTCCCAACATCATGTTAATGAGATGGTAGTCGATCAGGAAGATCAATGGAGACTGACGGGTTTATAAGATTGGCTGAAAGAAAGCTTTAAATAGTACACCTGGAATCTTATGCGAGAATTTTCCACCCGAATGGATTCCAAATGGCTATGTGTAGGAGATTTGAATGAAATTATGTACAATTTTGATAAATTGGGCGGCATGACAAAAGAGGGAGCCAAACTCTAGGAATTTCACAAAACTCTTCGAGATACTCAACTTGAGGATCTGGGCTATGAGGGATTATTATTTACATGGACACATGGACAACAAGGTGAAGCAAACATCCAGGAGCGACTAGACAGATGCTTGGGCAATCAAGAGTGGATCACAATATTTTTGGCATACAAAGTGCAACATCTTCCCAGGGTGGCATCCGTTCATTGTCCGGTTATTATGCGGTGGCGACATAACCGGAGAATGACATCACAAGGGGGAAACGAAGGAAACTTTTTAGGTTTGAATCCATGTGGCTTATGAATGAATCATGCCAACATGTGATCAAGAAAGCTTGGGGTAGTGGAAATGTCACACCTGACATTTGAACTGTCTCAAGCCGAATGTAGGAATGCGGGATGCAAATTGACATCATGGGAGAGGTCACATTTTGGTAATGTGTGGAAACAACTGAATGAATGTGAAGAAATGCTACAACGAACTGATAACAAATGTGCCTCACATATTGATATCTTGGAGCGACAATAGGTAGAGGCAAAATTACGGGAGCTCCACTTGAAACAAGAAAAAATGTGGCACCAATGATCTTGAGCAAATTGGATGAAGAAAAGAGACCAAAACACCATGTTTTTCCATAAGTTGGCTAATGCTCGAATGGCAAAAATAAGGTGGAACGAATCAAGGACTAAACAGGGACATGGATGGAGGATGAGAGGGACATTTAAAGGGTATTTAATGATTATTTTCAGGATTTGTTCACGATGAATACTAATTTGGATATAGGTAATGTTCTGGATCCAGTCGACCACAAAATAATGGACACCGTGAGTGAAAATCTAACTATACCTTTTGTGGTAGAAGAAATAATGGAAGCCTTGGCACAAATGCATCCGACAAAAGCCCCTGGACCCGACAGTATGCCTGCTCTTTTCTATCAAAAATTCTGGTCAATCTTAAATTCCGATATTATATCCATTGTTCTTAAAATTCTGAATGGAGAGCTAGTCCGGGCATGCTTAATAATACTTTCATTGTCCTTATTCCAAAGAAAAAACGCCCAGAGTTTGTCACTGATTATAGGTCTATTGGCTTATGTAATGTATTTTTTCAATTAATTACTAAGACTACAGCTAATAGGCGAAAACTTGTTCTTCCCTCTTTAATCCATCACACTCAGTATGCCTTTGTTCCAGGTCACCTTATTACAGATAACGCACTACTCACATTCAAAATATTTCATTCTATGAAAAATAACACGACTAGAAAGCGAGGATCGTTTGCTTTTAAGCTTGATATGTCTAAAGCATATGATAGAGTGGAATGGTTATTTCTACATTTCATGATGAAAATGGACATCCCCACGCCTTTTGTGAATTTAATTATTAAATGTATCGATTAAGTTTCATTTTTGATCCTCTTTAATGGTAAGCTCGACACTTCTTTTACCCTCTCGAGGACTCCACCAAGGAGATCTTTCCACTTATCTATTTATTTTCTGTGCAGAGGCTTTTTCATCGTTGATTCAAAAGCGGAATTTGAAGGTTGGTTGCATCGTATCAAAGTAAGTTGGCGGTCTCCAAAAATTTTGCACCTTTTCTTTATTGATGACAACATCATCTTTGGTCGAGCAAATGACAAGGAAGTAGAGAATCTTCGAGACATAATCCAAGCCTACGGAAAAGCTTCTGGACAGAGAATTAGTCTAGAAAAATCAGAGATATCTTTCAAGAAAGGAATGTGGATCGCTAATCGGGAAACTTTGGCACACAGATTAGGGGTTGAACTGGTGGAGAAACATGTTATCTATTTGGAAATTCCAACTATTTTGGGAAGATCGACAAAGGATATTTTTTCTCGAGTGGTGGACAAGATTAGGAAAAAAATGAAATATTGTAAAGGAAGGTTCCTTGTCTCAGGATATGACATCTATGGAACTGTGATTGATATGTGTTTTGCATGTATTTTGAGCTTAATTGTAGCTAGATCTAGTTGTTATGCATGAATTACATGAGTAAAAATGGTTTTATTTTTGTTTTGTGGAAAAGGTATTACGCTTTGCTCGTTTTGTAGGAATTTATTGATAATTGTAGCATTTTGGCAATAATTCGGAGCATTGCGGTAAAGAACCGCCGATACTTGAAGTAACGTACGAAGTTTGGAGTTGAATCGGGAAGAAGTCAGACAAACCGGGCGAGAAACGGAAGAAAATGAACAAGTACCAAGTCCAGCAGGTGCGCACGGGCAAGGCGTGCATCCCTACCACGACCCGTGCGCTAACCCAGACTGAGACTCGAGCCACGGCATGGCGCACGGGCTGGTCGTGCGTGATGCGCACGGCCCGTGTGTCTTTCAGCGAAAAGAAACTTCTTGCGGCACCTAACACAGGCAGGGCGTGCGGTAGGCGCACGGCCCATGCGCCTATGCGGGAAAACAAAGTTTGACAGGTTTTGAACTAGGTTTCGACCCGAACGAAGTACAAATAGAGACGAGGCAGCCACAAACGAAGATACACTGACTTTTGCCCTAGAACACAGAGAAAAGTGCAATTTTCCACTAGAGAATTGGAGATCTCGATCAAGGCTACAACAACACGCTTGAGGAATAAAGGTAGATCGAGAGATCATCGACATCCCCGAGTCTTCGCATTCCATAGTATCTTTATTTTTAATTAGTTAGACATGAACATGGATAATTTGTCTATGAATTATTTGTTTTCTATGTCTGGCTAAACATCTTGTGATTCCCGGGTTTGGGAGTAGGCTAATGGATACTTTTATTTGATGATTAATTGCAATTGAAGGTAGTGTTTTTCAACCCTATTCGAGTACTTTGTTTTAATTCTTGTTTTATCAAAGGCCTTTGGTTTAACTTGTTTGATGTATTGATTCATAATTCGAACATATGAGTTTCAATACTAGATCTGTAAGTACTTGACATGAATATTTGCAAGATTGAGAAGTCTGTGAATATTTGTGAGGATATTTAATCTTTTGTGCTTTTGGGAGTTGGATATCTCATGTTGAGTAGAGATGCTAGCATAGATATTAAAATCAACGTTTTTACATGCATCTCGAGAGAGAGGGTAAATTACTTTTGTGATTGTTCTATAGGGAAGAATACGTATAACTTTGGTTTGATTAATCTGATAATAAAAGGGGATATTAACTGAAACCATAACCCATGAATCCATTCATCTCCTTGATCTTTCAATCAATCTTTACTTTATTTATTTTAGAATAAATTCTCGTTTTAGTTTACAAAACCAAATCACTCAATTTCGATCGTTTGGATAAAATTAAGGCTATTATAATCCAATACTTAGTATATTAATTTATTAGTCTATGTGGATTCGACCTTGCTAAACCTATTCTATAAACTACACCGTACACTTGCGGTGAAGCTAAAAATAAGGCGAAAAGTTTTTGGCGCCGTTGTCGGGGACTAATTAAATTTTTAGTATTAATATTGAGATAAATAGAATTATTTTTAATTTAGATATCTTTTTTTCTTCTTTCTTTTCATTTTATTTAATTCCACTCCTACATTATTTTATTTGTTTCTTTGAGTTGGTTCAGGTAGTGCATGAACACCCGCTCTGATGGAGGAAGCCAATTATTTCAATAACTGGAATTTCTACCATTATTGGAATAATCCTACTCCTACGTACTATTATCCGGAGGCAAAGCCATCTATGGAGGACATCCACATAGCGTTTATGAATGAAACGAGGAACCGGTTCAATACACATGAGGCTAAAGGCTTGCCGACAAAATTGAAGCATATGTCGCGACAATGGCTAACACTGGGTACACAAATGAAAAATCTTGAAACCCAGATTGGCCTATTAGCTACAATCGTTGGTGGACAACATCAAAAGGGCCAGTTTCCAATTACTACTGAAGTCAACTCGAAGGAACAATGTAGTGCCATTAATCTAAAGATGGTACCGAACACGAGGAGTCAAAGATCCTGGAAAAGCAAGAAAATTAGGAACCAAACACGGATTGTGTGTCTATGCACTTTCAACCAGTGTGTGGTACCGAAAAGGAGCAAAAATAGGACAAGAAACACACGAACCGTGCGTGTATGCCCGGGCAGTGTGTGCGAGATGCTATAAGAAAACTATTCTAGAATGAGACGAGCACGGACTATGCGTACGTGCACGGACAACATGCGCGTAACTCAAATGAAAAAGTTCCAACACCAGGACTCCAATCCTTGCTTGAAAATCCCAAGTATGCAACATTAGGTGCAAACAATGCAAATTTGGCACTTGACCATGACCCAAAGCAGCTAATATATGCATTCAAAGGAGGCACAAATTCATGAGAGTTAAAGGCGTCAAGCTATAGACGTTAAGTGAAGCGCTTGTTGGGAGGCAATCCAATGGTTTGTTGTATTAATTTTCGTTTTTCCTTTTATTAGTTAGGATTTATTTGCTTTTCTTTAAAAAAAAAAAAAAACTGGAAAAAGGACCGTCGCAGGGACGCACGGACGGCACGTGCATCAGTTTGCTAAAGCATTATTAGGTCGCGAATTCAGGTATGCATTTTCAGTCCACACTTTTCTTTGAAATTCTATCTTCTCTTCTATGCGATATAATTCCATTCAAGTTTGGGGGGATAGGTAGTTGTTTTGATTGAAGGGTGTGGCGAAAAAAAATAAAAAAAATTACATTCATATAGTTGCATTTAGAGCATATAGGTTGCATTGCATTATATGCTTATTTATGATTTTAGCACGTTTATTGCTTTAGCACGTTTACTGCTTTCTTAGGTTTTTAGGGAGTGAGTTGACCGCTATTGTGTGCTTGTTGTGATCTTGGGAACATTTGTTGAACGATTTATGTTATTTTGAATTGGGTGTTGAGCGTGAGTTGACCGGGTTGAGAATAGATAATATGGAGCATGTGAATATTGAAATCGTGGTTGATATACTTTGAATTATGCAATTGCAAGCCTGTGAGCTTTTTGAGCCTTTACTGCTTTCATTATTATGCAGTCTTGTTTGTTGATTGAGTGTGTCAATCATGTTGATTTGAATTCTAGAACTTGCTCTGGTATCTCTATTGAGGTCACATATTGTATGCAATTTATGAAGATGATTTTAGGCCATTTTTGTTAAGCCATTCAAGCCTTTTGCCTACCTAATGACATTTAATTTCCCTAGTTAGCCAATTTGAGCCTACTGCCTGATTTTTTGGTAGCCGCATTTCAAGCCTTGAACTTGATATATTTGTTACCCTAAGCTTGAGCGTATAGCATTGAATAAGGGGATTGAATAAAGGTTGAATAGGAGGATATTGAGAATTTAGATAATGGGTACATGTTGGAAATGAAGATAAAAGAAGAAAAGGAGGAAAAATGAGGATATACTCACAAAAGAGTCCAAAAAAAAACGAAAAAAAAAATCGACTGCATAAGTGAGTTGGCCTTAAATAAATTTATAGGCAGAGGTTATGATGTAAGGAGAGCAGATTGTAGAAAAAAAAGAGAGGTGATTAGAATAAGAGGTAATTGGGGAAGAATATTTGAGTGAGAAAAGATGTGATTACCAGTCTATACGCTTAAGTTTGAGTCACTTTCTCCATATTTCCCTACCTTAACCAAAGAGCCTTCATTACAACCAAAAGAAAAGTCCTTTCTGATTTATGAATTGCATACAATCTAGTGGCGGAGATGTGAGACGATTTGCAAGCCTATGGTAATTCTTCAACATTGACATGATTTGAGCGAATACACGTCCCTTATTATTCTAGAGAGGAGAGTATACACTTTATCCATGAGAGGCGTAATTTGGAGTATTTACCATGGTTTTAATTTGACTTGTGTTCTATGTTAGATATTCGAAGCTTGGTTGATTTGTTGCTTGGCGTCTAGGGATAAATGACATGAATTGTGATGCGTTGTTCTTGAGTTGCTCTTCATTACCCCATTTGTGTTTTGTCTTGTTTATAAAGTGTTGACTGGGACTGTCAACAGTTTAAGTTTGGGGGTTTGATTGATATGTGTTTTGCATGTATTTTGGGCTTAATTGTAGCTAGAATTAGTTGATATGCATGCAATACATGAGTAAAAAGGGCTTTATTTCTGTTTTGTGGAAAAGGTATTACGCTTTGCTCGTTTTGTAGGAATTTGTTGATAATTGTAGTATTTTGGCAACAATTCGGAGCATTGCAAGAAAGAACGCCGATACTTGAAGTAACGCATTTAAGTTTGGAGTTGAATCGGGAAGAAGTCGATTGAACCGAGCAAGAAACGAAAGAAAATGAACAAGTACCAAGTCCAGAGTGCGCGGCAGGCGGGCGTGTGTCCCTACCACGACCGTGCGCTAACCTGCATCGAGACTCGAGCCACGACATGGCGCACGGGCTGGTCGTGCATGATGTGCATGGCCGTCGTCCTTCAAATGAAAAAGAAACTTCCTGCGGCACCTAGCACGGGCTAGGCGTGCGCTAGGCGCACGGGCGTGCGCCTGTGCGGAAAACATAATTTGATAGGTTTTGAACTAGGTTTTCGACTCGAACGAAGTACAAATAGAGACGAGGCGGCCACAAACGAAGATACGCTGACTTTTGCCCTATAACACAGAGAAAAGTGCAATTTTCCACTAAAGAATTGGAGATCTCGATCAAGGCTACAACAACACGCTTGAGGATTAAAGATAGATCGAGAGATCATCGACGTCCCCGGATAATTTGTCTATGAATTATTTTTTTCTATGTCTGGCTAAACATCTTGTGATTCCGGGTTTGGGAGTAGGTTAATGGATACTTTTATTTGATGATTAATTGCAATTGAAGTTAGTGTTTTTCAACCCTATTCGAGTACTTTGTTTTAATTCTTGTTTTATCAAAAGGCCTTTGGTTTAACTTGTTTGATGTATTGATTCATAATTCGAACATATGAGTTTCAATACTAGATCTGTAAGTACTTGACATGAATATTTGCAAGATTGAGAAATCTGTGAATATTTGTGAGGATATTTAATCTTTTATGCTTTTGGGAGTTGGATATCTCATGTTGAGTAGAGATGCTAGCATAGATATTCCAATCAACGTTTTTACATGCATCTCGAGAGAGAGGGTAAATTACTTTTGTGATTGTTCTATAGGGAAGAATACGTATAACTTTGGTTTGATTAATCTGATAATAAAATGGGATATTAACTGAAACCATAACCCAGAAATCCATTCATCTCCTTGATCTTTCAATCAATCTTTACTTTGTTTATTTTAGGATAAATTCTCGTTTTAGTTTACAAAACCAAATCACTCAATTTTGATCGTCTGGATAAAAATAAGGTTATTATAATCTAATACTTAGTATATTAATTTATTAGTCTCTATGGATTCAACCTTGCTAACTCTATTCTATAAACTACACCGTACACTTGCGGTGAAGCTAAATATAAGGCGAACAAACCGATTATTCAAATTTCCACGGATCGATCGAAGAAAATCGACACTCAATCCCGATAATGGGTTTACCCTGCAAATAGAAGGTACTATTGGCTTAAACCAGATTGCTAACCACCAATAGTGGAATGTTAAGCTTCCTCGTTCACTTGCGGATCGACACTTATTTCGTATGTGATGGAACTTCCTCAAACAAAAAATCGATCTCGCCATCAGCTCGACTAAGAGTTCCGAAGTCCAAAAATAAATCCGTAGTTGGGAAGATGATTCTAATACAATCTGTAGCTCAGGCCATCCCATCCTATTTGATGAGTTGTTTTATGTTCCCAGCCAATGTTTATAATCAGATTAATTCACTAATTAGTAGTTTTTGGTGGGGGCAAAAAAAAAAAAAGAGCGAATGATTCACTGGAAGACGTGGATTTTTCTTTGCCGATCAAAAATGTATGGCGGTTTGGGTTTATGTGATATACAATATTTCAATGAAGCGATGTCAGCGAAACAGGGGCTGCGTCTGACCTATAATGAGAACTCCATTCTATCTAAAGTGTTGAAGGCTATGTACTACCCCCAAAGTTCTTTTTTGATGCTACAAGAGGCCATAATCCATTATTTATTTGGAGAAGCATTGTAGACAACAAAAAGATCCTTTGGGAAGGTATCCGATGGAACATAGGTGATGGGGCACAAGTCCGCATATGGGAGGACCCTTGGCTGCCAAAACAATCGGGCTACCGCGTGCAGACCAGACCACCAACTGAAAGTGCGATGGTAATGGTTCAAGACCTTATTTGTTCAGATACAAAGAGCTAGAAGGTAAGTCTGGTGCAACACCTGTTGAGCTTTTTGGATTCCCGATCCATAATGTTGATCCCCATAAGCTCAATGAGAAGAGATGACAGGCTGGTCTGGCACCTCTCTAAGGATGGAAAATACCAAGTGAAATCTGGATACAAGATTGCCAAAACACTACAAGAGAATGATAATAATTCCCCTTCGACATCCGGTTTGAATGGTGGCATGTGGAAATGTATTTGGGCGTTAAATATTCCGAATAAAGTGAAGGTCTTCCTGTGGAGGTGTGCTCATGGCATCCTTCCTACCAAAGCAGCATTGGCAAGAAAAGGAGTTGATTTAAATCAGCTATGCAACAAATGTACCCTGGAGGAGGAATTTAATGAGCATGCACTACATGATTGTGGATGGAACGAGTTCTTTTGGGATGTATGCCCTCTTCGCATCCAACTCCCACCAGTTCAGAAAAGAGGGTCTTTTGGAGATTGGATGGTGTTAATGAAGCAGATAGGTGATCATGATAGCCAAAAGTTGTTCGCTATGTTGCTATGTAGCATTTGGTGTCCCCGGAATGAGGTTGTTTTCCAAAGTAAAACCCACGATCACTAGCGTTTCTTATATATGGCCACAACACGATATCTGAATGCATCCAAAACGAAGGGCATGACTGAGCGTAGAACATTGGAGGAAAGGTGGAGGCCCCCAGAGAATGGTAAAATCAAAATTAATTCGGATACATCCATCATAGAGGACGAAGGCATATGTTTAGGAGTGATATTGAGGGATCCCAAAGGCCAAGTACTAAAAACTCTTACATGCTCAATCATGACGGTGTATGAGGTGGGCGTTGCAGAAGCCATGGCTTGTCGGGAAGGATTGAAGCTTGCACGGGAGTTGGGATTGAGAAATGTTGTACTCGAAATTGATAACATTACTCTGTTCCACAACCTAGCCAATCACACTGAAGATCTTTCTTATCTTGCAAATATTTATTCTGATATTTTTGAACTCTTTTCATGTTTTGATTTCGTTCTTCCTAGTTTTGTTAAGAGGTCGAGAAACACTTTAGTCCACCACTTCTTTTTCTTTTTCTTTTGCTGGACCTGAGATAAATATCGGCGATATCCCCGGTCATTTGGTCAATTTGGTTATTTCGGAAATGTTCTCCTAAATTATAATATGATTTCTTTTCCCCTCAAAAACAAACTCATAATTATCATTATACCGAAATTTCCTAGCTTAGTTAGCCTAATATGCTTCAAATCTTCTTTGAATCAAAACAATAAAATTATAACGAAGTCTTATTTTTAAAGAAAATGGGAGATGTGTATATATGGTTATTAGAAAGAAATAAAGGTTGTTTGAGAAAAAAAAAAATTAGGTAGTATTTGTTATTTTTAGTTTTTGAAATTTAAATTCGAGTAGAGAATTGGTTAATTTCAAACAATAATAATACTAATAATAATAATAATCATAATAATAATAATAATAATAATAATAATAATAATAATAATAATAAAAATAAATATCCTAAAGGCTAAATCCCTCGGAAGGGAAGTGGCATTGCTGGAAAATAAACAAACCTGAAGGACCAAAATGTCCATCAACATTCTGAAATCAAAAAACCTCCAATGGCACTCCTGAGTCCGGACTAGGGTTTTGCTTTCCACTCTTGAATCCATCCTCGTTAATCCAAAGGTTACCAATTTTTCATGCATTTTTCGTATAATTCATTTTGTATTTCTGATTATTAAAAAAACTGCATAAATTGAACATTTCCCCCCTTTCTTTGTTCATGAATGCCAGGTATTGATTTGGAGAGAAGAAATGCAGTCATTGTACGGTAAACTTCGGCTGGTTACGAAGCAGACGGTCAGCAATCTGATAAATGTTGAACTGAAAAAAGTCGCGTCTCTTGAAATGAAATTTCTGGCATGCTCGATGAATCAGTCTTCGAGGCTCAACTCTCAGCATTCTAGTTCTGGCTTAGCATGTTTTTGGGTATATTTCAATTTGATTTTCTTTTGCTGATGCTTACTGATTAATTAGTTTGAATTTTGTAATTTTTTGGTGAATTTTTCAGTTTGTTAGCTTTTGAAAGGCCTAAATTTTATATGGGTTTGGGAATTATTGTATTGTGTTTAATAATTTGCTTAATATTTAGGTGCGTGGATTTATAATTTTTTTATGGGACTTTGATGCTTGCGATATTGCTGATATTGCATAAGCCTTAGTTCTGCGAACATAATGAATAAGTGTGCATAGCTCTAATCCGGGTATTCTAACCTAAGAAAAATAACGAAATTAAGATGAATAAGGAAAGGAAGGTAAATCATGATCAGTGATGATAAAGTGAGTTCTTCCTCAATTGTTTGCATGACTTGAATGGAGTTTGGAGTTCTGTGTTTTCTGTAAAGAAATCAAGGTGAGGAAATGATGAAGCTACTATGAGGTTTAGGATGCTCAAGCTTGGCTCATCTTGATTGGGATCCTTGGTTAATCTCAATCTTGGTTTGTTTATTTATACGACCAACTTGGATGAGCTTTTACTGCTGAATATGGGCTGAGCTTGAATGCTTGATCTAGGCTTATATCCACATGATAATGTGTTTTACCATAATGTAGTTTTCACCAGCCTTTACTGAGATGAGCTTACAGTGCCATCTATAGACTTGATACAAGATTTAGATATGAAGGTCTTTAAAGTTTGGAGTAACACATGAACTTGTTTTTCCACTCTATTCAATTTATACGGCTCTAAATCCATGCGAGGAACTTTTATTACCATATGGTCATCATTAAAGTTCGACTTACACGCTAACATTGTTGGAGTCCAATAATAAATGACAAAACAACTGCAGTGTTCAGTTCACTGGGTATGTAAAATTCTTTCATTCATCTGAGAGGTTCTGCAAAATGATACTACAGAAATGCATGTGTAAGAATAGATATGTAACCAGTGGAGATTGATTTGGTATGCTTATTGATGTAGTAAAAGAAAAATCTGGCAAGGGCATGCTATTTTTACAGGTGAAAGAAAGTATAGAATGAAAATTGAGAAATGACAGTCTTGAATCGAAGTTTTATGGCTATGTATACACAGTGGAAATCATATAGAATGGACCAATTTCAATATTACTGGAGACGAGTTATCTGATGTTTTATGTTTCGTCACATGTACTCTATTATTTTGTTCTCATAGCGGTATGAACATCCATATTGCTTTGCATTTGTCAATTTGCGTTTAGTTCTGATTAAAACAAAATTCTCATGCTTCAGGACAGAAATTTTGGCACCAGTTTTGTCTCACCAGCATCTTATAAAAGTTATGGTATATCTTCAGCGTTGTCATCTTACAGAGGTCTAAGTTCAGGTTTGAATCAGTCAGCTTCAGTAGTATCCAGTTTGCCAACTAGGAATATTACATCAGGATCTTCTTCTCAAGATGTATCTGCTTCTTCTGATGTGCCTCCACGCATCAAATTCAAGAGGCTCGATAAAACAGCAAGGCACATAATGCAGGCAAAATTTTTTTATTTCTCGTCACCCTTTCCATTTATTTTCTTTCATGATATAGTAGGGCATCTCATTGCTTAGAGAGGGTTTTTTATTCTCTTCGTGCAAACTGCAGATAGTTGATAAAGAAGCAGTTGAGGAAGTGAAAGCAAACCGAGATATACCTGAAATAAAGCCTGGTTATATTATCCAGCTGAAAGTGGTAGGGTCTTTTTTCCTGAGAATGTCATTATTCTTTGGTTTGTTTATTTTCTAGTGATATATTGTTGCCAATTTAATCTGTAACGTGATTTAAGGCGTCTTACTTGTTTGACTGTTATTATCTTGTTATCACAGGAAGTACCAGAGAACAAGAGGCGTGTTTCAGTTCTAAAAGGCATTGTTATAGCTAGACGTAATGCTGGTTTAAATAGCACTTTCAGACTAAGAAGGCTTGTAGCAGGAGTTGGCATCGAATCTCTCTTCCCTCTGTGAGTTTTCTCATTGTAGCTTGTGCACTGCAATTAGTGCTATCTATGTTGGATTTAGAAGCCATACCTCTTTTTCTGTGATTGATTATATATTGTTATGCTACATTTCTACTCAAAACCTCAATTTGGTGATATTTTGAATCGGTGTCATTGTTTGTTCTAGATGCTCTAATCCTTCTCAATATTGGGTCATAGAAGAAAGAGAAAATGCACAAAGGATTTCTTACCCGCATGACACGCATTTCAACCTATTTATCGAGCCATACTTGTGTCGCATGACTTTGAATTTAGGAATCTGACAAGAAAAAGCCCTATTAAATCCTCATACTATCTAACCATCTTATTTCTCTGTTGTGGTGCCTGCAATTCTTTCTCTTGATTTATATTTACAAAGTTTTATTTCAATGCATCATTATTTGATTGATTAAGAGAATGGTGAATGCATAATGTTCACAAAACAGCCCCAAGTGCCAAGTTTTTATGTTCTCAAATGCATGGAGCAATTTTCTAACGGATCTTAATTAGGGAGTGTTTGCAAAATTTTTTTTTTTTTTTTCAAAATGATTTATTGTAGTAGGAGTGAAAAACAGTTGAGAATCAGAAGTTTGTAGTGTTTGCAAATAGAAGCTGAAAGTTGATTATTGTTAATTGAAATGTTTGCTGGATTTTATGTAAAAGTGCTTTTACATATATCAAATGAAACCAAAAACATAATCAGCAATCTAAAGCACCACTCCTACTTTTAGATTTTGATTAAATTATACAAAATCATAAGCAAAAATTACATTTGAAAACACTAAAAACTACTTTTTTAAGTCAAAAGTGTGTGCAAACATTCACTTAGTCTATCTTGCTATGTAAGATTATGCTTTATTTTACTACTCTACCATTTGTGGTGGTTACTAGAATCTCCGTTATTTTCACCAGTCAATACTACGAACGATGGCTAATATAGTGCGTAATGACAGGTATTCTCCAAATATAAAGGAGATAAAAGTGCTGGACAAGAAGAAAGTGAGGAGGGCCAAGCTTTACTATCTCAGAGACAAAATGAACGCACTTAAGAAGCAATAATTTGCTGTTTAGCTTAGTGGATAGTAAAGATGTCTTTGTGCTGATGGTGGGCTCTCTGTTTGAGCAGAAAGATTAGAATTATCCTTTCAAACTAATAAGAATGTTATATATACTGTTGTTTGGGTAGTCAACCTTTATGTTTTGGGGATCCAAAGTTTATGGAGACATGAGTGGAATGCCTAGCTAGCATCCAAGAAATTTACATACATGCTGTATTTTTTGACCAGTTCTTGAGGATGTAGTTTTTAGAGCCAATTCTAACATAAATGCAAAACTTATGTAGTTTTCATTCATTAACGCTTTTGAATGTTGGAAAAATTCTATTGCATCCACTCAGGAGGCCTCTCTTTTTCCTTTTCCTTTTTTTTTTTTTTTGGTTTCATTGTTTTCTCGCTTTATTTGTTTATAGAAATGTTTCTGAGATTGTAATTAAGAAGGTACTTCTACATCTCAGTCATACAAATTGAAACTTGATGCTGCCAAAATAAGATGATCATGATACGCTCCTTAAGCTCCAAAAGAATACATCCTCAATGTTGGGATCTGCCCTAAAACACGAAAAACCCGTGAAAAGGGTCCTGTGTTTATACTTGGAAGTCAATCTGTTGCTTAAGTCAGCACAAATTTTAGGAATAATCTGAATGTATTAGAGCACATAGTAAATACTAATAAATTGCATACATTATAAATGACATATGATTATATTCAGGAGTTTGAGTCTCACTGGTCTTGTTTAATTGGTTGGGCCTCCTGGGCAAATAAATTGGGAATAATTAAGCATTAGCCTAAGTAATTGCAATTAAAAGCAATAAATAATAAATAAATTGGATTTATGCAATTAAATAAATAATAGATAATTAAAAATTGAAATTACCCACATCAGAATATTTGTTGGTTGATGAGCAACTTCTGGCGTGTTCGATTAGCTCTGTAATTTGCATCAAAGCTTATCTCATGCATAATGATTCTTTTAAATATTTTTCTACCCTTTTGAAAACTTTGGTTCACGAGTCTAGTTGATTCTTGATTTAACTTTTTTCGGACACGCATTTCTTGATGTTGCTAGGTTCATTTTTGACAGCATCGTCTAAAGCTAAAAAGAGCCTAGCTAGGACTAGAGGTCATGGCCATATGCTGAATTTGCATTCAAAATGACTTTGGATACTTCTCTACTTCTCTTTCTGGAATTATGTTCGGGCATGCATGGTATCAATAATTCTTATCTCATGAGCTGTGAGCAATAATTATATAAGAATAATAGTATGAACAATATGAATAATAATAATTATATAATAATGACACTTACAAAACGAACATTTACCACTGAAGCACAATGCTGATTCAATATGAATGCTTCCATCGAAAATCGATTTTATGGAATAAATTAATCAATCAAATTACGGAAGGTTCACTTCCCTAGCTACTCTCCCCCAATTGTACTCAAAAAATTAATATGAATGATGATGATAATAATAATAATAATTATTATTATTTACTGATCCAATCACGTCTTCGTTCCCCAACTGGATCTTTTCAAAATATAGCATGTATGTTATTGTCTAATAATGTAATGGACTTTTCGCTATGTTTAAATTATTGGCCGATGGTATAAACGATTTAACAGCTCCAATGGACCAATAATATAAGTTCCTTCATATATAAAATCAAAGCAACTTGTGTCCAAAAAATCGAAAAAATAGAAAAACAATCAAAGCATCTAAAAAAACATGAGCTAAGAGACATCAGACATGTACGTGTTCCTCAATTATTTAAATAAGATATAAAGGTACATATACGAATATTACATGCTACATATACGCCATCATTGCAATTAAATCAAAATTCAATTTTGTTTGATACAAAAAAAAGTCAATGTGGAATTTGGCATTCCGATTATTTTTTTTCTTTTTTTTTTGTTATTTCATACTATCATTTTGTTACATGGATTTGGAGGTATGCTTGTTTTATGTCTCCTTATGTTGTGTCAAATTTAGGGGTCATTATAAAAATCAAGATTTCCCTTTTAGATCTTTATGGAAGATCATTGACTTTCCACATCCCTCCGAATATATATACATTCGGTCTCTTGTGATACAGCGTGAGGCAGAGTGAGGCGATCTTCTACTTTTTAGTGTAGAAAAAATGATCTTATCAAAAGTGATCTTCTCAAAGTCTGATTTTTTGAAATTAGTATATTTAGACAAGTATCACTTTTTACACTAAATGTATCACCGTCTCACATAAGTTTGTGCGATATACATAAAGGTTTGTAGAAACACTCAATTCTCTAAATGGGGTTGTAAATGAATCGGGCAATTACAAACATAGTAATGTTCAAGTTTATTTGAATTCTCATCGAGATTCAAAAATTGTGTTTGAGCTTTGTTTGATTATTATTTATTAACCCAATCGAACTCAAATGAGCATTAGTCGAGCCGAACACGAATCGAGTTCGAGTAACTTTATATATTTATACATATTTTATTATTATCTTTTTACTAATCTAGTCGAGCTTGAGTTGAGTTTTATATTTTATCGAACGACAAAATATATTCAAGATTGGTTCGTTATGTTAATGAACCGAATTCAAACGAGCTTTTAGCGATCGATCTCAAATCCATTATCGAGTATTTTGATATTTTTCACCTCCACCTGTAAAACCACAAATAAGGACATGAATTGATTATTCATAAATTACTTCACGTTAATCATTTTTGGGGTCAAATATTTCAAAATAGAAAAAAAAGGGATAAAGGGAAAAGTAAAATGAAAGAAACAGTCCTGAGTTATAGAACGAGTTAATTAAGTTGATTCGCAATGCTTTTCTCCTCTGTTCCCAAAAGCTTTATATAATCTGTATACCAACTTATGAAAATTAGTTTCATGCTTGCAATTTCGCAATTGATGTTTTATAGTTGACACAACTATATTAATATATTTTTCATTTTTCACTGCCGCAAAAGTGCTGAATGTGTGAATTTTTATTCGGTTCGAATGTCAAATTGGCGAAAGGGTTTAATTGAATTCGCTATTATTTTGCGGGATTTTGATTACTGGATCTAAATTTTAGTGGGTTGTTTGTTTCTGAATTTGTTTTGTTATTTAATTGGTGAGAGAATGGCAATAGACTCGGTGTCAGAACCGGAGGCGGATGATTCCGACACTGAACCGGAATTTGTTGAGGTTGATCCCTCCGGCCGCTATGGACGGGTTCGTATGATTCTACAGCTCATTGAATTTCTTTTTTTTTTTTTGTGTAAAACTGTTTTGAGTTTTTATAGCTTATGTTGCAATTATTTTTTATTTATTTATTGTAACTGATATTCGATTCTGTACAGAAGTTTCATTTGCGATATGTGTTATGTGATTGGTTTTGTTTATTCTGCATCATTGCTCAATTTTTCGGTTTACTAAGTTTATTTATTCTTTTTAATGCATTTTTTTGCAGTATAAGGAGGTACTTGGTAAAGGAGCTTTCAAGAAAGTGTATCCTTTCCTGTTTCTCTGTTTCTTTATTTTGACTGTTTTGTAGTATATATTTAAGAATTTTGTAGATGACTTTGAGTACAACTGTTGGTTTGCGGGAAGCCTTAACTTTGATGCTGGAAATATAGATATAGAGCATTTGATGAATGGGAAGGAATTGAGGTGGCTTGGAATCAGGTTAAAGTTGCAGATCTCTTGAGGAACTCGGTGGATTTGGAGCGGTTGTATTCTGAAGTGCACTTGCTAAAAACCCTTAAGCACAAAAACATTATCAAATTTTATAATTCATGGGTTGATACCAAGAACGAGCATATCAACTTCATTACAGAAATTTTCACATCTGGGAATCTGAGACAGTATGTTAAAATTTCAATAGACCTGTTTTAATACGTTTATTTATTTTTATAGCGATTTTATATAAAGACCCATTTGGTGAAATGTGAACTCAAGTTGGTTAATTTGTTTGTGTAGGTATCGGAAGAAACATAAGCATGTTGATGTGAGAGCTTTGAAGAAATGGTCCAGACAAATCCTAGAGGGGCTTTTGTATCTTCATAGTCATGACCCACCAGTTATTCATCGTGATGTGAAGTGTGATAACATTTTTGTTAATGGGAATCAAGGGGAGGTGAAAATTGGTGATCTGGGGCTCGCTGCTATTCTTCAGCAGGCTCGTTCTGCCCACAGTGTCATAGGTAGGTTTGATTTTATGATCACTCATTGCATGAATGTGGTTTCCACTGGAGATTTAATGATTGCGTGTGATTTGATGCTAGGCACGCCTGAATTTATGGCACCAGAGCTATATGAGGAGGAATACAATGAGCTTGTAGATATATATGCTTTTGGTATGTGCTTGCTGGAGCTAGTGACCCTTGAGTATCCTTATGTTGAATGTGCCAATGCTGCTCAGATATATAAGAAAGTGACAGCAGTAAGTTATTCTTGATTATTGAACTGCCTGTTTTATTGTTTTATTTTTTTAATTATATCTTTGTAAAAACATGTTGGAGTTAAAATTTTATTATATCCCAAATCATCTCAACATGTGGACTCCTCTATAGATGTGAAACACACTCGTGCCTACAACTAAATGCAGCCCTAATTTATATATAGGTCCCGACCACATTCACATCCTAGTTTGAAAACAAATAGGTTCTCACCCCAGCTTCCCCATGGAGCTAGTTTGCTTGCAATCCTTAAGCCTCACTAAAACCAAGTTTTGTTACCATTTGAAATGGTTCCAAATATAAGCCTGGCTTGTCTTGATTTGGGTCTGAATGCATGCCATATTTTTCTTCTTAGGGTTCTTGCAATATTAGACTCACTTCTATCCTCTTGCAATGGATCATTCATGTAGTCCATTGAGTTTGTGTAAGTATGAGATCTACCTATGCATGCAGAATATGGAGATCAGTTGTCAAGCTTATTTGGTTCATAGTTGACGTTCTTGTCGTTCTAGAAAACCAATCATTAAGAAGATTTACAATTCATTGTCTTTATTTTAGCTGGATGAATCTTAACTGCTTCTCTCTATTTGGCAGTCGAGCTATAAGAAACAGTGGTTGATTATTTCTACCTTCACATTTGAATTGCCGATTTTCAGATGTATATTGGAGAGAGCTAACTGGTGTTTATCTCAACTGTCACTTTGTCTTTACCATAGAACTAAACCTTTTATCATTTGTTGAAGGGAATCAAACCTGCATCATTAGGAAAAGTGAAGGATCCTGCAGTCCGGATGTTTATAGAGAAATGCATAGCAAAAGTCTCTGATCGATTATCAGCGAAAGACCTACTGATGGACCCATTTCTACAATCAGATGAGGATTCTGGGAGCATAGACCATTCACTACAGCCCCATTCCTCGAATGCAGGTGCACTTTGCAGGATTTCTTTATTTGTTGGTTGCATTGAATCACCCATTCGTTCTTTCTGACACTATATATGCAGATTATAATGAAAACCAGTTTGACACTGAAAAACCGCCTGAAGATTCTGTGCTTGAGGGAAGTCGAGATTTCATGGTGCAGGGCCAAAGGAAAGACCATAACACAATATTTTTGAAACTTCGCATTGCAGATTCCTCAGGTTCTTCTTTTTTTGTGTATCCAGTTCTTGTTGTAACATAGAACATGTCCTGCCATCAGTGTAATCAGTCTTATTTTCTTTACTAGCTCAGGTCACGTTCGGAACATTCACTTTCCATTTGATATTGAGGTGGATACTTCGACTGATGTTGCTAGTGAAATGGTTGAAGAGCTGGATTTGACAGATCATGATGTCTCGGTTATTGCTGCAATGATCGATTCCGAAATACGATGCCATATTCCCGATTGGGAACCAAGAGAACCCTCGGGCAACAACAGTCTAACTGGGAAAGCAACTCTAGAAAGTTCTGGAGCTCAGGATGATGCTTCCCCGACAAGCAATGATTCTCCTAAATCAGGCCCTACTTTTCTAGAAAGGACTCCATCAGGACGAAAATATTGGTCAGATTCACCCAAAGCTAGCGGTGGAAGCTCGCCACTAAGACCTGGTCCGTCTAATTTATTGCTGGCAGAGTCAGTAACCTCTGGAGACAGCTGGTCTGATGAAAATTTGCAATCACCTGTGAGTCATAAAGATGTAAACAGTCTCTATGACGCTTCTCCTCTCAGGCATGTGGAATATGATTCTGATCATGATGGTTGTAGAAAACAAGAAGCTGATTTAGTTCTCCAAGATTCACAATTTGGTGAGTTTGACCAAGTTGTCGATGCATCTGAGAATGGGTCACTACCTTTGGAAGAAAATAAAATGCCAAGTGAAACTGATTCAGATGACATCAAAAGTATTGTCAAGAAACTCGAGCATGTATTGGATGAGCAGCTGAAGGAGCTGGATGAGCTTAAGAAAAAGCATGAATTAGCTGTTTTGGATCTTTTGAAGGAACTACCCCAGGAGATTCATCGGAGAGTTCTTAGCATTTGTAACCAAAAGATATCTGAACATACATTCCATTACAAGGAATGGCATTTGACAGAATAAAACTTTTGGATCAATCTTCCTAGCAGATGTAAGTCTTGAAATTTTACATTTCTAAATCGAGCATTATTAAACAGTAGTCTCTAATTGCGTGTTTCATCATCCTCATCCTGAAGGTTTCAAGATATTCTGAACTGATGAAAATTCTCGACAGCAGGCGAAAACATGAACGAAGGTCAGTGGTTGAAAGAAGTATATATGTATCTGTTTCTAGATATTGCTTCAACAGGGTCGAGGAGAATGTCGGACGGACCTGACTTTGGTACCAAAGTGATTTTGGGAGATGATGTGGCAGAATCATAGCTGTATATATGTACTTGTTGAACTTGCCGTGGAGAGCTCTATAGATCATGCACAGCCTTGCAATAAGATAAGAATTGCTGTTGAAGTGAGATTTTCTGGATTTTTAGAAAAAAGCCTTGCCATCATGATTTAAGTAAGCCTGATTATGTTATCACATAGCAGTTCTACACATTTTCTATAGTCTATAGGTTCTCTAATTTCCTTCAAAGCATACCTGTACAGGTTCATGTTTGGCATTAATATCAAAAGCTGTTTTTTTTTTTCTGCAAGTGTCGAGTTTTCAGAAAATCCGTGTGAATTTGGTTTTTGTGAGCCAGGTTTGTGCCTCAAGAGTGCATGGGGGCCTAATTTGGCATGTGGCACCACTTATGTTTGATGCCTGATGGATTTTGGACATGAAAATATTTGTATAGTGAAAGGATAAATTCGATTTGATTTACATTATTTTAATATCGTCTTTGCCACAGGGGATAATTGTTTTATTTCTGTTAGTCTCAGTGGTGTTTCTTGCAATACATACTTGTAGTATGCTTCAACCAATTATGTTAAGCCTTTTTTTCATGTTAGTTTTGCTGTTTTGCATGCATATATTAATTGAATGCCCTACTCGTCTCCTACATAACTTTTGGTGGATAAGGCCATCCATTTCTTGAAGTTTAACGTGGTTACGTTTGTGCTTTTTCGTTGAGAAGTCTTGGCTGTAACATCAGAAAACTTCAATATCTGCTGATGCAATAGAAGTTTTTATGTGCTGATGCAATGTGAGTTTTATATTAGAAATCTGCTTGTTGAGAATTATCTCTAGTCCTATTATGCTTATGCGGGGAGCCGATCCTTTTTTGTTTATTTAAATCTTAGTTTCGATTTGGATTTATACATCTGATATCTTATTCAAAGATTAGAAATAGCTGGGATTATCCTTTTCTTCCTTCATGATAGTTTTGTTCACCAATGCATAAACCTTCTGTTGTAGCTTTTCTTGATGAATTATGTATTTGAGTTAAAGCTTGTACATATATGGCTGTTTCTCCGTCATTTTCTCTTCTGCCTAGTGGTGCATGGAGCAGAAATATATAACCATTGTTTGCTGGTCTTTGTCATTACATCGGGACCAAAAATGGGATAAATTATTGTGATGGCTAAATTTCCTTTTTCTATTTGTTTTTATTTTTATTTTTTCATGTACAATATTTTGTAGAAAAGAGTGACCCCAAATTGTGAACGTGGCCCAAATATAGACTCAATTTTCTGGGCCCTCACTTTTGAAGTAATGGATCCCCTTCAATCTCTTTGCTTTCTTATAAGCCACAACAAATACAGTGCTTTTTCTGTGACTTATTACTCCAAAAATGGAGTGGAAAATGGTTTTACTAATAACAGTAGCTTATTGAACCAGATGAAATTAGTAATTTTAAGTAAAAACGAAAACATGTAAAAATTAGTGCTTGTTTGAGAACATTTTTCAAATGAACCTTTGGATCTAAAAGTCCATTTCGATTCCCTAAAAAAAAAAAGGTCCCATTTCGATAAGAATAGATATTTGATGGTTAATTTTAAATGAATTTTTGGACACGTTCTTTCTCCAAAAAGTTCATTTTAGAAAAATTAGAATGAAGATCCTTTGAGAAGTCATTTATTAGAAAACACATTTTTAAATGAACTTTTGCAAAAGTCTTTCCCAAACTTGCACTTAATGTGGTTGCTCAAAATCAAGTGGATCTGCCTACTCAACCTTTAAAAAATGTTATGTAACTTTAGAATGAAATTGCAAAGGATTTTCCCCAAAAATCTATCAAAAACCAATCAAACAACGTTTTTTTTTTCTTTTCGTTTCCTTTTTTTTTTCTTTTTATAATTAAGTTTCCGAATCCTCATTGCTGCTATTAGAGATGTCTGATCTGGTCAGATTGTGGTTGGATCAATTAACTATCATCAATATGTTTTTGGAAGGGAAATGCTCGCCTAGGATTCAATCACACAAGGGCTTTTAACATAATTTATCACACTCCATTGCCAGTCCAACTATGTCTGACTGACTCTTTTTATTTCTATGAAAAATGGAGTTGTAATGGTAAAACCCTAATAATTTGAAGCAAAACCGTACACGTGGCATCACGTGAGCCCAGTAGCACAAAATACCCATACCCCAATGAATCCAGAGTCACAATTTATTTCTCCAAGAGGAAGTAGAAATGGATAGAAATATAAAACCACATGAATGGTTCTCTTTTCTTCAATCCCACAGATAAACTTCACTCTATCCTTTCTGTAATCCCTTCATCTATTCATCCCAAAATTTCCCCCTCAATTCTTCTCTCTACAGTCACCGCCCTCCGCCAATGGCCTCAATTACCGCCGCCACCACGGCCGCCGCTGTTTCAAAACTTACATACCTCTCCACCGCCCCTTCTCTCCCAAACTCCACTTCTTCAAACCCCTCCAAAATAATTCTCTCATCCTCCTTCACTCCCTCCTCCACTACACTCTTCCTTCAGCCCACCACCACCACACTCCGGCCCCTCCGCCGCCGCTTCTCCATCCGAGCCGCCCGCGGTAAGTTCGAGCGCAAAAAGCCCCATGTCAATATCGGTACCATTGGCCACGTCGACCACGGCAAAACCACTCTCACCGCCGCCCTAACCATGGCCCTAGCCTCCTCGGAAACTCAGCCCCCCAAAAAAATACGACGAAATTGATGCCGCACCTGAAGAGAGAGCCCGTGGTATCACCATTAACACGGCCACAGTTGAGTACGAGACCGAAAACCGCCATTACGCGCACGTTGACTGCCCTGGACACGCGGATTATGTGAAGAACATGATTACTGGTGCTGCGCAAATGGACGGAGCAATTTTGGTGGTCTCAGGCGCCGATGGGCCGATGCCGCAGACTAAGGA
Source organism: Rehmannia glutinosa (assembly GCA_016081115.2). Taxonomy (NCBI): domain Eukaryota; kingdom Viridiplantae; phylum Streptophyta; class Magnoliopsida; order Lamiales; family Orobanchaceae; genus Rehmannia; species Rehmannia glutinosa. The sequence continues at coordinate 78,099,092 of CM071934.1, forward strand.
GCACATTTTGTTGGCTAAACAAGTTGGAGTACCAAATATGGTGGTTTTCTTAAATAAACAAGACCAGGTTGATGATGAGGAGTTGCTTCAGTTGGTCGAATTAGAGGTAAGGGAATTGCTTTCCTCTTATGAATTTCCTGGTGATGATATTCCCATTGTTTCTGGTTCTGCTTTACTTGCTTTAGAGGCTCTGATGGCAAATCCAGGGATTAAGAGGGGAGAGAATGAGTGGGTTGATAAAATTTATCAGTTAATGGATGAGGTTGATAATTACATTCCTATCCCTCAAAGACAGACTGATTTGCCATTCTTGATGGCTGTTGAGGATGTTTTTTCGATCACCGGTAGAGGGACAGTAGCTACCGGGAGAGTAGAGAGAGGGACGGTTAGGGTTGGTGAGACTGTTGATCTTGTGGGGTTAAAAGACACGAGAAGCACAACCGTTACGGGTGTGGAGATGTTTCAGAAGACTTTGGATGAGGCATTGGCTGGAGATAATGTGGGGTTGTTGTTGAGAGGTGTTCAGAAGATAGATATTCAGAGGGGGATGGTTTTGGCTAAGCCCGGGACTATTACACCGCACAGGAAGTTTATGGCGATCGTTTACGTGTTGAAGAAGGAGGAGGGTGGAAGGCATTCCCGTTTTTGCAGGTTATAGGCCTCAGTTTTATATGAGGACTACTGATGTGACAGGGAAGGTGAATTCGATTATGAAGCGATAAGGATGAGGAGTCGAAGATGGTTATGCCCGGTGATCGCGTGAAAATGGAGGTCGAGCTTATTACTCCGATTGCTTGTGAGCAGGGGATGAGATTTGCTATTAGAGAAGGTGGGAAGACTGTTGGTGCTGGTGTTATTCAATCCATTATTGAGTAAAGATGCTGATAAATGAGTGGCATTGGTTGAGAGTGTACGTTTGAGTTTGCGAATTTGGATTGTACCTCTGGATGCAAGATCTTGTGTTAACTGTCATATATGATTGGAGGTTTTTTTGGGTTACTTTTGTTTTGCATTAGTGTACTGTTAGCTTAAGAACATTGTTTGACAGTTCAATGGAAATTCTACTTTCGTTTCAAGTACTGTTGTTACTTTTTGAGCAATTTATAGCCGCCACTTAATTTTCGGAGGAAATGAGATATTTCCTGTGCATGGCATTGTTAGAATTTGATGATGATGCACTTTCATTGATCCGTTTCGTTTGTTTCACCTAACAAACTTTGATGAGATGTAACTTGTGAATCATGATTAGCGTTTAACGTCTATGTTCGATTTTTCTTGAGAGATTGTAGCCTTCAGTTCGAAGAACTTCATCAGTTCACAAAATTAGAATCTCCTTCAGGTTTGTGCATGGCATCTGAATAGTGATGGCTTCTATATCCATTGAATTAATTCCAGTATTGTGTTCTTCAGTCTTGTCTACACATTTGATCATCCTAATAAGGTGGGGGGTTGATTTAATTTTTGAATTTTATCTCTTAGATTTCTGATAAGTGATAAGCCTGTAAGAAACTTCACTTGGACTTGGCTTTGGTATGTTTCAGTTTCTGAATTTGTTGGTTATATGCATGTGGTCATTTGCTTTATTGGTCATTCACTTTTTTTTTTGAGAAATATTGGTCATTCACTTGGTTATAGCGTGTTTCACCCTTTCTTTTAAAAAATAGGATAAATTACAAAAAACTATCCATGAGGTTTAACCTGATTATAAAAAAAACTCTTGTCTTTCAAAATTAGGAATACCCTTAAGGTATTACAAACATCCCCAAGTTTGTTTTTGCTTAACAAATACAAATATAACAAATAGCAACATCATTTGTAATCTTTTGAAATATTAATGAAAATTCACCCTTGGGTTAGGGTGTTTTGAGAAAAAGAAGAAAAAATACACCCTTCTTGATTATGCTATTTGTAAAACATAAACAAATGTCAGCGAGGTATTTGTAGTTTTGAAAGATAGTTAGGTTACGTTTGTAATTATACTGAACGCCAATTGTATTTTTGGTGATTAACCCTAACAAAACCTTATAACATTCCCATATTATCGGAGGAATTTAATTTGAAGAAGTCCTCAAAAAAAAAAAAAAAAATTTGAAGAAGGGGTGGAACATGAGGACAGTGCTCACAAAAAGTTGTTGAATGATAATATGATTAGAACCATAGCTGATGAAAAACCTGTCCATTATCTCAGTAACTGACATGCAACGTCATATAATATCGTGTTCAAGATAAATATTACATATATATTGGCTCATAACATGTCATATTGACATTGTATTACTAATTTTGATATCTTTCAGACACTCTCTCTGGCCATCTTTAGTAATAACCTTCCGACAATTTAATATCTTGAAACCACGCACCACTATTAAAACCTGGTGGACCCCTGAAAAACATTAACACATTCCTTTGATCATTTTTCATACTGATCAGGAGCTCCACAAGAGCTAAAAAATAGTCGCAAAAAAGAAGATCCTGAACGAATGCAGCTCGCTGCCTCCTTTCTTCATGTTCGGTCCTTCAACTTCATCTGGAGTAGAAGGTTTGCTGCTGCAAAAACAAAATAGTCGGTCATCTACTAAATAAGGGTACATTACAAGAATTGCCCCTCAGGTTTAGTCTATTTACAAGAAAAATCAAGTCATATTTCAAAAAATACAAATACCGTCTTGAGGCAGTACGAATGCCCTTTTGAGAGGTTTGGATTTGTTTTAAAAATAACCTTCTCACTAGGTGCAATTTGCAAAATATAAACAAATGTCAATGGATATTTCATATCTGTAATTTTGAAAGATGAATTGGGTTGTCTTGTCATTAGGTTAAACCTCAACGTAGTTTTTGTAATTAACCAGTTAAATAATTTTGTGTAGATTGGTTAGAGCAACTCAATTTGGGAAGGAACTCTTATCTCATCCAGGATTAAGTCCTGTTGCTCACCATGTTCGATTAAACTAAGGGTAAAATGCAAAAATTACCCATGACGTTTTTACCTAATTACGAAAAACATCCATTATCTTTCAAACTTACGAATACCCCCATAAGGAGTTAAGGTATTACAAACAATAATTTGGAGTTTGTATTTGCTTAACACATACCTCCTCTTGAGTCTTGATGATGCAATTTGTATAATAGAAACAAATGTCAGGGATATTTGTAATTCTGAATGATAGCTGGGTTTTTTTGTAATTAGACTGAAGTCAATCAAGCATTGAGATAGCAGTGGGCACAAAAGAATACAGCGTACTAAAACTTACAGCATTATCTCATCCAAAGTTTTCCAAACTGAGTAGATTTTATCGAAGTTTCTGTTTAAGCATGACAGTAAAATTATGCACTGTATCCATTTTTGTAATCTACATAGCTAAATTAGTGATCCACTGAAATTATACTTACCAGAAATGTGTTCATCCAAATTATATCTTCCTGATTAATTTACCATTCCCAAGAACATGAATTTTTTAAAAAATCAGAGACATGTTTAGCCTCACACATCTTTTGTAGAAATTCCAGCAGATGGGGATTTAAAAGACTTGCCTTTCTTCGTCACGTGATGCTACAACACATGAAGATGTGTCTTTCTCACTGTCGTTACGGACTGTCAGAGGCACGTTGCAGATAAATGGCGAAAGGAGCGGATCATGTGAAGGTTCTTTTGTTCCAAAAAATGAACTTAGTTCCCTCAAGTCCTTCACGATACTTGTGGGTGCATTACTCCAGAAACCAGACTTTTGAGACTTTTTCCTCCGCTGAGAAGAAAAAGAAAAGATGAAGTCTTAACCATTATTCATATTTCATATTGTGTGCGTTACATGGAAAGAAGATGCACCTTGATTGAATGTGCATGTTGCACCGTGAAATGACCAAGTGCGTCTTTCCCTAAGTTCGCTGCACATATGGGACAAACCTGGAATAGAAACGTAGCGAGTGACACCAAAACCATCAATGTTATGAAAGATACTATAGGAGTGTTTGCAAACACTTAAAAAAAAAAAAAAGTGATAGTCAACTTTTGGCTGAGTAAAAAAATAATTAGTTTTTAGTGTATTCAAATACCGACTTGTACTTCTGATTCTGTATGACTTGATCTGAATTTAAAAGCATGGGAGGAGTGCTTTAGATTCGTGATTCAGCCTCTGGTTTCATTGTGAAAACTGAAAAGTGTAAATTCACTTTTACAACTTATTTCTCAAACACTCTATATTAACTCAATCAATGCTCAGCTTCTATTTGCAAACATGATTGTCCACTAGCTGAAGTTTTTGCAAACATTCCCCATGTGACCTATTCAGCACCCCTACCACCATACCCCTCACTCACACACACCCTATGGCCGCGATAAAGAGAAATCCCACCAACCCGATCACACAAAAACAAAGTAGAGAAGAAAGAAATTTCTAAATGCGTGTGTGTGGTTGTTTTATCGTGAATGATCTATATCTCGTAGTTATTCTACCCAACAGTTGTAATTTCTAGTTCTTGTCAAGACAAAAAGGATAAATAAATACACATTCTTGTTTACAAGAAAGGCGAAACAAAAACACATAATGCTCGATCCATTACCGCGTTTTTCAAGTGAAAGCAGTGTTCTTCTTGCAGATGGACACAAAACAGTGGAACTTCAATTTCCACATAACAGAAAGGGCAAGGAAACCAAGCTCTCACTTCATCACCCCCTTCATCTTCTGTGAGTATATGATTACCTATTAAAGAACCAAATGATCATCACTTGTTTTCAAATTATACACCATGACAAGCAAACATAATAATCACAAAATGTAATTAAGATAACACTTCTAAAACTTGTGGTCCTTTTTGAAGTTTTCATTGTTCCTTAAAGATAACCTTCTTAAGTGACCTAATTATAGAGAATAAATAAATTCAAAGCAAAAATCCCCACCCACCCATCTTAGTAATTTACAGCCCATTTTTAAAGAACTAAAACTCATACCAAAAAAATTAATCATTGTTGTGGACATAAATCCCAAATTATAAGCAAGAACATAGATCAGTAATGTAAAGAAAAACAGAACACTATTTTGAAGCAAAAAGATTACTTTTTCTGGGCAAAATCAAGAATACCATTAAAATTTAATTGAAATATTCTACCCACAAATAGACACTGAAAACAGAGAACACATTCAGAATATGTCACACTATTCAAGAAATTAAACTTAGATAGAAAAATAATTTACCATAATTGCTAAGCCTAGCAGATTGGACTGAAGGTGTGTGCCTATGAACTCTTGCAGCCCAGAAATCCACATCCATTTCCACCTTAATTTCTTGAAAAAAAGGATTATTTTTTGTCTGTTTTTTCTCAGCGGTACTAAAAAGAAAGTAATTTCACTCAACACAAAAAACCCAACAAAATAAAATATCCAGATTGAGTTAGGGATTTTAATGGAAGACTGAGAAAAAAGGTCTTGTTGTGCAGAATATAGAATGCTTGCACTAAATAACAAATAGTACTGTGGTGTGGTGGTGTGAGAGGCTCATATATATTGGTCTGACACTGGAAAGCTTTTTTTTTTTTGAGGAAGATAGTAATGCTTTATTCAAACTTAATCAAGGTCAACATTACATCATCTTCTAAAAGGAAAATCCCTATCCATCCAACAAAAGGGTGGTTGGGTAAACACAAAGTTCTTCTCATATGAAAGCTTTTCTGACACACAAAAACTAGTAAATGGATATCTGACATGTGGCAATACTACAAGAAAATTATTAAAGGAAGAAGCTGCCCCTTATAATTTTTCTTTTTTGGAATAATTACAAAAGCTACACAGAGGTTTGAGTTAATTAAGAAAATAAATACTTATTTGTAAATTGCGAAAAAATCTTTGAAGTTTGATTCGTTATTAAATGTAAGAGAATAATTGCAATATTTTTACAACTGTAAGAAGGTATTTGAATTATTTTTGTTTATGCGTAAAGTATAATATAGAATCAAATCTCAAGAGATATTTGTAATTTTCAAAAATTTATGTTTTTTTCTTTTTGTAAAAGCACAATCCCCAGGGGTAGTTTCTGTAATTATCATTTTTTTTTTCTTTTAACCATCATAAATGTATATTTTTCTACTCTTTGTTGCATGATGAGGTTTAAATAGTTCCCACAGGTTTCAGGAAGTTTCCAGTTCTTCTTGGTTTTATTTCTGTCATTTTCTTTTAAAATCGTTTTCAAGTACTTAAGTAAATTTTTATTTTATATAACAATTATGTGAGGTTCACATGTGTTGTCTCAAAACCAATCCAATAAATTAAGAACTTTTAACTAATAGTTTTTTTTTTTTTTTGCTTAAAACTACTATAAGATATGATTGTTTAAATGTTCTGAACTCTGAAGTACAATGTATAAATAACCAATCAAAACACTTAAATATATATATTTGGCGTATTTAAACAATGATTTTATTATATAATATTGAAGTCTGAAACGACAAATATTTATATTCAAGAATCATATTAAATGTAGGGGAAAATAAGATTTTTAGTCGCAGTAAGTTTGGCTTTTGGAGAGGTGGTCCTCTAAATTGTCACATTCGTTTTTAGTCCTTTAACTTTCACATTTCTAGTTATTCAGTCATTTAACTTAACAATTTTATTTTTGGTCCTAAACTTAACATATTTTGAAATTTGGTCCTACAACTTAATACATTTTAGAAATTTAGTCCTATAACTTAGCAATAGTTAAATTTAACTATTTTATAGGACCAAATATAAAATAATTAAATTTCAATGTTTGGAAACTAATCAAATTATAAAAACAATTAAAATTAAATTAATTTGATTAATAAAAAGTTTAAATAAATAGAAATTTCTAAAATAATTAATGAATTCTAGGAAAATTAAAATAATTACATCAAATTAGTAACTTAAGAATAATTTGTCATATTTATGCAATTAACCTTTGGTGAGGATAATTATCTCCAAGAAATGTAAGCGTAGTAGACTAGTGTACAAAATGCATTTAATTGGAAGGTTTAAAAAATTAATGCTTAAATATTTTTTAAAAAATTAGTTTAATTAAAAACTAATTATTTATTTTTAAAGAAAATTAATTGTTAATTAAAATCATTCGATTTGAAAAATTAAATTAATTTAGAAATAACCTTTTAATAAATTAATTAAATTTAACTATTGTTAAGCTATATTACTAAATTCCCTAAAAAAAAAGGTTACATGACCAAATTTCTAAAATATGTTAAGTTATAGGACCAAATTTCTAAAATATGTTACGTTATAGGACCAAAAATAAAATTGTTAAGTTAAATTTGAATATCAGAAATTTGAAAGTTAAAGAACTAAAAAATGAATGTGATAATTTAGACTAATTCTAAAACACGTCCAACTTACTGCGACTAAAAATCTTATTTTCCTTAAATGTAACACATGCGACAGTGGAATATTCATGCCATTGAATCATATATTCATCATATCCCAAAAGTACAAAAATGGCTGAAAATTAGGTGAATTGCTTGCATATATAAACAAAATCAATGATCTGGATGCATACATAAAAAAGCTAAATATGTGCATAAATAAATAGGTAAAAAAGCAAGCAACTTATGTTTTATATTACGCTTAAAGTATATGTAGCATACCTAAAAAGTTGATTGAAAGTAGTAATAATAAAAAGTTGAACATGGAATTGGACACCTAACAAAGACAATAGCACTAGCAAACACGTCGGACCAGCTATTGATTATTGTCAAGGATGGTGACTATGTAAATATAGAATATTAATGCACAGAATGTGGGCCTAATTATACCCACAGAAAAATGGAAAGAAAACAAAACATGGAAAAGGTTTATGGTGGGACGACTTCTTTTAATAAGTAAAATGAAAAGGGTTAGAAAGCAAAGTGCAAATAATTACTGGAATCACATTAAATTAAGAGTGAAAATTCATATTTGGTGGCTTAAAAGAATTGCTTTTATTGCATATCATGCACTAACTCCAAGAGAGTGTTTTCAAAAAAAATTGGTTTTAGAAGAAGAGAAAATGTATATTTTTATCCATTTTTGTTTAAGAAAACACTTTTTTTACCAAATTTGATAAAAACAACTTTTTTTTGCCCACTTTTACAATAAAAAGTCATTTATGCCTTCAACTTTCTCTCTTTCTTGTTTAAATAAAAGTGGGCAATCACCAACTATATTTTTCATTTTTTCTTCCTTTCTTCTTCATCTTTTTCTTCTTTCTACAAATTATAATTGAGCAAAACTCTTGTTTTTCGATTTTTAAATCTACAAAAACGATTCAAGATACATTTTGAACCAAGATAATGTATTACTTTTCAAGATATTTATGTATAAAGATAGAAAATTCGCTTGGTTTTCGTAACTACAAAAAAAAATCGGACACTGAAAGTTTAACGAAGACTATCGGGCCTTCAACATGGTACTATCGGGCCTTCAAAATACATAGGAGGGAGATGCGAAGCACCCTCTTTGAATGAGGTGCGATGAAGGGTCAAGACATCATGGGCGGCCCGATAGTACCACTATTGGGCACTATCGGGCCGTCTATTTATGTGCAAAGACTATCGCCGTCCCCTTTGAATGAGGTACTATAGGGATGCACATAAATGGGACGGCCCGATAGTACCACTATCGGCCGCCTATTTATGTACAACACTATCGGGCCGTCCCCTTTGAATGAGGTACTATAGACTACACATAAATGGATCGGCCGATAGTGCGATAGTGGTCTATGCTCGGCCGATCCATATATGTGCGACCACTATCGTACCTCATTCAAAAGGGTACTATCGTGCCCTTATGAATTTCTAGCGAGCACGATAGTGCCATGTAGATCACAAGTGGGAAAAATCCACCTAATAAACCTTAAAATTACGTAACTTACGAAAATCGAAATTCGACAAGAAATACGCACAACATACATAGCCAATCTAAATACCCACAACAATAATCAACCAAAAATCCAACAATAGCACAAGACAAACCACAATTGAAAATCCACAAAAACTTTGGAAACATGAATTGAAAAAAATTACAAATAAAAGGTGCGATTGGGCGTACTTTAGGGCACGATCGTCGGCGAATCCATTAGTAAGGGTAGTTAAGTCATTATGGGTAGAAAAGATAGTTTTTATAAAATTGGGTAGAAAAGTAGTTCCATTATCCATATTGGGTAGAAAAAAATTTCCTTTAGAAGAATTGGTTTATTGTAGCAAAAGCTAAAATTGTTGAAAAAGAGATGTTGGTAGTGTTTTGAAAATGTAACCAAACGTTGACAATCAAAAGTTAATATTGTTTGGTGAATAAGTTGTAAAAATACTTATTTATATATGAAAGTTAATACGGAAGCAAAACCGGGAATCTAAAGTATATCTACCATTACTTTTAAATTTTAATTAAATTACACAAAATCGGAAGACAAGATGGTCTGTAAACACTAAGGGAGTGTTTGCAAAAACTTCTCGCTTTTAGAAGAAGTGATTTATTATAGCAGTAAGTAGTTGAGAATCAAAAGTTGGTAGTGTTTGAAAATAGAATTAAAAGTTGAAATGAGAAGTTGAGAGTGTTTGGTGAAAAAGCAAAGAAAAGTACTTATTTATATGTAAAATTCAAACTAGAAGTGAGCATAATCTAAAGCACCCATCTCTCCTCGCTTTTAGATCCGATTAAATGAAGCAGTAATTAAGCAGAAATTGGTATATGCAAACACTAAAAACCGCTTTTTTAAGCAAAAAACTGAAAAGCACTTATTTTAAGTGTTTGCAAACACTCCCTAAGGACTACCTTTTCTTAATGAGTAGGTCTCCCTGTAGACCGTCTTACGGAATAGGATCCGTAAGACGGATCCTCCGACCCAACCGCGACCGCGCCGTACCCCAGCCCAACGCCCCACCCCGCGGCCCAACGCACGCCTTGACCCACCCCGCACCTCTTATTAAAAAAATTGCTCCAAAGAGGAATTGAACTCGCGACCTTAATAGAAACTTAAAGGTGGTGTTCTACCACTACACCACTAGTACTTATTGTACAATTTTAGTATAATAATTTATATAAACCCATTCATAAATACGCTTTGGTAATTAAAAAAAATTAAAAATGCCTATAAATGTAAAGGCTAAGAATCGAACCCAAGTCTATTAAAAATCTTGATACATTATCTCAATAAATGGATACTTATAAAAGTGTTACTTTAACTACATCATATTTATTTTTTATTTTTCCTCTTTTTTTGTTCCTAGTTTGTAACTGTATTAAGAAATATGATACTTTATCTCAACAAACGGATACTTTTACTTATAAAAGTGTTACTTTAACTATATCATATTTATTTTTTATTTTTTATTTTTTCCTTCATTTCTAATTTGTGACTATATTAAAAAACATGATACTTTAAATCACGAAGGAAAAATAAATAAGACAGAGCTAAAGTAACACTTTTATGAGTAAAAATATCCATTTTTTGAGATAAAGTATCATGTTTTTGTAAATAAATCACGAAGTATGAATTCAGTACAGTGAAAAAAGAAAAATAAATATGACAGAGTTAAAAGTACCACTTTTATGAGTAAAAGTATCCATTTTTTGGGATAAAGTATCATGTTTTTTTAATACAGTCGCATATTAGAAAATCATTAGATTGAAGTATCACAAATGTATCATATTTAACATCAAAAGTATCACTATTTCCAGCACAAGTATTAGTTTTTCAATGGTAAAACACATTAGCTATGAAACTAGAATGAGTACATCAAAAAAATTTGTTTTTGAATAATGTTCACCATAAAAGTATCATATTTCTTACTCAAAAGTATCACTATTTTCGGATAAAGTATTACTTTTTATTTGAGAATTTAAAATTTTAAAATGCCATTGTCCATCATAAAAGTATCATATTTAATATCAAATGTATCACTATTTTAAGATAAGTATCGGTTTTTCAATGTAAAAAACTTTAGATATGAGACTAGAATGAGTATATTAAAAAATCTTATTTTTGAATATGTAAAAATTAAAATATCAATGTTCACCTTAAAAGTATCATATTTATTACTCAAAAGTATCACTATTTTCGGATAAAGTATTACTTTTTATTGAGAGAATTTAAAATTTTAAAATGCCATTGTCCATCATAAAAGTATCATATTTAATATCAAATGTATCACTATTTTAAGATAAGTATCGCTTTTTCAATGTAAAAACTTTAGATATGAGACTAGAATGAGTATATTAAAAATCTTATTTTTGAATATGTAAAAATTAAAATATTAATGTTCACCTTAAAAGTATCATATTTATTACTCAAAAGTATCACTATTTTCGGATAAAGTATCATTCTTATTGAGAGAATTTAAATTTTTAAAATGAAGGGATGATAATGAAGCTTTATATTCATGGTTATACTCATGGATATAGTAAATATGCATAACAAGCACTAGTGGTCTAGTGGTAGAATAGCACTTGCCTTGGTATAAACCTATGTTCAATTCCCAGTGCAAATTTCTTAAATTTTTTATTAAGTGGATCCGGCCCATCCGGGCGTCTTGAGCGGGCGGGCGGGCGCGCCATCTTAGGGTCGGGTCTGTTGGGCCCCGGCGTGCGGGTCGCGGGTGGGCAAGCAACTTGGCGGGCGGCCCAAACATGCAACTTGTATTTAGATGCGACTTTTTTTTATACGGGTCGTGGGCGGGTCGGGCGGGCGGCCCATCATGCAACTTGTATTTAGATGCGAGTTTTTTTTTATTTATACGGGTCGCGGGCGGAGTCGGGTGGGAATCGTCTTACGGAATAGGATCCGTAAAACGGTCTATCAAGTTTTTGCCTTTCTTTTTTTCCAACCAAAGTCTAACAATCACTTCTTTTTAGTGATTGCAAATGCTCCCAAGTGAAGGTGAAATTGGTGATGATTTTGTTAAATTTTTGCTTATATTCTTATAATTTGATAATCTGTGTACTCGTCCGTTTTGTTATAGCTTTATAACAACTTATTCCATATAATATTTATTAACCAAATATTAAAACACACGTATGAACACTAGTATACGAAAATATATTCCAAATATAATTTCTCGAAATATATTTATAGTTCAATTCCAAATTCAATGTACCAGTTTTACACATATGGCCCCTTTGTTAGAGATGATCGTAGTGCAGGTTTGCGGTTTTTTGAATAAATTGCAAACCGAATTGCTATATGCTTGATTCGGTTAAATAATATTTTCAAATCGCGATCTTATGAAGTAAAACCAAAGGTGCGGTTTTAAGTGGTTGCGGGCAATTTCGCGGTTTTAGTAAAAAAATATAATTGATAAATTAATATAATTTTGGAGATTTCTCTCTCTAGAATTTCTCCTTCGACGATCAAGCACCGTCGGGCCCGCTCCGTTCACCTACCCGGTCGTCTTCTCGGGTGCTCCATAGAGGAGCGGCCCTTTACGGATACACAACAAACTACGATCCCCCACCAAGGCCTGCACAAATCGATCGCGCTCCACCATCTCATCCGGCCGCCGCCGCCGTCGTCTTCTCCGGTGACATGGCGGCAGGAGCCATCTCGTCGCCGCCAACGGCTATAGGGCACGCTATCCCCAATCCTCCAACGTCGCAGACTCTAGGGTTTCGGGAATGGCCTTCACGCTCCTACTTACATTGCGCGTGCCACCATCATCTCTGGCGAAGGCAAGTTTGCGGACACCGGCCCGGCGGCAACGGGGGTGACTCTTCTCTCACCACTTTGCTCGTTCAATAATTTCTATGGCATCCCCTGGAACTTTCTTCCGTCGACGAAGACTCATGCACATGTCGGCCCCATCCCGTGGAGATCTCCTCATCGCCCATGTACGTTGCTACCTACACGCGCGCCGATGCACAGGCACTAAGGGGGAGCGCCCCCTACTATGCGAGGTCCGGCATACCGGGGGCCTACTATTACCCCCATGATCGCCATTCACCATCGGGGTGCCAACCCTCTTTGTCCCATGAGGGGTGCCAGGTTCTTTACCTCCCGTGGCGGCCCTTCCCAAGGGGTGATGTCCCAGGCCCACGATCTCTCCCATCCTCGTGGTCTTCCTCCCGCATGTCCACTCTTGGGCCCACATCCTTCCTCGATCACATGAATGCTCCTCATATGGCTAGAATATCTCCGACAACGACACCCAATTTGTTAGGATCAAAAGTCTTACATGGATTTGATGATCGCCCCCACAAACCAACACGAGTCTTTTTCTAGCGTTTTGTCCTCACTCACGCGCACTCGAAAAACTTCCCGGGGGTCACCCATCCCATGTCTACCCAGGTCAAGACGCTTAACCTCGAGTTTTATGTAATGGACACCGAGAAAAGAAGATGCACCTTGTTGGTATGAGTAGTACATATCTAATCATTTAAGCTCTACTTTTTAACTGTCAACCCAGGTTGATTCTGTAGGGCACCCCCTACGATTCACAACGGCATTAGCAGAGCCCCACACTAAGTGGTGGACGGACATGAGGGGCTTCGCAAGAATCCATATGGATCCTCGGCAAGTTGGGCGGCCACGGCTCCGTGCGAAGATAAAGACAAATCTAAGGGTGATCGTTGGGACCCCATAATCCCAACAATCTCCCCCCAGCGGCACAGGGTGGATTTGAACTTGCAACCTCGCTCGATACGCGGTTGTTAGGATCGAAAGTGCTTACTGGATTTGATGACTGTCCCCACAAACCAACACGAGTCTTTTCTAGCGCGTTTTGTCCTCACTCACGCGCACCCTGAAAAACTTCCCAGGGGGTCACCCATCCCATGTCTACTCCAGGTCAAGCACGCTTAACCTCGGAGTTTCTATGTAATGGACATTTAAAAGAAGATGCACCTTGTTGGTATGAGTAGTACATATCTAATCATTTAAGCTCTACTTTTTAACTGTCAACCCAAGGTTGATTCCCCGCAGGCACCCCTACAGTTCAACGGCAATAAGCAGAGCCCCACACTAAGTGGTGGACGGACATGAGGGGCTTCGCAAGAATCCATATGGATCCTCGGCAAGTTGGGCGCCCACGGCTCCGTGCGATTACAACAAATCCTAAGGGTGATCGTTGGGACCCCATAATCCCAACACAATTATGAAACGAACTTGCGACATTCGGCTCATTATCCCAATGATCAATCCAATTTTGGAAACACATTTGCTAATATTGTTGCGGTACACATCATATGGATTCCACCTCTCCACAGGTAACTCCACTTCATTTTCCCAAATGGTTTACGGTAAATCCCATTTCGTACCTAAGCCTTTGTTAGAAAGGGAGATTACTACTCCGTGACCATTGATGATAACGTATATCAACAACGTCTTGCGGAATTTTCTTATTCTTTAATTGGAAGGGTTATGTTAGGAAAAGATAACAAGCCATGGGCGACTATGCTTTTGCATAAATGCCTACCCGAGTTATGGGGTATAAAAAACGACTGGAAATTAATTCCCTTGGGCAAGGGATTTTTTTGTGTCAGATTGTTTAATGCGCAGGACCGTTCTCGAGCTCAACAACGTACAAACTGGACGCTTAACCTGGGGACTATCCTTCTATCTCCGTGGGTGCGATTTCAACCCTTACAAAGTGCGGTCTTCGTGGCAATTGTTTGGGTTCGAATCTTCGAGCTCGATTTAGAATATTGGGACCCCAATACAATCCCGGGAATTGCGATTCTCTGGAAATCCCCTACAAATTGACCAACATTCACTTGATGGCTCCTTGGGTCACTTTGTTCGGGTTCCGTGGACATCAATCTTTCTAAGCCATTGGAGGACCACATCATGGTAGAGCACACAGGAAAGTGCTCTTTTGTTTGATCACTTATGAGAAACTCCCGAGTTTTGTTCGAGGTGTAGTGTTACGGGGCATTCGACACCGCTTGCCGTCTTAACAATGTGGGTAATCCGGCTACGGAAAGGTGTGCCTCACCGGCCCGGGGACGCTCACGGGCGCCCTACTTGACCTAATTCGGTGCAACAAGGGCGTTCCAGGGTGCATAAAGTATATCGTCCTGTCGCAGAGACAAGGGCAAGGCCGTTGATGACTCAATGGAAAATACGGTTGTTGTGCGAGCGGAATCTCCTCCTCGTGCATTAGTCACTTTCTCTACGGACATCCATCTTGGTAACACCTTTGAGGCTCTTGATTGATCGACTCTCAGGATCAGCCCAATGCAAATTTCCAGGCAGTTATCCGGCTAGGGAGCCATCTCCCAAAGGCTAATACTTTCGGCTCGGCATGGTCTCCACCATTATGCCTCTTACGGTTCAATATCCTTTGGGGAAGCCTATTCGTGCTCGAGCCGTGCTTTTTGGGACACTCCTTGGATTCGGCTAAAGATAGAATTCTCGAAGGTTACGTCGGGGTTGTCCCCACTAGTTCAAGAAATCACTATCGAAGGAGTGCCCCAGAACACACGAGATGAACGTCGCAGACTTCAAGAGATGAGCGGATTATGCGGATGAAGTGGGTCATTCTCAATCATCAAACCCGCTACGCACCACACGCTGTTTTTACCGTGCGATCGTCACGGGCGCCACCCCCACCGTCTCAATGAATTGCATCCTCGGGAACATCCAGGATCGGGAACATTGCATCTCGCAATGTTCGTAAAGCGTTATGTCAAAAGCATAAACCTTCTATATTGGCTATCTGTGAGCCCAAGGTTGACATTTCGGCAATTTCGATTCTTATTGGCATAGCTTGGGTTTGACTTTCGTGACTCAAAACTTTCGGGATAACTAGGGAGGCAGATATTTAGGTTTTTCGCGATTCAACTATCTCAATACTTAATCGTGTCCGGTCTTCTAACCAATGTATTGTGTTGCAAGTTCAATTTGGTTCTTTGGTTTTTCATGTTGCTTTTGCTCATGGTTTATGTGATTACATCGCACGACGTGTGCTTGGGCCGGAGTTGAGAAATTTGGGTCTTCTTGATCTGTTGATTGTTGGGGATTTTAACGATCTTGAGTCTTGGGACATCATGAGCGCCGCACAATGATACTCTTTCCCAAGCCTCTTGTCGGGGTTTCGGGAGTTCATGGAGGATCTTTGGTTTGTTTGCGGTGTCGACTATAGGGAGTTCATTTACTTGGTGCTCCCGTAGGCCTCTATTTTTCCTTCAAGGCTAAGTTGGACCGAGACTCTTGCCGAGTTGCCAATTTTTCTCATTTTGGCAAGTGTCAAGGGCTTAGTTCTTCCACGTGTTAGATCCGATCACCACCCCATTTTGGTTTCTTATTCTTCTTCACTTAAGGGGGCCGGTTCATTTCCATTTTTAGCTTATGTGGGTGCATCATCATTCATTCAGGGATTTGGTTACTTCTTGGGTTTCCCCATGCGACACGCTCAACCCCTTGCTGCGTGTCATGGGGAAGCTCAGCGTTGCGACAGGGTTATCAAAGACCGGAATAGAGAAGTGTTTGGTGACGTTAACCGTAGGGTGGAATTCTAGATGGAGCAAGTTCGTC
Organism: Rehmannia glutinosa; assembly: GCA_016081115.2. Taxonomy (NCBI): domain Eukaryota; kingdom Viridiplantae; phylum Streptophyta; class Magnoliopsida; order Lamiales; family Orobanchaceae; genus Rehmannia; species Rehmannia glutinosa. The sequence goes on from CM071934.1 coordinate 78,115,550, forward strand.
ATTCCGGATTCAGAGACATTGAGACTTTGGGTTATTCCGTTGCTCTCAGGGATAAGGAGCCGGACGCCCAACTAAGGCTCTCTCGGACGCTACAATTACAATCCGAATTCCTTAAGCAAAAGGCCCGTTCTGCGTGGCTTAGGGCGAGGATCGTGAATACGACATTTTTTCATCGCGTACCCAGGTTAAATGCAGGCGCACGGGGGGATCAGGGGGCTTATGGTGGGACGGAAGCTACACGGATGATACATCGGTCCTTGGGAATCATATCATTTCTTTCTATAAGGAGCTCTTTGCGGACACGGGGATCCCACGGATTACTCTTTAATTGACCAGGTCATTTCGCCAAGGGTGAGGGCGCGAGGACAATGCAAGCCTTACTGATCATTCCCTTAGATTTAGAGATTAAGGAGGCGAGTTTTTGATATGGATTGAGATAGTTCTCCGAGGCGAGGGACGGTTCAATGGGATTTTCTATCACCATTTCTCGGATGTTATCTCGGTGGAAGTGATTCTTCTTTTCGATTTTTCTTGTAATTCGTCACTACCTCACGGGTTTGAATGCCAGCTTTATGGCCCTCATCTCAAAGACTAAGGATGCTAATGTCATTGAAAACTTTTGCCCTATTGTTATGAGCAATTTTTGTTTAAAATCATCACGAAAATATTGGCTACACGTTTGGGCTTGTTTATTCTTTGCCTATTTATCTCCGACGCAGATTTGGGTTAATCCCGGGAAAGCAGATTCATGATTGTATCGCCATAGTCTCTAAAGGGTTTAACGTCTTTGCGGGGGGCCGCACGGATTTGAATATGATCTTGAAAGTGGATATCCGAAAGGCGTTTGACACACTGAAGTGGGATTTCTTACTTAACGTCTTACGCCACTTTGGTTTCTCGGAGGTTTTTGTCCATTGGGTTGATGTCGTTCTTCGATCGTCCAGGATATCGGTGTTGTTAAATGGGACGCGGTAGGTTACTTTCCCCTGTTTTGAGGAGTCGACAAGGTGATCCTTTATCCCCGTTATTGTTTTGCATTGCGGAAGAAGTCCGAGTCGGTTTATTGAAGTGGCGGTGGGAGCAGTCTCGCTTATCTCGCTTATCCACCATCCATCTTATACGCGGATGATATTGTTATTATGTGTGGGGCTTCTTCAACCAATGCCCGTTGTTCTTGATTCTCACTCTTTATGCGGATATCTCGGGTCAAGTGCTTAGTCCACGAGAAATCTAAGGTTCACTTTGGTTCGAGGGTTTTTCTTATGTCCGTCGGAGGGTGCAACATATCATGAGGATACCTCGAGGGGCGCTCCCCACGATAGATACCAGGTGCCCCCATCTTCAAGGGTGCTCCTAAGGTGGCGACCTTACAACCCGTCTTGGATAAGATTATCCTCAAATTGAGAAGATGGAAAGGTTCTTCTCTTTCCCTTGCCGGTGGAGTTTGTCTTGTCAATTCGGTGATTACTAGCTCTTTTGTGCACACCATGATGGTTTACAAATGGCCCATTACCCTACTCAAGCAAATGGAAAGGGCCATGCGTAATTTCATCCGGACGGGGGATGTGAATACTAAGGGAAATTTGGTGGTTAATTGGAAGAAGTGTTGTACGCCCGGGAATGAAGGGGGCACAGGCGTCTGCTCAATTGTGATGGCTAACACGACTTTCTTGATGAAATTAGGTTAGAAGGTCGCGCACTCGGACTCGGTGGTGTTGAGTGCGAGGCGCCGTTACTTTTTAAGTGATGGGGCGATCCGTCGATCCTTTCTTCCTTCTTCAATTTGGTGGTATTAAACCTAGCATTACGACATGCTTGGAGGACTCGTTGGATCCCGGGGGCCAATTTCGAGGAATTATTTTGGATTGATAATTGGTGGGCTATTCTATAGCGCATGCAAATTGGCATCCCAGAGGACTATAAATATTTATTTCATTAGCGCATTTCGGACTATTTTTATGACGGAACCTGGCACTTTACCTTCTCGTTTGTGGAGGCTTATACGGATGCAGTCCGGGCTATAGTTCGTGTCTCTATAGCGCCGGATTCGAGAAGATACACGCGTCTGGTCGAACTCGAGAATGGATCGGTCACATCAAGGCGACATATAATCACATCCGTCCCCATCATCCACGGTCAAGTGGGGATCTTGGATTTGGTCGCAATACATCCCGGAACGGAGATCGGTGGTGGCGTGGCGCGCTATTCACAACCGGTGGTTGTCATGGACTTACTACGTGCTCAGGAAAGTTTCACTGGCCCTTCGGTTTATGTTCTTTGTTGGGATTCAACAGAATCAGTTGACCATTTATTTGTCTCTCGTGTCTTTGCGGGAGTTCTCGGCGTTGGATCTTTGATTTATTCAAGGTTCAACCTTTTTGAGGCTTATAGCTTCAATGAATTCTTGGTGCGGTTAATGACGTTCCATTTCAGCGATCAAGTTGCTTTCCTTTGGCGTGTGGCTATAATCTCTTGCATATGGCTCATATGGCATATCCGCAACGAATGGTTGGTTTTCACAACAAAGTATTGACTTTGGATGCGGCTATTATTCGTCTTCGAGTACTCATTGTAGAATCATCATCATTGGATCGGGGATGCATGCACAACGACTAGCAAGACACTGTTTATCTGCGCAATCTGCAAGTTCCATGAAGGGGCTAGAAGGGCACCGAATATTGTGGAGGTTAACTGGCAAAAACCACTCCCGGGTTGGATCAAGGTTAATACGGATGGAAGCGCATCAGGAGCGCCGGGCACTCTCACTGCTTCAGGAGTCTTCCGAAACTGTAGAGGTTTCTTTCGAGGGTGATTTGTTCATCATTGTGGTTCGGGCTATGCGTTTGAAGCTGAATTGATCGCAGCAATGTGGGCAATTCAGTATGCTTTTGCTAAGGGTTGGACAAAACTTTGGCTGGAGTCGGACTCGTCGTATGTGGTGAACTTGCTGGAGAAAAGACCGACGGAAGTCCCGTGGCGTCATCTCAGCTATTGGCGCCACACACTTCACCTTCTCGCATCCATGGATCTCGTAGTCTCACACATTTTTCGGGAAGGCAATCGGGTTGCAGACATGCTGAGCAAGAAGACGGAGGGAGGCACATGGTGGGGCGTCCCACCCGCAGAGCTTCTGCAATATCTCACTGATGACTATGTTGGTCAATCCAACTATAGGTTTGTTACTTAGTGCGCCACTTCGTTTTGCTTCGGGTTTCTTTTACCATTTTCTGGGTAATTTGTTTCTTTCTGGGGGTACTTTTTTCCTTTCAATGGTTTTCCCACAAGGTGGGTTTTACCTTGAGAGGTTTTAACGAGACCCCAACTATTGACCCATATGGTCGGCTTGTGACCATTTTGATCTTAATGATTTTTCGGGGAACCTTTCGTTTATGACATTATTTCGATTTATATTTGGTTACACGATCAGATTTTGTGATCGGGACAACTCTATTTTTATTTTTATAATATTTCGCATTTATTCAAAAAAATTAATATAATTTTTAAAAATTATTAAAATTGAAAAGTATTTTTTAAACAAGTTGTGTTTTTCAAATAAAATGCACATTGCAATTTCATTTATTTCACTTACATTCAATATGTAATGTAATGTAATTATTTTACCCTAAATTACAAAGGTGCGGTGCGGTGTGGTTTTGACGGTTTTTAAATCTAAAACCATAAGCGCTCCAATAAAGCGGTGTGATTTCTATTTAATATTTTAAATCGCGGTTTTCATCATAATTTATGAAAGTGCGGTTTTGTGTAGTTCGGATGGTTCGGGCTTGTTCATTTAGATTTATATAGACACGGGAGAATAATTCCAATTTGATCGGATCGAAAAGTATCCCATGATCCTAAGTTGACCTATTATTTAGTGAAGTAAATGAAGAATCTTTGAGCACAAACAAAGTAGTAACCCTAGCTTGTTGAAATTTGTCGAATATTTTACTTGATGGGCTTTTGCTTAAACGGATTTGAGATTTAAGGTCCCAGGAGCATTGGGCGATCTTCATGAATGGAAAGATGCCCAAAGACAAACTATACTCGCCATATGGGCCTACCTTCTTTCTCATAAAGGTTCATTAATTCAAAATAATACTATTATTAATTTCTTTTAAGAAAAATACTATTATTAATATTTTTAGTGTAAGTTGTGTTGGGTAAATTATATGTGGAAGGTTTTTGTTTAGAAGAAAATGGTGGAAATAGTATATGGTTTAAGCTAAGTCGAGGCACGATTTGGAATCGATCTCCGCAAGAAAACGCCCGTATACAGGAGTCTTACGGTTCCGCTCGCCTCTAAGATCAACGACTTTGTGATCCTGGTTAGCAAAGACAAAGAAAAAGCCGGAACAACGATGAACAACAAGTTGTTCTTGACTTTCAAGCTTTTGAAGGTAGGAAGTCAATATGCTCGTATGATGCAAATGACGAGGTTATTATCACGAGTTTTTCGTGTCCATATTCATCTGCGGGGCTTCAATAATATAGGTAATGAAGTGCCCGTACGGAAAATTGCGTGCAGGCTCAAAAAGGCACATTTCATCGAGCAGACGCGCACCAGCGCAGGGAGCATGACCAGGCGCTTGCGGCCGTCGCTGCCGTCTTGTAGTGCTCCAACGTTCGACATGGCACACGACCCAGGCCGCGGGCGTCGCGCAAAAAAACTCCCGGCGGTAGCACGGCCAGGCCGCGGGTCGTGCTCGCGCCCGTCTTGTGGCCGAACCTTTTCCCAGGTTGAACTCTAATTTAATTAATTACAAAAATTAATTAAATCTATTTAATTTAATTAATTACAAAAATTAATTAATTAATTATTTTAAAGGTTTTTGGTCCAAAAAGAATATGAAGCTATGCCACGGTAAGCGGCGGCGACTGGGCGAAGCCGGCCGGCGGGAGGCGGCGCGGCGTGTGCGCTTTGAACCAAACCCACAAGCATGTAGGTCCTCACCCCTTTTAAAACATGGGTGCCCCAAGGGCCCAAACCATATGTCCAACTTGGGATATATTAAGTGTGCAACTTTTCCTCCTTTTTCCTATGTGGGATGGAGCATCTCTCATCCCCTCATTTTCCATTTTCCATACGATTTATTTGTATTAAGTGACTAACTTCTAGCATTGATTTCTCATTCACCCGGAATCGGTTTGAGAAATTCCAAATGATATTCTCATCTACTCTCTTAGTAGAATTTTTACAAATAATTTAATTCCATTTTTCACTAATGGAAACCACTTAATTAATTGGTCAAAATCGGGTCAACACCCCATTTATCAAAGACCAATTCCAACAAGTTGGTAACCGTTAATTTGGTGTAGCATGTATGGACTATGTTAAAGGATATGTTACATGGTTAACTGATTCAGGTTCCAATCTCATTCTCATTCTCTCCGGGACATTCCATTTCCCCTTTCGATTTCCCCTCATAGGAAAAAAGGTTCATTAACTAATTCAATGCAATCATCAATCAGCAAATCAATTTAAATGTGTACATAGATATCAATGTTCATATCAGTACCGAATGAGATAAACGTCGACATGTTTGATAGTTCTTGAATCTATTCATACTAAATTAATAATACCTTTTGCCTTAGCTTAGATTGCTTAAATTAAAAACTCTTATCGGCTAGCTAATCTTCATAAACTAGAGTTCTGGTTTTGTTTATTTTTTGACAATTCATAAACTAAATTTTCTTTTTTATTTGTTAGTACAAAGTAGTGGTCACAACGAAAAAGCCTTCAACAATGGCTCAATTACAAACTGGAAATGAACTTTTCTATTACAAGCAGAAACACAGGAACTTTAGGAGCGAGCGTAAGCGAGTCGAGATACTATCTCTATCCGCAAGACAATTACGTCGGCTAATGCTCACGGTTTGACGTATTGCCTCCAAAGATAAACGGCCGTCTTACGTGTAGTAGCACCACTAACACGAAGCACCTTGAAACGAAAAAGTGTTGTAGATAGTTCTTTGGACTTTGAGTGCGAGAATGCGAAATATGGCTTTGTGTATGAATATTTGATGTGTAGTCAATTGTAATGCACTAAAATGAATATATATAGCCAACCAACACTGCAGGAGATAACAAAAGTAGTGGGCATTAATCCAATTGTAACATCCCGGATGTTACACCCCACTACTCCATAACAGACAAGTAGTGGGGCGGCCCAAGCCCGGCCCGATCCCATGCCCATGCCCAAGCCGGTCAGTCAGGCCCAGGCCGGTAGGCCGGCGGCGGGGACTGCACGCGTGTGGCCCACTTGTGATCATCCACTTGTGTTATAGTTTATACAACAAATAACACCTTCTAGTAAATAAATTAGGATAAACTATGATTTGTATTCCATGTGGGATAAGGCAAAAGCCTTTCATCTCCCTTTACATAATCTTTACATAATGCCCATTTATGTGGCTACCTTCGTGTATTAATTTCTCACTCACTGAAATTCGGTTTTGAGAAATGAAAAATACTACGAACATCTACCCGGAACGTAGATTAATAATATATAATTTAATTCCTCCAAAATTAAATATTTAGCCACCGAAAATTTGGTCAAAGTCGGGTCGACACCCACTTTATCAAAACCAAAATTTCTAACAATCCCCACATGAGTGGAAATTAATGTATGCATGAATACAGACACGCAAAACCAGACCTAAAGAGACAATATTGCATTCGGAAAGGTAGCTTATGGCTTTGAACCTTCCGTAGTCAATACCATCGGTACACTGGCGGCTTAGTGGACGCAATGCCTTGAACTATTCCTCCATGGTGTATACCAAGTCAACGGTATTAACACAATAAGGTCTCAACACCTCTGTTCTCACGTTTTGTGTCCGTTTAGGCCATGGATACCACTTTGGATTCATAAGTGTTACTTTGAAGCGGCCCGCACTTCTCACTCATATAGGTGATCTCCTATCCAAGTATCCTACCACAACCTCAACGAGGTGTAGGAATCATTAAAATTCAAATGACTTAGCCTCACCACAACTTTGCGGGTGTTTCAACACTTGGTATTGCTTTCTAGGGATGGGTTATAACATTTTCTCCAAGTGTTACAACATAACCTTCATAGTTTAGTTTTCCCATTGAACCAAGTTCTTGGGATCTCCGATCATCATGGTTGGGTTACCACTATGATAGTTATTTTTACTTTGTGGACTTCAAGCCCATTCCCTCTAGCAATTTACCCAATTGATCTCGATTGATCCTTTTGTTAAAGGATCATCCAAATTGTCTTTTGACTTTACGTAGTCAATTGACATCACACCATTTGAGATCAATTATCTAACGGTATTGTATCTCCACGAATATGTATAGACTTACCAAGTTATACATATTGCTGTGCCCTTCCTATAGCGCGCTTGGCTATCACGGTGAATCATCACGAAGGCGCGGGCTTCCTCCAACATGGAATATCTTCGAGAAAGTTTGAAGCCACTCTTGCTTCTTCACCGACTTTATCTAAAGCTATAAACTCGAATTCCATGGTGGACCGAGCTATACACGTTTACTTCGTGGACTTCCATGATACCGCACCACCTCCAATGGTGAATATGTATCCACTAGTTGAATAAGAATCTTTCGAATCGAAATCCAACTAGCATCACTATATCCTTCAAATGCAATTTGGATATCTTGAGTAGTATAGCCCATATTCAAGGTATACTTCAAGTATTTTAACACCCTGGTTAACGCTTTCCAATGCTCATGGCTTGGATTGCCCATGAACCTACTCAACATATTTACGAGGGTAGGCAAGTCCGGGCGTGTACAATTTGTGATGTACATCGATTTGCCTATTATACGTGAGTATTCCATCCGAGCCACTTTGGTTTCGCTTTATTATCAACCAGATTTATACTTAAATCAATGGGCGTCTTTGTGGCGAATCAAAAGCATTGAATTTCTTGAGCACTTTCTCCACATAGTGGGATTGTGACAAGATAATTCCATCGGGAGTTCTGCTGATTTTTATCCCAAGGATTACATCAGTCCCCATATCCTTCATGTCAAAGTTCCTCTTTAACATTCTTTTAGTCTCCATGATAGTATCATGACTCATCGTCCCATGATTTACAAATCGTCTACGTGTAGACAAACTATGACAAATGCTTAGATGTCCTTTGACATATACGTATTTATCACACTCGTTGATTTTAAATCCATTTGACAACATCGTATTGTCAAACTTAAGATGCCATTGTTTTGGAGCTTGTTTGATCCGTACAAGAATCTTATTATCTTGCACACCTTCTTTTCTTGCCGGGTGCAACAAACCCTTCAGGTTGTTCCATGTGGATTTTAGCATCTATCTCTCCATTCGAAATGCCGTCTTGACATCCATCGATGAATCTCAGATTGTGCAAAGCGGCAATCGCGAAGCACCGAATAGATGTAATCCTCGTTCTTGGAGAATAGGTATCAAAGAAGTCATATCCTTCTTTTTGCTTAAAACCTTTGGCTACAAGCCGTGCTTTATACTTATCAATAGTTCCATCTTCTTTATACTTCTTCTTTAGGATCCATTTACATCCTAAAGGTTTATGACAGCGGGGAGATCAACCAACTCCCAAGTATGGTTTTGCGAGAATAGACTCGATTTCACTATTGATAGCTTCTTGCCGGAGCGGAGCATACGGATCCTTAGAAACCTCTTTAATCGAGTTTGGCTCACCATCTAACATAAATGTTATGTAATCGGCCCAAAAGACTTAGCCGTCTTAGACCTCTTCTGCGTCTCCGATTCTTCACTAATTGGTGTTGAACCACTTGCGGTTTCGTGAGTTCTTTTATTAGTACTCACTTCTAACTTTTCTCCACAAGGGTAGACATCCTCAAAGACTATAGCATTCCTTGATTCGATTATGGTACCTTGATCATTTCAGATTTTTCGACTTATGTATCATAAACCTATATGCACTACTTTGGTATGCATATCCCACAAAAACACAATCAACTGTCTTTGGTCCAATTTAACTTGTTTTGGTTCAGGTATTGCTACCTTAGACAAACACCCCCTCACTTTAAGTTGTTTATAAGAAGAACTACGATTTTTCCACAATTCGTAAGGTGTCTTATCTTTCCCTTTAAGTGGTATTTTATTCAATATGTGGTTGTCTGTTAAAAACGACTTCCCCCATATATTAGGGTAATCGAACTTATCAACATGGCATTCATCATCTCTTTTAGAGTCCGGTTTTTGCGTTCGGCAACACCATTGAAGCGTAGTGAATATGGTGTTGTTGTTCGATAAATTATGCCGATTGAGTACATAGTTCTTCAAATGGTGCAATATATTCGCCACCTCTATCACTCGAATTATTTTAATCCATTTTGCCATGTTGATTTTCAACTTTATTTTTATAATTCTTAAAAGCTTCTAATGCTTCATCTTTGCTTCTTAACAAGTATAAGTAGCAAAACCTTGTGCAATCATCAATAAATGTGATGAAATATTTCTTACCACCTTTAGTTTGCACAAATTTTAGATCACACACATCTTTGTGTATCAACTCTAAAGGTGAAGTGCTCCTTTCAACCGAATGAAACGGTAATTTAGCCATTTTAGCTTCAACACGAACTTCACATTTTCTTTGTGAGTTTACTTGAGGTAAATTAATTAATTCTAAATTTACCAATCTTTTTATAGCATTGATTTACATGTCCTAATCAAATATGCCATAAATTAGAGCACTCAAACAATATAAACGAGAAGAAGATTCATTCTTATTCAATTCTCGCCAAAACGGCGTACAATCATTACATTCATTTTGAGCAGTCCTTTGTCTAGATAACCCTACCAAGGAGTGTCCAAATTTGCTAAGTACAAACTTTTCGGACTCAAAAACTAGTCTAAACCCATGGTTGACCCAGCGAACTCGAAACCAAATTTTTGTGGATGTCACGGGACATGCGACATCCTTCGATTTCAACTCCTTTCCGAAGTAAGCTTTAGCACCACCGTTCCAAAGCCGGCAACATCGAAGAGGCGTGATTCCCCATATGGAGCTTCCTTCCGGTCGATGGGATGTAAGAAGAGAATGCATCCTTATTAGAACAGGCGTGGCAAGTGGCAGGTATCCACAAACTATTCTTTCGGGTTATCCACCAAATTGGCTTCAAACACCATCGCCCCGAGCATGTCTACGTCTGTCGGCTCCTTTCTTCAACCACATTGGCATTGGACAACGGTTTGGTTTCTTTTTCTTTGGTGACGGCATTTTGCCCATATGGTTCGGTTTGCCACGATTGTAGCAAGCTCCTGGAATTTTCCGGCTATCGGTTTCTTGCCTTTATCGTTAGGCTTTTTCTTCAAGTTACTTGACGAGCCATGCTCCATCAAGTTGGCTTTTGACTCCATAGGGACAAGCTTGGACTTAGAGTCAATCCTCCTATTGTCTTCCTCAATTACGAGTTTGACAATCGGATCCTCTAGTCTCATCTCCTTTCGCTTATGTTTGAGATAATTCTTGAAATCCCTCCAACTTGGGGGCAATTTCTCGATCAGGCGGCCACTTGGAATGCTTAAGCAAAGCCATTCCTCGCAGAGATTTCATATAGGATCAACTGGAACTTGAACTTGTTCCATCATGGTTTTAGAATCAACCATCACAAAATCCAAGAACTTACTTGACAATAAATGTTTTGTGCGGCATCCTCGTTTTGTACTTCTTCTCCAAAGAATCCCACAATTCTTTGGAGGATTTCAACATAATACACACTTTGTAAAGTGCATCACTAAGTCTGTTTAGGATATAGTTACGGCACAGAAATCACCTGGCCCCATGCATCAAACGACGCGCTTTTTAGCATTTGTTTCGTTCTCGGCAACAACGGGAGCGTCATCGGTCGATACTTCGCCGGACTCGGGTAGTCGGGTAAAATAACATTTTTTTACGCCACCTCTTGAAGTCAAAACCCATGAATTTTTCGGGTTTCTCAACTTGAGCGGGGAGGGATGATCGGGGTTACGCTTGTGCTTGCCATAGTGAAGTTTGATAATTGTCTTGCGATTGTTAGTACAAAGTATTGGTTACAATGAAAAAGCCTTCACAATGACTCAATTACAAGCGGAAATGAACTATTCTATTACAAAATAAAAAGGGAACTTCAGGGAGGCGGGCGTAAGCCGAGTCGAGATACTATCTCTATCCGCAAGACAATTACATCCCGACTAGTGCTCACGGTTTGACGTATTGCCTCCAAAGATAAAATGGCTTCGTCTTCGTGGTAAGTAGCACCACTAACACGCAAAAACACCTTGAGCGAAAAAGTGTTGAAGATAGTTCTTTGGACTTTGAGTGCGAATGCGAAATATGGCTTTGTGTATGAATATTTGATAAATAGTCAACTACAATGCACTAAAATGAATATATATAGCCAACCAACACTGCAGGAGATAACAAAAGTAGAGGGCATTAATCCAATTGTAACATCCCGGAGGTTACACCCCACTACTCCATAACGGACAAGTAGTGGGCTCTCTTGGATGACCACTACTTTGTAGGAGTTACTAACTCCACGATCACATGAATCAACACCTACAATGTCGGATTCATTGGGCTCCAACAATCCAATGATCACTTGAATCTTGGCCAAGCCCGTTTTGAGTGGCAAAATTTTAGTGGACTGGACCGGGCCCAAGCCCAAGCCCCAGGCCCTGGCCCTGGCCGAGGCCGGCCGAGGCGAGCTGGGCAGCGCGTGGCCCACTTGTGATCATCCACTTGTGTTATAGTTTATACAACAAATAACACCTTCTATTAAATAAACTAGGATAAACTATGATTTGTATTCCATGTGGGATAAGGCAAAAGCCTTTCATCTCCCTTTACATAATCTTTACATAATGCCCATTTATGTGGCTATCGGTATTAATTTCTCGCTCACGAAATTCGGTTTTGAGAAATAAAAATACTACGGACATCTACTCGAACGTAGATTAATAATATATAATTTAATTCTTTCAGAATTAAATATTTAGCCACCGAAAATTTGGTCAAAGTCGGGTCGATACCCACTTTATCAAAACAAAAATTTCCAACATTATTAAAAAAATGATAAAAACACACATATATATTTCTCAAATACGTTCATACTTTTGTTCCCTTTGTTAGTTTTTAACTCTATGTGCCAAAAAGTTCAAATCGAAATATATGTGACTAATAGTGCACAATAGGTATTACGTTAGGTGTGACATTCGAGGGCCTCACTAATCTCGGTTCGTAGGGTAAATGGATTTGTGGTGCTCATATCATTTACTAAAGTCGTTGTATCTTAGAAGAATTGTTGCATGTAAGCTGTGAGCATCGTGACGGGCAATAAGAGTCTTAAAGAAAGAGTTCACTTGTCTCGACTTGCTTTTTTTTGTATTTTTTTCGATTTTCTTGTAATAGGCGTTGTTAGTTCGGATTTTTTACCGTTGTATCCCTTTGATTTTTGTTGTATCCCCAGCATATATATACATATATACATATATACATATATATATATATATATATATATATTTCTCAAAGCGTTCATATGACTATATTTAACACATGCGGCGCGTTTGCCAACAGAGAAAATGTAGGAAAAGGATTTCTTTGGCCCATTTCAAAGCATTTGACATTCTTGTCATTTGCCGTAGGAAATCTGTTGGCTCGTAAAAGAATCCCTCATCCGATTGAAATGTAATCACACCCCAGGGTGTTATAATGTAATCCGAATTTTTCCTCATATTTATATTTACCTTTTTGTCCTTACAAAGTCAATTTTAAGGATTTATATACCCTCCATTTCAGGATCAATTCTTGAAATGCTTCGATAAAAGGAAAAATCTTGAAAGAGAAACCCTAACATTCGTTCGAGCAAATCGAGGTATGGGTGAAAGTCGATTTTCTGTCTACTCTCTTGAAATTTTTCTTTGAAAATATCAGAAAAAGCATGCCGAGTAAACATCACTCCAATAAATGAAATTTCATGGTTGCAACCGTGCGATTTTGTAGTTTATATGAACAATGGGGTTATTCGATTCATTTGATTTTATGATAGTGGTTTGAATCGAAGTTCTAGGGTTCATTTGCCTCTTTGTTCTTCTCTCCAATTTTAACATTTTTTTATTTTAGGAACCATGGTTTTTTTGTTGACTATCTCATATATATGTTTTTATTTCAATAAAGGTTAATTAGCATATCGCACGAAGGAGATTCGCAAGAACAAGAAACAAGTTCGGTAAGCTATTGATGTGTTGACTATGATCTATAATTTAATGTACCATTCCTTGGTAGCTTTTAGTTGATTTGAGACATATTATTTTTGGGTTATTTTGTTTAAATGTTGTGCTATATACATTTCTAAAAAGAATTTGAATTGGGTAATTGTTTGGATTTACAATTACCGCAACTTACGTGTTCAATGTGTTCAATAATTGTGTAGCACTTGCTCCTATGTAGTATGAAAACAGGGAAAAACAGATCCTTCTTTGTTTATCCAATTCGTATTATGATGATCTTATTATTTGGTTGTGTGTTGTTTCTATTAACAAAGTACTTATCTACCATATAATGAAGGGTTAATACATTAATTATAATGAAAACTGAAGATGTTAATTCCAAAAAGTAAACTTATGTCTAGTCCCAATTATATGTTTTGGAATGTAATCTTAATTTTGGTTTTATATTTATGAAGTGGTAAGTCTGTGGAAGCATGCATCAATAATATTCTATTATGGCCATGGTATAATTTAACTTAAACATGTTGTAATCTAAATAGATGGATGAAGAGGATATCTCTGTCATTGTTATTGTTGAAGAAATCCTATATTCTTTGAAAATGATGTTCTTTTTCACTTACTACTATTGAAGACATGTTATGCTACGACGCCATCCTTGTAGAGCAAGGATGTCGCATGCTCCATATAGAATGTTTGATCGATTATCCGATCAAATTACCCATATGCGTGATTTAAGCTGCTATAAGTGACCAAACTTGTATCAAACAATCACGAATGGATAGAAATGCATTTGGTAGGTTGTGTTTCCTCTTAGAAAATATAGGTGGGCTAGAGAACGTGATGACATGTCCAAATTAGTGAACAAGTGGCTATCTTCTTGAGTGTATTGGCACATCACAAGAAGAAGCGTGGTCGTGAAGTTTGACTTCAAGAGATCGGGCTACACCATTAGCAATCACTTCAATTTGGTTCTCCAAGCATTGCTTAGGCTTCATAACATCCTATTAATCAATCGAACAGGTGAATGATGATTGCACTGATGAAAAATGGAAGTGGTTCAAGGTAACTTCACCAATATAATATTTATTTACATAATTAGCTACATTTATTATCTCTTGATTAATAAATACAATGTCGATATTGATTGTCATACTGTTTGTTTGTTAGGGATGTCTAAGAGCTTTAGATGGAACTTATATTGATGTACGCGTTCCTTTTAGTGACAAAGCACGATATAGGAATCAAAAAAGGGATCTTTGTTGTTAACGTGCTCATTGTTTGTGACCGAACAATGAAGTTTGTCTTTATCTTAAGCTGGTTGGGAGGGTTCTGCAGCGTGCGTGACAATCATGTTTTACGCGATCTTTGTTAGTCGGCCTAATGGTCTCGAGTTCCTAATAGTACAAATAACATATTTTTAGGAAAATTAAATAAACTATATATTGTTTGAGAAGTATATTTGGTGTTTAGTAATGTTAAATTGTCCTTTCCGATTTGGGTAATTATTACTGTGTGGTCGTGGGTATACAAATGGAGTGGTTTTTAACACCTTACGGAGGTGTTAGATACCACTTGGACGAATGGATTCATGGCTCTAGCACTCCGCAAAACCATAGGGAATTATTCAACTTAAGACATCATAAAGCACGAAACGTCATTGAGAGGGCATTTGGTTTGTTGCAAGCGAGATGGGGTATTTTGAGGAGTAATTCATTTTATCCTGTAAAGACACAAAATCGGATCATTATGGCATATTACCTACTCCACAATTTCATTCGGATTGTATGGCTGTTGATCCTCTAGAGCACGAGGTTCAGAATACATTATAGACTATTCGAATGCGCATGCGAATCGATTTTGTTGACATTGTAGAATCCTCTCGATTTGGACTAATTGGTGGGATGAGCTTGCAACTACAATGTTTAATGAGTGGAGGGATGATTCATTGTGGACGGTTGTATACTAGACTATTGTGATCCATTTGCCTAGTTTGAGTCATGTTAAAGGTGAATTTTTCGTTATTATGAGTGTAATTCATTGATCAAATATCTTGTTATTATTATAGATGCCATTGCCTATGCTCTTTAATGTAGCATAATATTATATGTTGAGATGTTAAATCTGCGTAAATTATTGTACATATGCATTTCGGGGTAGATGTCTTTGTAAGTCAGCGGCTACGATAATCTAGGGGTGAATAGATTATCTCCATCTTTTCGATTTTGCCCTCTTTTTCGAACCGAATGCTCAAAGACAATATAAAGGTGCGGAATGTAAACAACACACGTCGATTTAAAGAGGTTCAACCCACCTAGGGCCTAATCCTCTACCACCCCAGTATATCCGGGATGGATTTCAAAAAGAAAAAAAGATTTTATTAATTACCAAAATTAATACAACACCAACTTACAACACCTTGAAGAGCACCACACTCTTCTTCAACACCACCTTTGAGATTACCACAATCTCTCTTGAAGATTACCACAATCTCCAACGGCACCTTGTGAAGATTACCACAATCTTCAATGAAGAATACCAAATTCTTCAACACCTCAATAAGAAGATTACCACAATCTTCTTACACCTAACACCTAGATCACTCAAGTGTGTTCTTACCACAAGAACACTCACAAGGATATCTTGTGTTGAATGATAACCCAAAAATTCAAGATTACAACTCGATAATGAATTATACAATTGAGTGCAAGTGTAATCAAGAATAGCCTAGACCTCAAGGATGTGAAAGTGATAAGCTAGGCAAATTACAACAAGAAATAAGACAATGTAAGAACAAGTGTATTCTTGAGTGTATCTTGTTGTGTTGTAGTTTTCTCTCTTATTGTGTTGCTTCAATTCTTCCTCTATTTATAGAAGATGTCTTGTACATGATAGGCTCCTCTTGGGGACATGAATTACGTAAAAAATTGCAAGACAATTGATGAAAAGAGCTGTTAGAAATCAATCCTACAAATTAAGGAAAAGATGTCTCTTTGCACAAAGGTTATATTTTCTTTGTCAAACTTAAGGGAGACCGGTCGCACACAAATAGCGTTTGAAAAAGAGAATACACATTTACACGGGGCGATCGGTCGACGCGTCTACCTCGGCGGTCGACACGTGCCTCAACCGGTCCCTCTCATGGGTTTGGAAGAAAGAAAATGTTCTGTTTCAATTTTTGCTCCAGTCACCGGTCTCCTATAGGGCGGCCGTCGGCCGACGGCACCGGTTGCCACGACCATTTTTCGCAAACATGAAGTTTTCTATTTTCCTCAACTTTCGTGCGGGTTGCCCTATATGGCGACGGTTGACCTCAAAACAAAAGTGTTATCCAATTTTATATCGAAAATAAACTTCAAGAAATACTCCGAAAAATAGTGAAAATATTTTAGATTGATCGGGAGTATTAGGACAACATTTAGAAACATTGTTTTGGTGTAAAAATACATAAACAAAAAATCATTAAAAGGGTTGTCCAATTTTGTCGAAAATAAAACTTGAAGAAATACTCGGAATATATTAAAACCATTTTAAATCATTTAGGAGTATTTGGACAACCTTTAAAACCATTGTTTTGGTGTAAAATCAAAATAATCAAAATCATGATAAAACCATTTATCAAACAATCTCCCCTTTTTGATGATTACAAACCAAAACAATTCAACAAGGCCGGTTTTGAAAACAAAACAATTTTGAGAGGCGATTTTGAAAACAAAACAAGTTTTAGGTAAAAATCAATATCCGTTGAGAGTGACAACATTCCACACAATATGAACACAAGGATGGGAGTAGAGATATTCAAACACATATAGCAAATGCTCCCCCTATCAATATGCACAACAAGAGTAATATAGAAGCAACTACAACATAAGCTAAAATCTTAGCTTTTCGATATTGAGCTTAAGTATCAAAAACTTAAAAGCTCCCCCTGTCAAAGAGACATCATTAGAAATGTATATAAGTCCATACTACAACCAATGGACCACGATTCATACATAACCATAATGCACCAAGTGGACTAAATATGATCCACAACTTATGGTTTTATGAAGCCATAGCTTATAGCTTCTTTTCGTTAAGCTTATCTTAGCTTCTTTGAGCTAAAGAGCTTATAACCTGTTTCTCCCCCTTTGGAATCATCAAAAAGAATGTTAGCACGATAAATACATCATATAATAATATAAAAGTGCGCAACTAAACCGATGTATCGAGCTATTTTGAACATTGAAGCTTATAGATCAAATAGGAGGAAAAAGTCGATCATACGACTTGTAGAAGCTTATGAAAACTCATTTAATTTGCAAAACATGATCTCTATAAATATATAAGATTTTTGAAATCGAGAGAATCGTGTAGGTGATGAGTTTTTCATTTAAACATTTTATCGAACACTTGGCGGGCCTCAAAAATAGAAAAAGTTATATATAGCCATTGTAAATGAAATCAAGCCAAGTTTTTCATCACCAAATACAATTTAACAAATATCATTCATCAACAATTAATAAGCTCATCATAAATATATATGCATTGCATCAAGAAAAATACATATAAGCCACAAACTCGAGGGTTCAACCCAATTGAGCTAAAGAGAATGAAATTCTTACCATTCGATCTGTAAAGATGAGCAATGATGATGATAATCAAGCCTAAATA
Source organism: Rehmannia glutinosa (assembly GCA_016081115.2). Classification (NCBI taxonomy): domain Eukaryota; kingdom Viridiplantae; phylum Streptophyta; class Magnoliopsida; order Lamiales; family Orobanchaceae; genus Rehmannia; species Rehmannia glutinosa. The sequence continues at coordinate 78,133,417 of CM071934.1, forward strand.
GGTCAAGATATGATGTGTATGCAACAAAACAAATTTGGAGTGGAATTTGTGTGCAAATTTCAAAGGGACGAAAAATGGACAAAATAAGCCAAAATGACTAAGTGCGGAAACAGAACCATTTTTAACCAAAAATTCGATCAGGCGACCGGTCTAGGGCATGGGCGGCCGGTCGAGCTGGTGGGCGCCGGTCGGCCCCGCCTGGCGTAGCCTTGTTTTGGTTGATTTGAAATTCAATTTGATCCAAAATCCGATTTTCGCCCCTAAGTTTTGAAAACGTGCAAAATGCAAACGTAGACCTTATTCATTATACATTATGTCATAATTAAGCTCGAAATAAGGTAAAATACTCGCGGTGGCGATTAAAAAGTCCGCGAGTTATACTTGAGGCGGAATTAAACACATCTCAAGTTTTTGTTAAACAGTAATCCCTTTGAAAAAATTATCGAATCTCAATATATTTAGTTCGAATATGACGAACCATATTTAAAAAATATTATCACCGGACTTGTTATCCCGAAAAATAATAACGTTTTAAGACTTTGGATACAACAAGTCATAAAAAATGCCTAAATGTTTGAAAATTTCTTTTAACGGCACTTTAATGAGATTCGTTGGGATAGTTTTTGAAGTCGAGCATATAGACATAAGGCATATAAAATGTCGAGTCTATGGAAATAATAAAAGAGAAACGTACCTCGAACTTGTTTGTCAATTATCATGCCTACTTCAACCTTTTGTCAATTTTCACATTTGTAGCCATATAGGTTGAAATGGATCTTCTTTCTTCAATGCTTAACTCCTTCAAGAGTTATTTTGAAATATAACCATCTTCTTGGCATTGAATAATTAGTAGTCCAATCAATAAATTGAACTTCCCATTATGCTCATCTGAAGCTTACTTAGTATCAACTTAGAAAGACATCTTGCACAAATATTCATTAGTAGCACCAAAGATAATATAAACAATATTGCCCTTTTTCAAAACCAGGAAGTGTAGTATCAACTTTACAAAGATAGCTAAGTCTATCAAACTATATACGGGGTACTTGAATCAACCGTACAAAGCCTTTTTATAAAAATCATTTGGCCTAAAATTTTAAACTCCGATAGACTTCTATTTGAATAAAACCATTTAGAAAATTGGATTTAACATCCATTTGGTAAAGCTTGAAATTTTCTTAAAACAAGAATGGACAAGTAAAATGCAAATAACTTCTAAAAGTGCTATGAGTGCAAATATTACATCAAAATCATTACCTTCTTCTTGAAAATACCTTCGAGCTACTAACCTTGCCTTAGTTCGACCAATGTTTCCCTTGGTCATCGAGTTTGTTCAGGAATACCCTTTTTGTCTTCTTCATTACTATCATCATAGGGCATCCAATTGATCTAAGGTGTTCATAATAGAACATTTACATCCAAATATTTTGAGGTAACTAATATTTGGAGTATTTCATTCTTATCTACACAACTTAACAAACTCATTAACGGCATCGCTTATATAAGCAAGAGAAAAATAGCCCAAGTGTAAAAACATGCCTCAATCATCAATCACAAAATATATTGCATAAGAGCATACTAGAAATAGACACCATATATAGAGACCATGAAGCAAGAAACACATACTATGTATTTAGAATATCATCAAGAGTCTAATAAATCATGCAAGTTCAAATAAGCTTAAGAAAGCTATAAAAGGTCTCTTTTGAAATTTGAAAATCCGATTGAGACCTCATTTAAAAGAAGTATTTGAACAAGAGTTGACAAAGCAAATATGTGCAATCAAATATCGAATAGTGCCTTAAAAAAATCTAAAAAAATCCTCTTAATGGCACTTATATGAAATACTATGAAAAACAAGCACATAGGCACATGGCAATACATATATCGAGTCTATAAGATTAAGAATAACACAAGTAAACGTCCTCGATAATTTATGCCTTTCTTGACAAATAATGACGTAAATGGCCATTTGTGAAAATATGTAAATCCTACACAATTCTTAAAACAAATCTAGCACAAATCAATGATAAAAGTGTAGGCTAAGAGATATCACAAGTAAGCTCATGCCATAAAAATCCATAAGAGATGATAACACACTTTAGTCTACAAAAATGCACAAGAGTTTTAAAAACATCATATAAGGTCTTCTTTTTCAAAAATATTTTAAAAGCACAAATATATATTGAAGACCTTAATTAAAAAAATAAATACTTGAAAACTCATTTTGCAATTAAGACACAAATAAAAGCATGCATAATAACAAAATAAAATGCATATTTAACTAGGGAGATACGGGTTACCAATTACGCCATTTCAATGGGTTGTGTCGTTCCCATTGTTGATGATATCTTCCCCTTGAGAAGTCACTTTGTTGATGATGACTTCTTTGATTACTCCATTTCAAGGTTTGTTACCTTCCCATTGTTGATGGTCTCTTCTTCTTTGAAAATCATCTTGTTGATGATGTCTTTGCCATTTCAAGGCTTGTGTTCTTCCCATTTTTGATTATATCTTCTTCTTGAAATTGACTTTGAAAATGTTTTCTACTTCTTTGATCAAATGAGATGTTCATTTGATGTTTCCTTTGGTGGCATGAATTTTCTCCGATTATTATTTCGGGTACCTAATAAAATATTGTTTGTGGTACCCTCATGTGTTTGGGTCCTTTGGGATTAGTCTTGAGACTTTTAGGTCTCCAACAATAATTAGAGCTATTTCTAGCTCGACAAGAATTAGCCGTATGACCCTTTTTACCATAATAAGAACAAGTAATAATTCTAGGAGCATAATGACCAATACGCATAGTGACTTGATCCTTTTTCATATGATTAACAACATTAGGCTTATGATCAAGTTCTAGTTTCGAATTATCACAACAATCAACAATATTGGTCATTCTATCGGCACTCAAGTTGGATTTAGATAAATCATTTTTCAAGCAATTTATATCCTCAACAAGAGTACTATTTGTAAGTCAAGGCTACGATAATCTAGAGGGGGTGAATAGATTATCTCCATCTTTTCGATTTCACCCTCTTTTTCGAACCAAATGCTCAAACACAATAATAAAGGTGCGGAATGTAAACAACACACGTCGATTTATAGAGGTTCAACCCACCTAGGGCCTAATCCTCTACCACCCCAAAGTATATCCGGGATGGATTTAAAAAAAAAAAGATTTTATTAATTTACCACAAATTAATACAACACCAACTTACAACAACACCTTGAAGAGCACCACACTCTTCTTCAACACCACCGTTGAGATTACCACAATCCCACTTGAAGATTACCACAATCTTCCTTCAACGGCACCTTGTGAAGATTACCACAATCTTCAACTTTGAAGAATACCAAATTCTTCAACACCTCAATAAGAAGATCACCACAATCTTCTTGCACCTATCACCTAGATCATCCAAGTGTGTTCTTACCACAAGAACACTCACAAGGATATCTTGTGTTGAATGATGACTAAAAACTCAAGATTACAACTCAATAATGAATATTATAATTTGAGTGGAAAGTGTAATCAAGAATAGCCTAGACCTCAAGGATGTGAAAGTGATAAGCTAGGCAAAATTTACAACAAGAATAATAACAATGAAGAACAAATGTTTGCTTGAAGAGTGTATCTTGTTGTGTTGTATCTCGATAGTTGTCTTGGTTGCTCCAAAACTTCCTCTATTTATAGGAGACGATTGATCAAGCATAGATCCTCTTGGGGATTAAAAATCTACAGAAAAATACAATTAAAATCAAGAATATAGCTGTTAGAAATCAATCCCACATTTTAAGGAAATATGTCTGTTTGTCAAACGGTCATATTTTTTCTTTGTCAAAAGCAGGCGACCGGTCGCACATAAATAAAAGTTTGAAACGTAACACAAGTAGAATTACGCAGGCGACCCGGTCAAGGGGTCTTCGGCCGGTCGACCAATAACTTAACGGTCCCCCTTAATTATTTTTGCAAGGTTTAAGTTTTTGTAAGAGAGCAAGCTTGAGTCATGCGGTCGACGGGGGTGTCGGCGTCGACGGCACCGGTCGACCCCAGGCGACCGATCGACTGTCAATTTCAACTCAGGTTCATTTTTGTTTCAAACGTACTCTTGGTACGGGTTGCCCTATAGGCGACCGGTCGACCTTGAGGCAGTAAATGTTGTCCAATTTTTATCGAAAATGAGACTAAAAAATACTCGAAAATATGTTAAAATATTTTAAACCAATCGGGAGTATTTAGACAACATTTAGGAACCTTGTTTTGAAGTGAAAATTTAGAAATATAAAATTAGAAGTGTTGTCCAATTTTATCTAAAGTAAAACTTGAAGAAATACTAGAAAAATATTAAAACCATTTTAAATCATTTAGGAGTATTTGGACAACAATTAAAAATATTGTTTTGGTGTAAAAATAAAATCATCAAAATTAAGATAAAAACACATATCAAACAATCTCCCACTTTTTGATGATTACAAACCAAAACAATTTTTACACAAAATAGGAGAACAATTTTAGAAATGATTTTAGGTAAAAACTATTGACCGTTTGGAAGCAACCAAAATTTCCAAACTATAAAAGCAACCAAGTAGGGAAGTAAATATATTCACTAATAAGTACAAGCTCCCCTATCAACAAGCACATCAAGACTAATGTAAAAGCAATTATCCATAAGCTAAAAGTGAGCTTTTACATTTTGTTCAAGAGCTTATAAGCTCCCCTGTCACAAAACATCATTAGACAAGTATATAAGTCCATCAAGCAATAATTGGACTAAAAATAAATCACAACTTATGGCTTTTATGAGCCATAGCTTATAGCTTTTATAACAAGCTTTTATTAGCTTCTTTGAGATAATGAGCCAATTTCTGTTTCTCCCCTTTGGAATCATCAAAAAGAATGTTAGGATGATAAAAACATCATTCAAGTTTATCAAAGTGTGCCAACAATTCGTTTTATCAACCATGAAATAATTAAGCTTAGAATCCGAGGAAAATTAGAAAAATGTATCATAAGAAATCCAAAAGCTCATTAGTTAGCCAAAAACATGATCTCAAAAGATTTTAAGACATTGAACATAAGAGATTCATGTATGTGATGAGGTTTTCATTGAAGCATTATAACGAACACTTGGCGGGCGTCAAAAATTTGAAAAAGATATATATGGCCCTTGTAAATGAAATCAAGCCAAGTTGTTCATACCATCACCAAAAGCAATTTTCAACATGTATCCAATAAATAATAGGCATAAACAAGTAAAATCTCAAGGGTTCAACCCAATTGAGATAATTTGGCCAAAGAGAGATCAAAGCATTACCAATGCCATAAATAAAGAGCCATTTAAGAGATACATGTCAAACAATGAATAATGCATATTAGACATTACAAATGTCCCAAAATATCCATCTAAGCAACATAATTAAAGCATCTCAAATGCAATTAAGCAAAAATTAGAAACAAGCACTTTTACCATCAAGTACTTCATACCAAAGATCAAACAATGCTAAATTAGAGTATTTTTACCATCAAATACTCCATCACCCACAAGTCATTATTAACTTGTAATTTTAACCCTTTCAAGAAAACAAGCAAATCTCATTAGTACGAAAGAGTTTTACAAAAGTTCATAAAAATACAAAGCAATGTGAACGAAAATGCTAAAGAGTGAAGGGATGGGGAAATATCAATCCTCATCCGAAGAGAAGCAAGTTCCGGGAATAAGATCTTTGATGAATTTCTTCAATTTGCCGATTGATCACTATTTCAAACTAGAATTTCCCTTTTTCACAACCGGAGCTCTTTTCTAAGAGAGGCTACATCTCTAAATGTTTCTCTTTCCACTTTGGCCATTTTCTCTTTGAGATTTAAATCTTCAACATCCAACTCGTCTTCATCTCCTTCCTCATTTTCTTCCTCCCTAATTTCTTGTTCATTTCCTACATTCTCTTCTTCTTGTTCCTCTTCTACATTCCCCACATTCACTTCTTCCTCATCTTCTTGTTCATCAACATTACCTCTTCGATATTTTCAACCTCATTATCATTAAAGAAATCATCCCGAGGTTGTTGTTGATGTCGGGCACCCCTAGCGGCTTTGGTAGGGACCCGTGGTAAATGTCGTCGCATTCATACCATTTGTAGGATGTTGGCATTATCAAAATCATTGTGACGAATTTTGGTATTCATTTCATTTTCCGGATTTCCGATAAGTATAAAAGTCGGCAAATCAAATTACCCAAAATATATTTTTCTTGGTAAACTTTCTAGATTCCGACAAACAATACACAAAAATTGCTCCATAATTTACTCTTTCTCCTCGAACAATCTTATAGGTGAGAAAGAGTTCGAGATTACTCGGAAGTTTTATTTCCTTTCCACAAACACAATAGGAGCAAATAATAGATATAATCCGATAATTTGGCGGCATTGCCGAGTATGTCACTTGAATATACTCCTAAAAAGGATTTCACATCATCTAGTGAAACACCGAAAATGTTATCATCCCAATGAGCGCAATCCACATTGACCACTCCATCATTCGGCACGTTAAAGTGATTACAAATATCGCCAATGTCCATGAAAAATGCCTACCATTAACAAATGAGTGAAGTTCCAACGGATTATCTACCGTAGCATCAACAATCCACATATTTGCATAAAAAAGTTTTATAAGCTCGTCATCATAATGCAAACACGGATTATCCCAAAGTGAAACCCATCCTTGAATTTCAAACCCTAATATCCAGGAAATTCATCATGAAATGCTTGAAATCGAACCATACGAGTGCACACAATTTTCTTATCATTCAATCCAATATTCTCATAATGCTCCTCCGCAAGTTTATTTAGAAATCGAAATCTATTAGCTCTAGAGGGAGGCTCGTAAAGGAGTGATAACTTACTAGAGTCCCAATGAATGCTCGATTTTGAAACCCCGACTCTTAATTCGACAATCTCCTCTTCCGTAAGCCGATTTTGATAATCTCCTTGTGGAATATCATCTTGTTGGGGGTTGGAGGAAGATTCTCCCCTTTGCCTCCTTCTCCTCTTTTGAGGATTTCGTTCGGTAGAATTTCTTGGAGGTGCCATATATGTGAAGTTCTTGCAAAAAGAAGTGGATTAGCAAGAAAAATTACAAAGATTGATGAAGAATTGAAGATTATAGAAGAAAGGGGTGATTTTCGCACAACAAGGGTTTGGGGGGTTTTTGAGCGTCTGTTTCAAAATGAAGAACAGAACGTTTTTAACTTGTAAAAATAGCCTGGGCGACCGGTCGAGGTAAGTGCGGCCGGTCGGCGTGGGCGACCGGTCGCCCGCTTTGACCGTCCCAGGTAATTTTTCTTTCTCAGAATTTTCAAAATTCGATTTTCCACTCCAAAAGTTTTAAAACTTTGCAAAGAGATAATTTTGGACCATGTCCAACAAATACGGGTTTTGGGAAAATATATATTCAAGAAAATCGAGACTTAAAGAGTAGTGCCCTTTTTTTTAAAAAAAAAAATTGCAAAATCATTTAGGGGCACTTAAGGGGTTAAAAATGAAATATCTTGAAAGATATGTGCATAAGCATAATATCGAGTTCTAAGAGAAATACGAGTGAACATACCTCGATAGTTTAAGAAATTTGATGACGAAATAGCCAATGAATATGAGATATATATCCTACACAATTCTTAAACAAAATTTGCACAAAAGCACAGTGTAGGCAAGTAATAGGAGATATCAAAAAAATGCTTATGCTATAAAAATACATAGGAGATAATAAACCACATAGCACAAGAGTTTTAGAATTTTCATGCAAGGTCTTCTTTAAAAAAAATTTTGAAACTCACAAATATATTGAAGACCTAAATTAAAAATAAATACTTGAAAACTCATTTTGCAATTAAGACACAATTAAAAACATGCATAGAAATAAAATGCATATATAAATGGGGAGATACGGTTTACCAATTTCGCCGTTTCCATGGGTTGTGTCTTTCCCATTGTTGATGATATCTTCCCCTTGAGAAGTCACTTTGTTGATGATGACTTCTTTGATTACTCCATTTCCAAGGTTTGTTACCTTCCCATTGTTGATGGTCTCTTCTTCTTTGAAAATCATCTTGTTGATGATGTCTTTGCCATTTCAAGGATTGTGTTCTTCCCATTTTTGATTATATCTTCTTCTTGGAAATTGACTTTGAAAATATTTTATCCTTCTTTGATCAAATGAGATGTTCATTTGATGTTTCCTTGGTGGCATGAATTTTCTCCGATTATTATTTCACGGGTACCTAATAAAACATTGTTTTGTGGTACCCTTATGTGTTTGGGTCCTTTGGGATTAGTCTTGAGACTTTTAGGTCTCCAACAATAATTAGAGCTATTTCTAGCCCGACAAGAATTAGCCGTATGACCCTTTTTACCGCAATAAGAACAAGTAATAATTCTAGGAGCATAATGGCCAATATGCATAGTGACTTGATCCTTTTTCATATGATTAACAACATTAGGCTTATGATCAAGTTCTTGTTTCGAATTATCACAACAATCAACAATATTTGTCATTCTATCGGCACTCAAGTTGGATTTAGATAAATCATTTTTCAAGCAATTTATATCCTCAACAAGAGTACTATTTTCTTTCTCAAGGTTTCTAACCTTGTCAAGAGTGGTGGTGTGAGCACATGATAATGATTCATAGGAAGTAAATAAACTATCCTTATCATTCTTTAAAACAATGAATTCCTTTTTCAAATATTTGTATTTAACAAGTAAGTTTTGGAATTCATCTTGTAGTTCATCAAAATAATTTTGCAAACCACTATAATCATTATCATAGGAAGTAGAGGGTTTAGAACTTACCTCGTTTTCTTCTTCGATGCCTATGAGGCATTGTTCAACTTCTTCATTATGGGAGGTTGTAGAAGGCTCATCCCATGTTGTTGGATTTGATGTTGTATCCATTTGTGAAGTAGATGCTTTTAAGTTACTCTTTTCATTTGCATACACTTCATAGATGGCTTCTAATTTTGCCATACTTCATGTGCCGATCGAATACCTACAACATGATCAAATTCCAAAGTAGTAAGTGAACAATACAAAATACTAAGAGCTTTACCATTTAAGGAGATGATTCTCTTCTCTTCATCATTGAGCTCTTTGAAGCCTTTAGAGGTGTGTGGTGTATTCTTCGTCGGAATAGATTCTCCATTGATGACGGTGTTCCAAATATCGAACCCGCAACTTTGTAAATAGCATTCCATTCTTTCTTTACAAAATGTAAAATTTTGGAATCAAATAGTGGTGGCTTGGTGGTGGATGTGCTTGGGTAAGATGAGCTTCGTTCGAGCCGACGATCGTTCCTCTTCACTCGCGATGTGAAACGAGCTTGCCAAAGAGTTTGGGTCGATACCACTTGTAAGTCCAGCGGCTACGATAATCTAGAGGGGGTGAATAGATTATCTCCATCTTTCGATTTCACCCTCTTTTTCGAACCAAATGCTCAAATACAATAATAAAGGTGCGGAATGTAAACAACACACGTCGATTTATAGAGGTTCAACCCACCTAGGGCCTAATCCTCTACCACCCCAAAGTATATCCGGGATAGATTTCAAAAAGAAAAAAAGATTTTATTAATTTACCACAAATTAATACAACACCAACTTACAACAACACCTTGAAGAGCACCACACTCTTTTTCAACACCACCTTTGAGATTACCACAATCTCACTTGAAGATTACCACAATCTTCCTTCAACGGCGGCACCTTGTGAAGATTACCACAATCTTCAACTTTGAAGAATACCAAATTCTTCAACACCTCAATAAGAAGATCACCACAATCTTCTTGCACCTATCACCTAGATCATCCAAGTGTGTTCTTACCACAAGAACACTAACAAGGATATCTTGTGTTGAATGATGACTAAAAATCAAGATTACAACTCAATAATGAATATTATAATTTGAGTGCAAAGTGTAATCAAGAATAGCCTAGACCTCAAGGATGTGAAAGTGATAAGCTAGGCAAAATTTACAACAAGAATAATAACAATGAAGAACAAATGTTTGCTTGAAGTGTATCTTGTTGTGTTGTATCTCAATAGTTGTCTTGGTTGCTCCAAAACTTCCTCTATTTATAGGAGATGATTGATCAAGCATAGGCTCCTCTTGGGGATTGAAAATCTGAGAAAAATACAATTAAAATCAAGAATATAGTTGTTAGAAATCAATCCCACATTTTAAGGAAATATGTCTCATTGTCAAACGGTCATATTTTTTGTCATCAAACTGCAGGCGACCGGTCGCACATAAATAAAAGTTTGAAACGTAAGACAATAGAATTACACAGGCGACGGTCAAGGGTCTTCGGACGGTCGACCAATACCTTGACGGTTCCCCTTAATTATTTTTTCAAGGTTTAAGTTTCGTAAGAGAGCCAAGCTTCGGTATCGGTCGACAGGGTGTCGCGACGTTCAGACGGCCGATCGACCCCTGGCGGTCGGTCGACTGTCCAATTTCACCTCGAGGTTCATTTTACTGTTTCAAACGTACTCTTGTGTACGGGTTGCCCTATAGGGCGACCGGTCGACCTTGAGACAGAAATGTTGTTCAATTTTTATCGAAAATGAGACTCAAGAAATACTCGAAAATATGTTAAAAACATTTTAAACCAATCGGGAGTATTTAGACAACATTTAGGAACCTTGTTTTAAAGTGAAAATTTAGAAACATAAAATCATTAGAAGTGTTGTCCAATTTTATCTAAAGTAAAACTTGAAGAAATACTCCGAAAAATATTAAAACCATTTTAAATCATTTAGTAGTATTTGGACAACAATTAAAAATATTGTTTTGGTGTAAAAATAAAATCATCAAAATTAAGATAAAAACATATATCAAACACTATTTTCTTTCTCAATGTTTCTAACCTTGTCAAGAGTGGTGGTGTGAGCACATGATAGTGATTCATAGGAAGTAAATAAACTATCCTTATCATTCTTTAAAACAATGAATTCCTTTTTCAAATATATGTATTTAACAAGTAAGTTTTGGAATTCATCTTGTAGTTCATCAAAATCATTTTGCAAATCACTATAATCATTATCATAGGAAGTAGAGGGTTTAGAACTTACCTCGTTTATGCTTATGAGGCATTGTTCAACTTCTTCATCATGGGAGATTGTAGAAGGCTCATCCCATGTTGTTGGATTTGATGTTGTATCCATTTGTGAAGTAGATGCTTTTGAGTTGCTCCTTTCATTTGCATAGACTTCATAGATGGCTTCTAATTTTGCCATACTTCATGTGCCGATCGAATACCTACAACATGATCAAATTCCAAAGTAGTAAGTGAACAATACAAAATACTAAGAGCTTTACCATTTAAGGAGATGATTCTCTTCTATTCACCATTGAGCTCTTTGAAGCCTTTAGAGGTGTGTGGTGTATTCTTCGTCGAAATGGATTCTCCATTGATGACGGTGTTCCAAATATCGAACCCGCAACTTGGTAAATAGCATTCCATTCTTTCTTTCCAAAATGTAAAATTTTTGGAATCAAATAGTGGTGGCTTGGTGGTGGATGTGCTCGTAAGATGAGCTTCGTTAAGTAGCCGACGATCGTTCCTCTTCACTCGCGATGTGAAACGAGCTTGCCAAAGAGTTTGGCTCACGATACCACTTGTAAGTCCAAGCGGCTACGATAATCTAGAGGTAGGGTGAATAGATTATCTCCATCTTTCGATTTCACCCTCTTTTTTGAACCAAATGCTCAAACACAATAATAAAGGTGCGGAATGTAAACAACACACGTCGAAGAGCACCACACTCTTCTTCAACACCACCTTTGAGATTACCACAATCTCTCTTGAAAATTACCACAATCTTCAACGGCACCTTGTGAAGATTACCACAATCTTCAACCTTGAAGAATACCAAATTCTTCAACACCTCAACAAGAAGATTACCACAATCTTCTTACACCTAACACCTAGATCACCCAAGTGTGTTCTTACCACAAGAACACTCACAAGGATATCTTGTGTTGAATGATAACCCAAAAATTCAAGATTACAACTCGATAATGAATTATACAATTGAGTACAAGTGTAATCAAGAATAGCCTAGACCTCAAGGATGTGAAAGTGATAAGCTAGGCAAATTACGGCAAGAAATAAGACAAATGTAAGAACAAGTGTATTCTTGAGTGTATCTTGTTGTGTTGTAGTTTTCTCTCTTATTGTGTTGCTTCAATTCTTTCTCTATTTATAGAAGATGTCTTGTACATGATAGGCTCTTCTTGGAGACATGAATTTCAGAAACAATTGCAAGACAATTGAAGAAAAGAGCTGTTAGAAATCAATCCCACAAATTAAGAAAAAGATGTCTGTTTGCACAACGGTTACATTTTTCTTTGTCAAACTTAAGAGGCGACGGCCGCACATAAATAGACGTTTGAAAAAGAGAATACACATTTACAGGCGACCGGTCGACGTCTACCTCGACCGGGTCGACCTATGCCTCAACCTTGGTCCCCCTCATGGGTTTGGAAGAAAGAAAACGCCTGTTTCAATTTTTGCTCCCAGTACGGTCTCCCTATAGAGGCGCCGGTCGTCGACACCGTTGCCCTATAGGGCGACCGGTTGTTCTGACCATTTTTTGCAAACATGAAGTTTTTGTTTTCCTCAACTTTCAGTGCGGGTTGCCCTATACGGCGAGGTTGACCTCAAAAAAAGTGTTATCCAATTTTATATCGAAAATAAACTTCAAAAAAATACTCCGAAAAATAGTGAACATATTTTAGACCGATCGGGAGTATTAGGACAACATTTAGAAACATTGTTTTGGTGTAAAAATACATAAACAAAAAATCATTAAAAGTGTTGTCCAATTTTGTCGAAAAATAAAACTTGAAGAAATACTCAGGAAAATATTAAAACCATTTTAAATCATTTAGGAGTATTTGAACAACCTTTAAAACCATTGTTTTGGTGTAAAATCAAAATCATCAAAATCATGATAAAACCATTTATCAAACAGTCTTCGTGTGCTAGTGTACCAAAATCTGTTAGTTCACGCAAATGCCCTGGCGTAGCCAAGCGTTCATGGACTACGAGAAAAAAAGAATATGTATTGTTGTATGCACTTGAAGAGCTTGTAGTCATAGGATACAAATGTGGCAATGGTTTCAAAGTGGTTATCTGGGGATTCTAGAGCGATCAATGATACATGCGTTTCTCGGAATCGACCTCGGGGCTTCGCCGCATATCAACTCCAAAATACACGCCTGGAAGAAAGATTATGCCTCTATCTATTCTATGTTGTCGAGAAAGTCCGGATCGGCGGAATGACAGTTTAAACACTTTATTTCGTAATTAATGATAACGTCTGGAATGAATACGTGAAGGTAAGATTCCATTTTTAGGTAATTTAAGTTATATATCGATCAGTATTGCGTCATAGGCTTATTTCTTTCGATACTCACCCAATTTTATGGTAAATACCCATGCAGGTTGACAATAACGCAAAAACCATGCGATATAAGGCATGGCCTTACTACACTTATTGGTGTGAAATCTTTGGGAGAGACCGTGTGACGGAGAAAACAATTTGAAGTGTTTGTAGATGTAATTCAAGACATCTTGAGTGGTGCGCCTTCAAGTAATCCACAACCTACGGAGAAAATAGTCCGACCACGAATTCTGAATTACAAACTCATACCGATGATGTTGATATGACTCATGCTAATCAAAGCAGCAAAACGGCAGTCTTCTTTGCAAATCAAACTCCTCGAAGAAACATAAGTTGAATGATGATTCCGACGATAAATTCTTGGAAGTCATGAGTTTGTTGTGGTAGAGAACTGAATCCAGGATTGGTGAGCTTGCTAAGAGGATTGGGTTTCAACAAGATGCTAGCAATTCACGGAAAAGCTGTTTTGAGGCGTTGAGCGACATGCATTTTCTTTATGTGGAAGACAAAATCACAATATCGAAAAGGTTATGTAGAGACACTAAGGAGCTTGACTTATTTTTGATCAATCTCATCGATCATAAATATGTAATGGTTCGAGATGATCCGAGATGGTCAACTTTAATGGGAATTTGGTCAAGATGGTCAACTTCAATGGAACTGGTCATCATCGGTCTAAGTAGTACCGAGCTAATTGAAAATGTCGGTGGTGGATATTTTGTGACATAATTATAAAAATATTGTCGAACAATGTTTTAATATGACTATGATTATGGAAATTAAATTAGGATATTAGTTTGGTATATCAAATGTGGTAGATAAAGTGTTTATGTGGCTACAATATTCTATGTTTTGGGACCAAATTGTCTTGAATTAGAGATGCCAAATGAACATACGGTACTAATATTATGTGTTAGTTTTAGGTATGTAATGAATGTACTATTGTGGATCGGACCTCTATGTGAAAATGTGAATTTGTATTTTGTCGGTGAACTTGCATTTAATTTCCATTGAGTAGTCATGTGCCATTAATAAGAGATCGGTCAAAATGTAATTTTTAAAGCCATTCATTGAGATTCATAGAGACCGTGTATTATTGATTGTAACACTAAACTGTTTCACCTATCCAAACCAAATCAATGTGTGGCGGTGCTTGCATATAAATAGGACAATCTATACTACACAACTCATTGTTTGAAAGAATCAAAATATTCTTTTGTCTTTAACCATCTATCTTCCAGGTTGGAATACTACTACTCTCTGCCGACTATTGATGAGAATCAAAATATTCTTTTTCTCGAGTTTATCTTCCTATTAATCCGATCTCTCTATTATCATACTTTGAATTTGTGAATGAAATTATGTTGTATAATTTAATTTTGTTTATTTTATCATAGTTGTTCATAAAAACATGATATTGATTTTCCATTTAGGATCATGGTGCGCACTTTCGAAATAAGTGGAAATGAAGCGAACATGGTGGGATGTGAATGGACGGAAGTTGATGAGGCACACCGCTACCGGATCTTCTTTAGTTTATGCGGAGGGCGTGCCAACCTACAAGATCCGGTGGTATTCAATGGAATCTTTGATGACTGTCTCATGGAATGAGTGAAGTTACTAGGAAAGATTTCAAGCTCCACAAAGTGAAAGACAAGATACAAATCTTTGAGGACCCACTTCAAAGACTTCTGAAGTTCCTTCTCATATAGGGTTTTCGCTTTGATGTCCAAAACAACAAAGTTCTTGTCCACCCTAAGTACTATGTTTGTGTTGGTGTGGTATGTACTTAACGTATTTTTCATGGCTCATTTAAAATATTGAAATCATTCTCGAGTTTTGTTAAAATATTTTAATATGCGGAGAGCAACATAAACCGCTATTGGTGGAATTATGGCTTTCACGGTACAATGACTATTTCAATGTTTTCAAGATCATGGATGCTATCGAGATCGGCCGATGGGGTGTCGGGATATACGAGGGACAATCCACTAGAAATTGAGGAAGGATCATCGATGAAGAGGAGGAAGGTGATATGGAAGATGATGATCGGATAGAGAGGGTTCGAGATTGGGAAGTCGAGATATGGCAAGACCAAATGAAGACAACATGGATGAAGCGAGATGTGTCGAGGTGGATAACAACGGACGGAGGATGGAAGGAAGTGGAACGTGTAGACATGCCAATGTTGGAGGGGTTGTTAGATAAGTATTTAAGTAATATATATTTGTGTTAATGTTAGGATGGTAAAAATGTAAGATAGTATCTAATTTGTTTATGTTTACGAAGTGTGTTAGTTAATCTAATCTAACATGTCCAAATTTTCATGTTTATGTTTGTAATGGACAAGTTTTTTTTTTTTTTTATAATTTTTCGTTTTACCAACTGTGAGATTACAATCTGTTATAATTTATGTTCTGTTCGACGAATGGATGTTTTATTATCTGCTGTCCATATTTGTCAGAAGTATATTAGTATGTACATCAAAATGTATAAATACAGAATCAATGCATTGGGTGAACAACTCTATTAAAAAGGGTTATCCATATATGGCATCCATACATATTGGAAGGTTATCCATTCATACACTTCAATAGTCTTGAATGGCTTTTCATGTCAACCAATTAATGAACCAAAGTTAATTCACGGTAGTGTGGTAGGTGAAAAATCGAGAGGCATTTAAAATATTCTGTCAACTTTGAAACTCCCTATAAAGCCTGTCCGTTTTGTTTTTAATGACAAGAGATGTTTAGCCATTGATGTTCCACTATATATGAACCCTTTAACCTTCAAAACTCTCTAAAGTTTTTATCCGTTTCTCTACTACATACAAGTCCATCTTATTTATTGTATTTTAATGGGGTTCTATGTCTGGTTACACACAAACATCTGCAAACAATTTTTGGAATCTCATGTTTCACCTTACGTTTTTTTGCAGGTCAATGGTTCGAACCAGGAATGAAGTGGCTAGGGCTAACTGGCGTGGAGTGGGGTGGACCGCAATGGAGGAGGATACTGCTACGAGAATTTTTTCGTTTTATGTCGGTCTACTGATAATATCCATAATCTAGTGGTGTTCAATGGGATCTTTGTTGAGTTGGCTTGATTGCTAACTGAGAATATGCATAAGAATTTTACAATTCTCAAAGTAAAACTAAAGATTCAAATGTTACTCAGTCAATTTCACGAGTATGTGTGTTTCACCACACTCCCGGTGTTCATTTCAACAAGCTCAATAACAAGTTTTCCATATGTAGGGCATATTGGGAACATATTGGGAGGGTGAGTTCATTAAATTCATATTCGTAAAAGGTGTTTGCTTCTAGTTAAGAGTTTTATCAATTGCATCAACAACAATAAATTTATGTTGTACATGCGGGGAGAATGAGACCTAACGTTACTTGAGTAACCAACGATTTCCCAGGTTCCATGATCGTGGCCAAATATTCTATCTCGAGATGTCGGCGTATTGACTTGAGGAATTCCGGTTAACTCGAACTAATCCATTGGTATTGGATGGTGACTGACCGATGATGCTAGCGCAACTAATGAAGCCAATTTGAACAAACAAGATGAAATTATCTCGGCGGTGGAGACAGTTGAAGTTAAACCTTAAACAAATGTTTAATGAATGTATTGTTTGGCTTTGTTAGTATTTACGGTTTGTTTAATTTTCCATGAATGTTCTATCTATGGTTTTTTTTGTTATCCTGTTCTAGGCGGCAAGGGAAAATGAGTCTTAGTGCTTAAAGTACCTTCTTGTGTTATGGTTTGTCCAAATTTTTCTATGTAATATATGGGAAACCATTTTAGTAATCCTAGTTTGTGTTATTATATTGTGAGCAACGTTAGTAGGAACCAGTTTGGTTGTTTAATAATTCCAATCATTTATGAAAAATGTAGTAAAAAAAAACACGAACAACCTTTACTTAGTAGTTCCTAATCGATCATAGGTGCATATTTTTTGGTAAATATGTATGCTCATCTAGAATAATACTGATACTTCACAGCAAATATACTTTGATTACTTCAAAGTTAATACAAAAATGCGGAAATTACTATGACCATAAGTTTTTGGAAAATGCTAGTGGTACATAAAAACATCATTTTAACTTACAAACCCATACAAGCTTAAATAATAGTTAATAAAAACCTAGGAACCACCACTCAAACCCATGTCGTAAAAGGAACAATCCAAAAAGGGAAAATTGGAATGATCCTTTTATAATCTGGACCTGGAAACGGAAGCCACATAACTAAACAACATGCGTCATCATGGATGTTTGCATGAGGAAGCACACTCGTATCGGCGCTCTTGTTTGGAGACGGAACATATGAGCGTGTTGGATGAGAACATGGGCTGGACTCACGATAGAATGACGAACCGGTATACTTACGCGACGATGGGTTGCTCAATGGCCGATTAACCAAACGTTCGACCCAACGGATGCCACGAGTCCAATTTGCTCCAGATAATTCCAAAAGACAGATCCCTTGACGACCAGGAAGATGAAATGTTGATGACAAAGTGTTGTCATTGTTTGGCTTTGGTAACCCATCAAGATACCAATATCATCAGTCTCATCATCGGATGATAATTCGATGATAGCTTCATTTGGAGGAGGAAAGTTGGTTGATAATGTTCCAAAAAGTTGTTGTAATCTTTGGCCAATTTGGATCACCATATTCATGGTAAGCTAGTCAAGTCATTCTCCGAAAAGCCAAAAGTAATCATGTACAAAGAGTCAAAGATACAAGAATGGATAATATTGTAGGGAAGTTGTACCAAAGAAAATGTAACTTAAACCATCAAAAGTTGTATGAACAAGAAACTTACCCGTACAATTTCATCCCATACATGTTCGGGAGCGATCACCCTATTTGTGTTCGAATCGTATCTCACACCATGCTTCCTTAGGACCCAATAGAACACTTGATGTTTTTCCAACAAGTTCATGGTTTTGAAAATAAATACGAAATGAGGACGTGATTCCAAAGGGTTCGTTATTTCTAGTTTTTTGGATTGAGAAATGGATGATTCCAAGAATCCAAAAATATGTTGAAACTAGTATAAAGGTTTCAACTGATCCCGCATGATATTCGTGCTGAAGGGATGTGGTTTAAATGAAAAATTCCAAATGGTTTGCATCGTTTAGATGTTGTTACCAGGTTGGAAATATTCATAAATTCCTAAATGCATAACTGGAAGGAATTTGGATTAGTGAACGATTGTTCGATTGGAAATCGAAGAAAGTAATCGAGGACATGAAGCTAAATCCATGAAAGTCTTGGTAGAGACTTGAGAAAACTGTGCTGGAATACTTTTTAAGAATTCTAACGGATCCAGCGACTGTGGGGGTATGACCACACTTTCTGTCTCACTTTTGGGCTTTCGGGCTTCAGTTGCAGATTTAAGCGTTGCAGGAAGTGTTGTCGGAGGTGTTGTAACACCGAAGCGACATTGTACCACGATTGCGAGAAAGTGTTATGCGAGGTGTTGTAACACACCGAATCGACATTTCGAAAAACATTTGCGGGAAATGTTGCCAAAAGTGTTGTAACACCTAAGGTAGTTTGAGAACCAAGTGTGAGGTCCGAAATGTTCTTTGAAGGTGTGCCAACATCTAAGGTCACACTCAGTAAAATGGTTACTTGCAGAATTGTCGGAACAAGGTTCAAATTTGTTTGAACGAGGTTCTAACAATATTGTTGGAACGAGGTTCTAATAGTAATAGAACAACGAAAAACATTCTAATACTAATGAAAAGACCGGGAGTCGTGTAAGTTCTCGCGTAATCCAGTTGAACAAAGAAACACGAGAATATGTGGGGAAAGTTGTCTTAACAAAATGTACCACATATTGAATAAAATCCCACTTAAAGGGAAAGATAAGACTCTTACGAATTGTGGAAAAATCGTAAGTATTCTTATAAATACCTTAAAGTGTGGGGGCGTTGGCTAAGGTTGCAATACCCGAACCAAAGCAAGCAAAAATCGCCCTAAAACGGTCGATTGTGTTTCTATTGGTTATGCACTTGAAAGTGTATATCGTTTTATGGTACATAAGTCAAAAATCCGGAAACGACGGTTGGTACCATAATTGAGTCAAGGAATGCTATATTCTTTGAGCATATTTATCCTTGTAAAGAAAGGATAAATGGAAGTTTAAAGAAACGATCGTATTCGAGATGTTTTCGAGGTATTTTGGAGGTGTTACTTTCGGTGTTATAACATTTGGAGCAATGCAGATATTTATGCAGATGTTCTTTGAAGGTCCGCCGGTGTTATAACAACCGGAAAAACACTTGGTACGACACTTGCTTTGTCACACTTGATGAAAGCAGTTAGTTCAACACCGAGTGGTGAAGAACTAAGACGGAGTAAGAGGCGAAAGGTGGTTAAGTCCTTTGGACCCGATCGTTTAACATTAATGTTAGATGGTGAGCCGAACTCGATTAAAGAGGCTCTACAAGTAGTCCAGATGCTCCGCTCGGCAAGAAGCAATCAATAGTGAAATCGAGTCTATTCCGCAAAACCATACGAGGGAGTTGGTTGATCTCCTGTTGGTCTTAAACCTTTAGGATGTAAGTGGATCCTAAAGAAGTATAAAGCGAGATAGAACTATTGATAAGTATAAAGCACGTCTTAAAGGCTTTAAACAAAAAGAAGGGTATGACTTCTTTGACACTTATTCTCGTGAACGAGGATTGCGTCTATTCGGGTGCTTCTCGCGATTCTTTGTTGTGCACAATCTAGAGATTCATCGATGGATGTCAAAACAGCGTTTCTGAATGGAGAGATAGATGCTGAAATCTATATGGAACAACCTGAAGGGTTTGTTGCACCCGGTCAAGAAAAGAAGGTGTGCAAGTTGATAAGATCCTTGTATGGACTGAAAGAAGCTCCAAAACAATGGCATCTTAAGTTTGACAACACGATTTTGTCAAATGGGTATAAAATCAACGAATGTGATAAATGCGTATATGTCAAAAGGACATCGAAAGCATTTTTCATAGTTTGTCTATACGTAGACGGATTTGTTAATCATGGGCAGTAGTCATGATGTTATCATGGACACGAAAAGAATGTTAAAGAGAAACTTTGACATGAAGGATATGGGAACTGCTGATGTGATCCTGGGGATAAAAATCAGCAGAACTCGTGATGGAATTGTCTTGTCACAATCCCACTATGTGGAGAAAGTGCTCAAGAAATTCAATGCTTTTGACAGTTCACCGTCAAAGATGCCCATTGATTTAAGTGTAAATCTGGTTGCTAATGAAGCAGAACCAGTGGCTCGACGGAATACTCACGTATTATAGGCAATCGATGTACATTACAAATTGTACACGCCCAGTGGAATACCTGTAAATATGTTGAGTAGGTTCACGAGCAATCCAATCCACGAGCATTGGAAAGCGTTAACCAAGGTGTTAAAGTACTTGAAGTATACCTTGGAGTATGGGCTATACTACTCGAGATATCCTAACTGTACTTGAAGGGTATAGCGATGCTAGTTGGATTTCGGATTCGAAAGATTCTTATTCCACTAGTGGATACATATTCACCATCGAGGTGGTGCGGTATCGTGAAAGTCCACGAAACAAACGTGTATAGCTCGGTCCACCATGGAATCGAGTTTATAGCTTTGGATAAAGCTGGTGAAGAAGCAGAGTGGCTTCAAACGTTTTGGAAGATATTCCATGTTGGGAAGCTTGTGCCCGGTGACAATTGTTTTGTGATAGCCAAGTGGCTATAGGAAGGGCACAGAGCAATATGTATAACGGTAAGTCTAGACATATTCGTCGGAGACATAATATCGTTAGACAATTGATCTCAAGTGGTGTGATGTCAATTGACTACGTAAAATCAAAAGACAATTTGGCAGATCCTTTGACGAAAGGATTAAATCGAGATCAATTGTGTAAATTGCTAGAGGGAATGGGCTTAAAGTCCACAAAGTGAAAATAACCATCATAGTGGTAACCCAACCATGATGACTGGAGATCCCAAGAACTTGGTTCAATGGGAAAACTAAGCTATGAAGGTTGAGTTGTAACACTTGGAAACAATGTTTCAACCCATCCCTAGAGAGCAATGCCAAGTGTTGAACACCTGCAAGTTGTGGTGAGGCTAAGTCATTTGACTTTTAATGATTCCTACACCTCGTTGAGGTTGAGTATGGCAGGATACTCAGATAGGAGATCACCTATGTAAGTGAGAAGTGAGGGCCGCTTCAAGGTAAACACTTATGAATCCAAAGTGGTGTCCATGGCCAGAAACGGACACAAACGTGAGAACGGGGAGGGGTTGAGACTCATCGTGTTAATTTATTGTCTCGGTATACACCGTGGAGGAATAGTTCAAGGCATTGCGTCCACTAGGCCGCCAAAGTGTACCCGATAGTATTGACTATGGAAGGTTCAAAGCCATAAGCTACCTATCCGGATGCGCTTTTTGTCTCTTGAGGATCAAGTTGCGTGTCCGCATTCATGCATGCATTAATTTCCACTCATGTGGGGGATTGTTGGAAATTTGGTTTTGATAAAGTGGCGTCGACCGACTTTGACCAAATTTTCGGTGGCTAAGAATTTAATTCTGGAGGAATTAAATTGTGAATTGTTAATCTACTTTTCGAGTAGATGTTCGTAGTATTTTATATTTCTCAAAACCGAATTTCGATTATGAGTGAGAAATTAATACACGAAGTTGGCCACACGAATGGGCATAGTTTATCCTAGTATAAAAATACTAGAAGGTGTTATTAGTTGGTTATACTATATAGCACAAGTATATGATCACAAATAGGCCTTGGACCAGGACCGACCCTCCGGGCTCGGGTTAAGGTTAGTTTTGTAACTTGAAAATGGGCTTGACCCAAATTCAAGTAATGTCGGGCTCGATGAATCTAGACATTGGAGGTGTCACAGGTTCATGTGTGGATGAATCTAGACATTGGAGGTGTCAGGTTCATGTGGCTTTGGAGTTTGTAACTCCTCAAGTAGTGGTCATAAGTAGAGGCTTGTAACTCATGGGAGTTACATATGGTTAAATGCCCACTCTCTTAATCTTTAATTCCCTACAAGTGTTGGAAATGATGGCCTATATAAGTCTTAGGCGTTTTGCTGCATTGTGGGTTTTGGAGGGAGTTAGGAAGGAAGAGATGGAGTTAGTATACACAGAAAAACCGCATATCTCTGCATATTTTTCAAGTGTCGGTAAAAGTGTCGTAACTTTTCGACGAACATTTTCAAGAACACTTCCTTCTGCACTCGTGTCCAGCAGCCAGTTCTCGCTCCTTCGAGTTCGAAAGGTGCCTTTGTGTCGGGGTGCTCACGCACACAAAGGAGGTAAAGCCGTTTTATCTTTGGGGATATTACGTCAAACCGTGAGCACTAGCCGACGTATTTGTCTTGCGGATAGAGTTCTACTCGACTCGGCTTTTGTTTTTCAAGTCACGATTCATGCTTCTTGAGTTGGAATTCATTCAAGACTTGTAATAGTTAGGTTTACATTTCTTGTAATTTTATGTTTCATTTTTTTGTAAGCCATCTTGAAGGCTTTTCCCGTTGTAACCATTGTTGATTATTTTCCAACAAATTAATGAATAAATAGAAAAAAGCATGTGGAGTGAATAGTAAATAAATCATTAGATATATTGTATACCAGGCCGTGATGTTATAAATTAGCGTTACAGAAAATAAATCTCGCTAAAGTTAAAAAAAAAAGGACAAAATGGTGATTAAAAGTTTAAAAGAAGGGAAAAAAAAAAAAAAAAAAGGAAAGAAGTCTTAGTATCATGTGTAACTGACTAATTTGAAGTTATTCATATTATTGCTGCATAATTTACTTATTTAATACATATATTTGATGGGGCACATAAATCACGATTCGTATAGTTGAGTGCTTCATGCATAAACATATAAATTGAACCACCAGTTTTGTTTTTTTTTTTTTTTTTTCAAATTCAAATCCTTAAATGCAAATTAATGCAATTATGATCTGGATATAAATTAATCTGGGACTGAATTTGTAAAAGGCTTTTAGAAAATGTTAAATGGATAAACTGGGGGAATGAAAAGAATAGAGGAAACTGCTATACATCAAAATAGAGATATATATTAATTTCCTATAAGAAACAAATCCAGGTGACAAAAAGGTGTAACAAATTAAACCAAACTAAAAATCTCCTCAAATTTCTCATGACAAACACTAACACCACCAAAGCTAAATCTATAATGCATATTACAATAGAACTACTAATTACTAACAAAAATTCCAACACAACACATATTATAAAACTATATATTATATTTAGGACACAAATAAAAACAAAGTACTCATGATATATCGGACCAGGAGTGCTTGATTCCCCTTTGACGTCGGAGGATACATGATCACCCAATGTACATCATTTTTATCTGAAAATAAGTCATCCCGGATCAAGAAAATGGAAGAACGAAGCTCGATTACTCGTATTCCACGACGATGAAGAATACGTATCTTGGCGTTGTAGCACTACTTTTTCTGTATCCATGGTGTGGTAGAATTATGTGAGAAAACAGATGAACCAGAAATTGTAAGAAAATCTTGGTTGTAATAAAACTAATAAAGAGGCTTCATATATATATATATATATATATATTGGTAAATATGTACACACACAAACACACGTTAATGTAGGGATAGAGTAAGAGTGTGTGTGTGTGTGTTTAATTTATGTAAGTATATGATGTGTATATTATATAGTGCAAAACCCTAAACTTATAGAGAGCGTGTGTGTATGTATATAGAAAAAATTATAATTTTGGTCTCATAAGTTAAGGTAGGTGGACTTTTAGGTCCCATAACTATATGGTGTGGCAATTCTAGTACCATAACTTCAAAAATATGTGTAATTTAAGGACCAAATTTCAAAAATAGCAATATTGGTCATGTATTTAACAAAAATTATGCAATTTTGGTCCTGAAAATGTCATGAATGTTGTCCTCAAATTGCACATTTTTTGTAACATACCGGACCAAAATTGCTATTTTGAATATAGTCCTCAAATTAGTGAACTAACTGCACATAATTTTGAAGGCATGGGCCAAAATTGCCACACCATATACTCATGGGACCAAAAAGTCCACCTCCCTCAAGTTATGGGACCAAAATTGCAATTTAGCCATGTATATAAATATATATTCCGCATGCAGGATTTTGGTCTTTAATGACCAGTGAAGGGCACGTTTCCACAAGACAGTGAAAGGGGCAAGAAAATTAAAGAAAGTGAAATATTTTCATGTGTATGTTGCCCTAAAGCTAGGGTTCTTTTTTAAAGTGGATTTGTAAGGACAATCAATTATGAATTCCAAAAAGGGTCTTTTGCTCTGAGCTGTGTTTGAATTTTTGGATGTTTATGTTTTCTTTTTTTGGTTAAAGCATTCTTGCAAAGGAGATTTGTCATCTACTCCATATATGATATGTCTCTCTTCCAACATATTTTAACAATCTCTTTTTTGACAGCACCATTGTGATCTTTTGCTTATATACCCATTATTGAAGGATATTAAGAAATCGTGTAATGGAGCAAGTAAATTTGAACTTATTAGTTGGTTTTGGTTAGATACTGAATTTTAACCCCATGGGTTGGTTTAGTTGCCTTAAAGTTGCAATTGCAACCTCAAGATCATCGGTTTGAACATTGATTAACGTGGAGTGAGGGGTTGGGGTTGACTCTCTCCCCCAGAGGGTTAGAACCATCCATGTGTTAGCAAATATGGGCCAAAACATAAATCACATATATTTGCACATATAAAGTGTGGATCAAGTATATGCAATCACCAAGATGCATGCTAATAAATAGGATCCCAAATACCTAAGAAGGACTGGCTGGTGTGGGGATACTTTTGGATCGGGAAAAAAAAAAAGAAGAATCCCCAATACCTAGGAAGGACGGGTTGGTGTGGGGATACCTCTAGGTCGAAAAAAAAAGTTAGATACTGAATTTTCATCACGGCAGTCCGAATCAGCATTCAAGCACATTAAATTTCTTGATTGAAAGGAATTAATTCGATCGGTGCTAAGGTAATACATCTGTCCAAAAACTTTCACAATGCAGGAATACAGACTATACAGTGTCTGCAATGATATAACAATTCTAAAATTAAATCAATTTAAGGCATGCTTTATATTACATTAAATTTGGTTGTAAAATGACAGTACCATGCAAGTGAAACACTTATTTTGTAATAATTGTAGTAGGAGGCCAGAAATGACATTCTTGGCTGTATATGACCCTATTTTTAGGGGAAAATTAGAAAATTGGTCCTACAAGTTGGCCTGTTCAGACTTTTGGTCCTCTAAATTGGCCTGTTTGAAAATTAGTCCTCTAAGTTATGAAATTTCAGACTTTTGGTCCTCTAAGTTGGCATGTTTGAAAATTAGTCCTCTAAGTTATGAAATTTCAGAAATTTCGTCCGATTTTCACTTTGAAATTTTTCAATCCATCGGAAATTACCGACTAGGATGTAAAATGACATCGGGCGAGCACAATTCTCTTTCAAGAGTATGCAAAACATCACCTTCCACGCTGGCAACAATAAAATCTTTGCATACTCTTGAAAGAGAATTGTGCTCGCCCGATGTCGTTTTACATCCTAGTCAGTAATTTCCGGTGATAATCGGACGAAATTTCAGAAATTTCATAACTTAGAGGACTAATTTTTAAACATGCCAACTTAGAGGACCAAAAGTCTGAAATTTCATAGCTTAGAGGACTAATTTTCAAACAGGCCAACTTAGAGGACCAAAAGTCTGAACATGCCAACTTGTAGGACCAATTTTCTAATTTCCCCTATTTTTAGGCAAGTCTTGCTTTTAAACTTTCTGTTTTATTTTTTCTACTAAGATTTGTATTCTGTTTTATCAAAATGAGAAGCCTAACATGTCAATGATTCTAATGTAGGGTCGTGCCTAGGGGCGGAGCTAGACGATTAACTTAGGGGCTAATTAATTTTGGGGGAACTAAATTAATAAAAAATTAAATGCTTCAATACAAAAATTAATATTTAAATATAAAATATCTATAGAATAAGGGAATTTTTGTAAAGTTTAGGGGTGCTAAAGCCCCCACATGCTCCTACAAGGAGACGCTGCAGGTCGAGCCCGGCCCGATTGTCGGATCGGTTCAGGATCCACGAGTAAAGATGCAGGTCCTAATGTTTCTCTCTTGTGGTCTATTTTAAGGGTAAAAAGGGCAAATCAGGTTGTGATTGGTTGTGATTTTTTTTTCCAAATTTTCATTTTTGAGTGAAATTGTTTTTGGAAGTGCGATTGTTTGTGGTATAAATGAAAAAATTTCAAAGATTTCCTCCAAAATTAACTCATTTATCTCTTTCTCTCTTATACTTCTCAATACCCAATTACACTATTTATTTCTCTCTCCTGCCCTTATTCATATAAAGAATTCGAATAATTTCTTTAATTTATCACTATTTTTATTATTTTTCTCTTAACTTTGATAACGAAAGATATAAAATGAGATCTATATTACCTATTTTTGAATCAATTTTTCATTTTTATTCAATTTTCTTGCATTATATTTTACACTATTTTTGCCACAAAGTTTTTCACAAATAATCAACATCTCTAAAAGATTCTTCATCACATCAATACAATCATTAATTTTTCTTTACATATCCAACTTTCACTTATAAAAAATAATTACCACTATTTTCTCAGAAAATAAAAATGAACGGAACAAAAGTACAACCACCTCACTATTTTACCTCATCTCCCGTCCAATGTCCATATATTTAGAGAGTGAAAAAAAAAAAATGTAGAACTAGAAATTTTGTCACTATTTCCAAAATTTCCACTTTGAAGTTAAGCAAATTAATCATTTTCCCAATCATTAATGGTGATGATTTGAAAAATCAGCTGAATAAACCAAAATAAGGTTATTGTTCTAATACATTCTCAATACAACCAAAAAAGTTCATGGATTCAAATACTGTTTTCCATATACTTTGGGGAGCACTCTCTTTGGATCATGACGGTCAGTTTGTATCTTTCTCGAGGGTGGACCACGATAAGACCTTACGTCTGAAACATGGAATCCCCACTTCCCCACTTGAAGGAGACCTTTCTCTTCATTTCTTCTATTACTGTAGAAAGCCAAATTTATGGGGGAAAAGCAAAGCTGCATCGCACGCCTTTGTTTATAAAGTGCTCCCATGGACCAAATAAAAAAAAACAATGGGGAGACGTCGCGTGGAAGACAAATCTACTGCTGCTCCACCCAATTAGTTTTCCTTCTTTTTCAAATTAAACCTCTGTTAGCATAAGATTTTCCTTGTTTTAATTTATACATTAACTAGTCTTTTGCCCGTGCGATGCACGGGGTATATATCTGTTAGGTCTTTATTTTGTATTATTGCATGTACATTTTTCTAATAGTTCAATGAATTACATATCTTGCATCATCACTGTTGGTAAACGAATAGAATGGGTCGGACAATCCCTGGTTAATTCGGGGATGTAACCTGGGATGAGGAATCTCTGTTTCTTTAGAATCGGGAATGAAATATGGACATTATTTATATATCCATCCCCCTTCCTACGTCGATTAGATAAAATGGGATTCTCTGTTCTCATCCCTATTCCTAATATGTGTATTATATATATATATATTAATAATATTAAATATATTTATAATTTATTATTTTATTAATTCTAAAAATTAAACCTAAAAATATTTTCATTTTTACTTGTTCTTATTCTTTATTTAAAAGAACAGTGATTGTAAAAAGTTTAAAATTTCAAAAAATAATTAAAATATAGACATAACTAATTTGATTATAAAACATACGATTAACAATAAAAATAAATTATTATAGACTATAAGAAAGTCTCTTTAAATACGAAATATTTTGTTGCGTGACCATGAATTGTATCTATTTAAACATGTTTATCTATGAGAAAGTAAAAGTTTGAAAAACGTTTTAACTGTTCAATGTGGAATCTTTTTTTACTACCCTAATCCTGAATATTTAATAAATTATATTTTGAATAAAGTTAGCAACAAAATCATTTCAAATTATAATATTTTTTGGGGTTAAGAAACTGGTCAATTATCAAAATTGTTAAAGGAATTAAACAAACTCTAAGATAAATTCCCATCCTCAGGAGCATAACAGTCAAAATGAGATTTCCAGGCCAGGAGTCTTTGAATTTGAAGTTAGTTCACAACCAACGAGTAAGATAGCAAACCCAGTGGAAACCATGCTTTATATTTAGCACGCAGGAAAAATAAAATATTTCAAAAATCCAAAATTATTTTATTTTTATATATACACATATACGTTTATAAATATAGAAAATAATTTCAACCAACATGAAAAGTATGTTATTATATAGAATGTAATTTTCTATATATCAATAATATTATGAGTGTAATTTTATTTTAAATAAATCTTAATTTTCTTCTCACATAAATATATATATATATATAATGTTATGCATATATATATTTGATATATAAAATTTGGATACATATTTTAAGATATTTTGTTTAGTTAAATTTTTAACTAAATTAATCAATTTAAATATAATTCTAAATAACTATTAAGAAATGGACTAAACCCAAATAATAATTATACGAGAGAGATCGCAAATACCAACAAATACATGAATATACAAATTGATGTCCAATAGCTCAAATGCATAACTTTTAAAGCCCATTACAAATTACAAATGATGAGTAGATAATTTTTATATATTTTTCATTATTATATTTTTGTTATTTATAATTGATATATGCAATATGGATGTCAAATCAAGGTCATAAAAATTGATTAATTTGATATATTATACGTAAATAATAGATCAAAAATAAAAAAGTTATTAATTTTCTTAAAAGAATGCATTACACACGATTTTGGAAAGCTAATTTTACATAATTCTATTTTTTCTATTATTTTAAAAAGTGATTATTTAAAGAAAGTTGACTACCAAAAATAATGTAATACCAAATATTTTTCACTTTTTTATTTTTACACAATCCTTTTACTTTTTTATAGTAACGCAAAAGGGTGAAATATTTCTCATACTATTTCTAGAAGTCATTGTTAATATATATATATATATATATAGATTTTAGAAAAAGTCAAATTTATTATTTTAAATGGAAATTACACTAAACTCACTGTTCGTGTTTTTATATAAACTATTTTTTGTTACACTTTACCAATGGACTATGTAAATTTTCGCACTTTGCCCTCTATATATGATCAATTTTTCTCGTAAAGTTTTGTTTTATTAGGGCAAAAACTTTGGTCGATCGCCTAATTAATTAGGCTTGGGTTGACGCGTTTTTAATTCAACGTGATGCTTTAAAATAGAAAATTCTTTCACGGCCCGATATATATGTAGACTATTGAGAAAATTCGCCACATACCCTCCTTTTTGGGAAAATCCTATTGTTTACATTGCTTTCCCTTATTTACTCTACCATTGACTTTTTTACGCTCCTGTATTTTTTTGTTTGTTATTTTTACGTCTTTTTCGATTTTTTTTGTTCATGTATTGCTTAAATGTTATTTCTGTTGTTTCGATGTTGTTTATATTTGTTTCTTGGTTGTTTCTATATTGTTTCATTGATGTTCTGATGTTCCAATACAACTTTCACTTATTTTTTAGGCTCTTTTTGTTCAAGTGTTGTTTTATATACTGTTTTTGCATTGTTTTCTATAGCGTTTTTAATGTTGTTATGATGTTTCTTTGTCTTTTCTATGCAGTTTTCAATGTTTTAATGCAGTTTTTACCTATGTTTAATTAAACTTTTTTTATTGATGTGGTGTTCTGTATTATTTCTATCGTTTCTATATTGTTTTTAATGTTGTTATGATGTTTCTTTATTGTTTGCATGTTGCATTCTATGTTTCAATGTATATTTTTACATATTTTTAAGTTCTTTTTGTTTTTGTGTTGTTTTTCATATTGTTTTGTGATTGTTTATATATAGTTTTTAATGTTGTTATGTTGTTTCTTGGTTGTTTCTATGTGTTTTCGATGTTTCCAATGCATTGGATCAAAAATTGAATTGTGTTTTTCTATACATTTGTTGTTTCCATATATTTTTAATGTATTTTTTTTAATATGTGTTGTTTTATGTATATATTTCTTGATTATTTATAATATTTTGAGTATAAAATTGATTATTTAATGTTGGCAAACATTATTTTTTCACTGGAATTTTATTATATGAATTATTTTTTGAAACAACCTTGAAACAACAACGTAAAAAGTTCGAAAAAATTGGTGGGATCATAAAAATGTCCGAAAAAGAGGCGAGAGCGTACAAATATCCCGAAAAAGGACTGGAGCATAAAGGTGTCCTTTTTCTAGAATGTTGGGTGTTTTTGTCCTTATCCCTATACTATTCTTGGAAATGGAACACAATTTGATATTATGGGCCTTTATTTCAATTTTGTAGATTAAATTTTGGGAAAATTACATAAAATACCCTCTTTCCGGTAAACATACCACAAAATATGTTTCTATCACTTTTGAACCTATTTTTTTCCTTTCTTACGCTCCTGCATATTTTTTTGATCATTTTTACATTTTTTTTTCTTTTTTTTGTTCTTGTATTGCTTTATATGTTATATATATTGTTTCAATGTTGTTTAAATTTGTTTCTTTGTTGTTTCTATGTTGTTCTTTGTTGTTTCGATGTTTCAAAATAACGTTTACCTATTTTTTATGATGTTTTTTGTTTATGTATTGTTTTGTACATTGTTTTTATTGTTTTTGTGTTTTGCTATAATATTTTTAATGTTGTTCTAATTATTTTTTTGTTGTTTCCATGTAGTGTTCAATATGTAAATACAGTTTTTACCTATTTTTAAGGTCTTTTTATTCATGTGGCAGTGTTTTTAATATTTGTATATTATTTCTGGGTTGTTTCCATACCGTTTTAATGTTGTTATGATGTTTCTTTGTTGTTTCTACGTAGTTTTCGATGTTTAAATAAAAACTTTACCTATTTTTAACTCTTTTTGCTCATATGGTGTTTTCTATATTATTTCTGGTTTGTTTCTATATTGTTCCTTGGTTGTTCCCATTTTTTTTTAAGTTTTATGCATTGGATCAAAAATTGAATTGTGTGTTTTTATTCATGTTGTTTCTATAATATTTTTAATTTATTTTGTTTTAATATGTGTTATTTTATTTGTATATTTCTTGATTTTTTTATAAGATTTCGAGTATAAAATGGATTATTTAACGGGGGCAAAATTTATTTTTTCACTGAAACTTTATTGGAAGAAACATGTTTGAAACATGTTCGTAACAATTTTGAAACAACAACATAAAAAAGTCCATAAATTTTAAGGAGCGTAAATTTGTGTAAAAAAGGGCGGGAGCGTAAATTTATCTAAAAAGTACCGAAAAGTGTAAAAAGTTGTCATTGTCTCCAGAAAGTGGGGAATTGTGTCAAAAGCCCACAAAACAATGTATTAGCCCATTACATTTGTATCGGGATTTTTTTGAAAGAAAAGAAACACTGTATAGTAAATACGCTTGAAAAATATATATCTTCGTATTCCACTATTACTATAATTTATATTAGCAAATTCTAATATTATAATTGTATGATGTTTTTTTCAGTTAATTTTTAAAATATTTTCGAAAATTGAACAAATGATAAAAATGTATACAAATCTTATTTTTATATATGAAGAATGTTGAAATGTGAATTGATTCGATTATTTATTATCTAATAGTATTTTACATTGAAAAAAAAGAATTGATAAATTAATTTCTTCCAATAGAAGCCTTTTCAGTGAATAGAAAATGTATATTAGTAAGAATTTACTTTAAATACTTTATATTTTTTGTTTTATATATTTGTATAAAAATTTGATTAATATTATTAGAAACGAATTATTAGATTATAGATAATTTCTTTTTTAGAAAATAAAAGAAATATCCAATAAACCAATTATACGTTGTTTTTTCGAGTCACCAATCGTACAGATTTGAAAATATTAGTCTATAGTGATGATGAATCAAAAAATAAATAAACAATGAATGTGGTGTATAAAGAAGTATTCCAAAATTCATAATTCTTAAAAGTTGTGTTTTAGTTTGATTAATTAATTTGTTTGAAATCTGTTTTATAGTTTTATATTCCATTAATATTTTAATTTTTATATCCATCTAATTTATATGTGCCAACACAACAAACACCATATGGTCTGACATAACACATCATAAATGGTCCGATACAACACAACCCATGCATTGCACAGTAAAACACTCGGTACTTACCAAAATGCTTCTTATTTCGAAAATCGGATTTTTATTGATTTTATACTTTCTTATTTAAATAATAGTAAGTTCTTATTTTTCGAGAGAAAAAAATTATAGTATGTCTTTTTCTATTTTAACTTTTTGAATGTTTTAAATTTTTAAATAAATAAATTCATATGAAAGAACAATTTGATAGTTTTCTAACAAAGATTTCATGAACATATATAAAAGTTTGATAAGATAGAATCTTAATCATATAAAATAAGTATTTGTAAAAACAAACCACAATAATGATGATGCGGGATATTATGTGAGATTATCTATAAAACTACCTCCCGATTATATATATATATATATATATATTATGTTATATAATATTA
Source organism: Rehmannia glutinosa (assembly GCA_016081115.2). Classification (NCBI taxonomy): domain Eukaryota; kingdom Viridiplantae; phylum Streptophyta; class Magnoliopsida; order Lamiales; family Orobanchaceae; genus Rehmannia; species Rehmannia glutinosa. The sequence continues at coordinate 78,166,558 of CM071934.1, forward strand.
TATTTTATTCTTAAAATTTGAATATATGTAAAATTGTTAGTGATTCTAAAGAGTGCTTGAATAAAACCCTAACAATATTTCTAATAACACAATTTTTTATATATATCATATACATATATAAGACTTTTGATAAGATAGATTTTTAATATTATAAAGTTAATTTTCTTAAATGCATTATGTTTTAATACAGTTTTTAATAATAATTTTGTTGGAAATTTGGGTTTGAGAAAGTGGGCGTCGTCCCGACTTTGACCAAATTTTTCGGTGGCTAAGAATTTAATTTTGGAGGAATTAAATTGTATATTATTGATCTACTTTCCGAGTAGATGTTCGTAGTATTTTTATTTCTCAAACCGAATTTCGGTGAGTGAGAAATTAATACACGAAGTTGGCCACAAAAATGGGTATTATGAAAAGGGAGTTGAAAGGATTTTTCTTCATCCCACATAGCTTAGAAAGCTAAGTTTATCCTAGTTTATAAACTAGAAGATGTTATTAGTTGGATATACTATAACATAAGTGGATGATCACAAGCGGGCCACACACGCTGCTGCGCCGCCCCGCCCGGCCGGGTGGGCTTGGGCTTGGGCTTGGGTCAGGCCGGGCGCCGGCCTTATGGGCCTTATTGGGAGGTCCAGTTGGGCGCCGGATGAACCTGGACATTGCAGTGTCCAGATTCATAGTTGACTAATGGAGTATGTAACTCCTCGAGATAGTGGGGTTGTAACCCCGGATTGATTGTGGTCATCAATGTGTTTGTAACACCGGGAGTTACAAAGGAGGTTAATACCCATTACCTTACCATGATTAATTCCCCGCGGTGGAGTTTTTCTTTGCCTATAAATAGTTTGGTTCCATTGCAGATTTCGCATACGTAAAATCGCATACATTCTCGTGATATTTCAAAGGTGTCGCCGAAAGTGTCGTGAACATTTCGTATCACATTTTCAACAACATTTCACTGCAGATTCGAGTCCAAGAACGCTTCTCGCTCCTTCGAGTTCGACAGTGCCTTTGTGTCCGGGGTGCTACTGCATACGAGGACGTAAAGCCGTTTTATCTTTAGGGACATTACGTCAAACCGTGAGCACTAGCCGGACGTATTTGTCTTGCGGATAGAGTTCTACTCGACTCGGCTTTTTCCAAGTTGTAATAGTCGATTTCTATTTCCTTGTAATTTTCCATTTTCTCGTTTGTAAAGCCATTGTTGAAGGCTCCCGTTGTAATCACCTTGTAAACAAAGCATATTTATCAACAAACGCAAGACAAATACCGATCTTCATGATGGCGAGCACAAGCGGGACCCGATCATCCCTCCCGCTCAGCCGAAAACCCGAGAAGTTCATGGGTTTCGACTTTAAGAGGTGGCAGCAAAAATGCTATTTTACCTCACCACTCGAGCTTGGCGAAATATCTCGATCGAGGACGCCCGGTGGTGGCCGAAAACGAGACTAATGCCGAAAAACGACCGCGTTTGATGCATGGGGCCAGTGGTGATTTCTGTCGGTTTTAACTATGTCCTTAACGGGCTTAGTGATGCACTTTACAGTGTGTACTGTGCGGTGAAATCCTCCAAAGAGTTGTGGGAATCTTTGGAGAAGAAGTACAAAACCGAGGATGCTGGCACAAAGAAATTTGTGGTCGGTAAGTTCTTGGATTTTGTGATGGTTGATTCTAAAACCGTGATGGAACAAGTGCAAACGTTCAGTTGATCCTACATGAAATCTCTCGCCGAGGGGATGGCTTGCCGAGGCATTCCGGTGGCCGCGTTGATTGAGAAATTGCCTCCTAGTTGGAGGGACTTTAAAAATTATCTCAAGCATAAGCGAAAGGAGATGGGACTAGAGGATCTGATTGTCAAACTCAGGATTGAGGAAGACAATAGGAGGATTGACTCTAAGTCCAGGCTTCAGCCAATGGAGTCGAAAGCGAATTTGCTGGAGCATGGCTCGTCAAGCACCAAGAAAAGACCTAAGAATAAAGGCAAGAAACCGCAAGTGGAAAGTTCCAAGGGATTGCTTCAATTGTGGCAAACCGGGCATATGACAAAGATTTTCGTCACCAAGAAAAAGAAAACAAAACAACGAGTCCAATGTCAATGTGGTAGAGCAAAGGGAACTAACCGACGTTGATATGTCGGTGGTGTTTGAAGCCAATATGGTTGATAACCCAAAGAATGGTTTGTGGATACCTGCTACTTGCCATGCCTGCGCTGGAAGGGATGCATATTCTTACTACGTCCCGTCGAAGGAAGAAAGCTCCACATGGGGAATCACGCCTCTTCGATGTTGTTGGCGTTGAACGGTGGTCTTGAAGCTTACCGGGAAAGGAGTTGAAGTCAAGGATGTCCGATGTCCCGGACATCCGAAAAAATCTGGTTTCGGGTTCATTGCTGGTTAACCATGGGTTTAGACTAGTTTTTGAATCTGAAAAGTTTGTATTGAGCAAGTTTGGACAGTTCCTTGGTAGGGGTTATCTAGACAAGGGATTGTTCAAAATGAATGTAATGATCAGACGCCGTTTAGGCGATGTTGAAATGAATAAGAATGAATCTTCTTTCATTTACATTCTTGAGTGCTCGATTTATGGCATGTTAGATTAGGACATGTAAATCAATGCTATAAAAAGATTGGTAAATTTGGAATTAATAAATTTGCCATAAGTAAACTCACAAAGAAAATGTGAAGTTTGTGTTGAAGCCAAAATGGCTAAGTTACCGTTTCATACGGTGGAAAGGAGCACCTCACCTTTAGAATTGATACACACTGATGTGTGCGATCTGAAGTTTGTGCAAACTAAAGGTGGTAAAAAGTATTTCATCACGTTTATTGATGATTGCACAAGATTTTGCTACTTATATTTGTTAAGAAGCAAAGATGAAGCCTTGGAGGCGTTCAAAAATTATAAAAATGAAGTTGAAAATCAACTTGGCAGCCGGATTAAGATAATTCGGAGTGATAGAGGTGGCGAATATGTTGCACCGTTTGAAGAGTTATGTACCCCAGTCGGGAATAATTCATCAAACAACGGCTCCATATTCACCACAATCTAATGGTGTTGCTGAACGCAAAAATCGGACTCTTAAAGAGATGATGAATGCCATGTTGATTAGTTCCGGATTATCACAGAATATGTGGGGGGAGGCTGTGTTAACGGCGAACCACATATTGAATAAAATCCCACTTAAAGGGAAAGATAAGACTCCTTACGAATTGTGGAAAAATCGTAAGCCTTCTTATAAATACCTTAAAGTGTGGGGGTGTTTGGCTAAGGTTGCGATACCTGAACCAAAGCAAGTGAAAATCGCCCTAAAACGGTCGATTGTGTTTTTATTGGTTATGCACTTAACAAAGATTAGTGCATATCGCTTTATGGTACATAAGTCGAAAATCCGGAAATGACAGAGTTGGTACCATAATTGAGTCAAGGAATGTTATATTCTTTGAGAATATTTATCCTTGTAAAGAAAGGATAAATGTAAGTCTAAAGAAAAGATCAGATTCAGATGTTGGCCGGAGATGTGACTTCCGGTGTTATCACATCCGGGAATACCGCAGATGTTACCGCAGTGAGATGTTGCTAAAGTCCGCCGTGATGTTATAACATCCGGAACGACATCCGGCACGACATCCGTCACATTTGACAACAATGAGTTCAACACCGAGTGGTGAAGAACTAAGACGGAGTAAGAGGCCAAAGGTGGTTAAGTCCTTTGGACCGACTTTCTAACATTGATGTTAGAAGGTGAGCCGAACTCGATTAAGGAGGCGCTAAGTAGTTCGGGGATGCTCGCTCCGGCAAGAAGCAATCAATAGTAAAATCGAGTCCATTCTCGCAAAACCATACGTGGGAGTTGGTTGATCTCCTCACGGTCATAAGCCTTTAGGATGTAAGTGGATCCTAAAAAAAGAAATATAAAGCAGATGGAACTATTGATAAGTATAAAGCACGGCTTGTAGCCAAAGGCTTTAAACAAAAAGAAGGGTATGACTTCTTTGACACTTATTCTCCAGAACGAGGATTGCGTCTATTCGGTGCTTCTCGCGATTGTCGTTTTTGCACAATCTAGAGATTCATCGATGGATGTCAAAACGGCGTTTTCGAATGGAGAGATAGATCTTGAAATCTATATGGAACAACCTCGAAGGGTTGTTGCACCCGGTCCAAGAAAAGAAGGTGTGCAAGTTGATAAGATCCTTGTATGGACTGAAACAAGCTCCAAAACAATGGCATCTTAAGTTTGATAACACGATGTTGTCAAACGGGTATAAAATCAACGAATGTGATAAATGTGTATATGTCAAAGGGACATCGGAAGCATTTGTCATAGTATGTCTATACGTAGACGATTTGTTAATCATGAGCAGGAGTCATGATGTTATCATGGATACGAAAAGAATATTAAAGAGAAACTTTGACATGAAGGATATGGGGACTGCTGATGTGATCCTGGGGATAAAAATCAGCAGAACTCCTGATGGAATTATCTTGTCACAATCCCACTATGTGGAGAAAGTGCTCAAGAAATTCAATGCTTTTGACAGTTCACCGTCAAAGACGCCAATGATTTAAGTGTAAATCTGGTTGCTAATGAAGCCGAACCACTGGCTCGGATGGAATACTCACGTATTATAGGCGATCGATGTACATTACAAATTGTACACGCCCGACTTGGCCTACCCTCGTAAATATGTTGAGTAGGTTCATGAGCAATCCAAGCCACGAGCATTGGAAAGCGTTAACAAGGTGTTAAAGTACTTGAAGTATACCTTGGAGTATGGGCTATACTACTCGAGATATCCAATTTGACTTGAAGGGTATAGCGATGCTAGTTGGATTTCGGATTCGAAGATTCTTATTCCACTAGTGGATACATATTCACCATCGAGGTGGTGCGGATCGTGGAAGTCCACGAAACAAACGTGTATAGCTCGGTCCACCATGGAATCGAGTTTATAGCTTTGGATAAAGCTGGTGAAGAAGCAGAGTGGCTTCGAAACTTTTTGGAAGATATTCCATGTTGGAGGAAGCCTGTGCCTTCGGTGACGATTCACTGTGATAGCCAAGCGGCTATAGGAAGGGCACAGAGCAATATGTATAACGGTAAGTCTAGACATATTCGTCGGAGACATAATACCGTTAGACAATTGATCTCAAATGGTGTGATGTCAATTGACTACGAAAGTCAAAAGACATTTGGCAGATCCTTTGACGAAAGGATTAAATCGAGATCAATTGTGTAAATTGCTAGAGGGAATGGGCTTAAAGTCCACAAAGTGAAAATAACCATCATAGTGGTAACCCAACCATGATGACTGGAGATCCCAAGAACTTGGTTCAATGGGAAAACTAAGCTATGAAGGTTGAGTTGTAACACTTGGAAACAATGTTTCAACCCATCCCTAGAGAGCAATGCCAAGTGTTGAACACCGCAAGTTGTGGTGAGGCCAAGTCATTTGACTTTTAATGATTCCTACACCTCATTGAGGTAGAGTATGGCAGATACTTGACATAGGAGATCACCTATATAAGTGAGAAGTGAGGGCCGCTTCAAGGTAACACTTATGAATCCAAAGTGGTGTCCATGGCCAGAAACGGACACAAACGTGAGAACAGGAGGGGTTGAGACCTTACTGTGTTAATGCTATTGTCTCGGTATACACCGTGGAGGAATAGTTCAAGGCATTACGTCCACTAGGCCGCCAGTGTACCCGATAGTATTGACTATGGAAGGTTCAAAGCCACAAGCTACCTATCCTGATGCAGAATTGTCTCTTGAGGACTGGTTGCGTGTCTGCATTCATGCATGCATTAATTTCCACTCATGTGGGGGATTGTTGGAAATTTGGGTTTGAGAAAGTGGGCGTCGTCCCGACTTTGACCAAATTTTCGGTGGCTAAGAATTTAATTTTGGAGGAATTAAATTGTATATTATTGATCTACTTTCCGAGTAGATGTTCGTAGTATTTTTTATTTCTCAAAACCGAATTTCGGTGAGTGAGAAATTAATACACGAAGTTGGCCACAAAAATGGGTATTATGAAAAGGGAGTTGAAAGGATTTTTCTTCATCCCACATAGCTTAGAAAGCTAAGTTTATCCTAGTTTATAAACTAGAAGATGTTATTAGTTGGATATACTATAACATAAGTGGATGATCACAAGCGGGCCACACGCTACAAGCGCGCGCCCCCGCCCGCCCGGCCGGGCGTGGGCGTGGCGTGGGCGTGTGCTTGGGCTTGGGCTTGGTTGGGTGGGCGGCCGGCCCTATTGGGCCCGGGTCCAGTCCACAACACTTTTGTCACTCAAAAATGGGCTTGGGCCAAATTCGCGGATTGTTGGGCCGATCATTGGGTGTGGGCCGCCGGATGAACCTGGACATTGCAGGTGTCCAGATTCATAGTTGACTAATGGAGTATGTAACTCCTCAGATAGTGGGGTTGTAACCCCCTGATTGTGGTCATCAATGTGTTTGTAACACCTGGGAGTTACAAAGGAGGTTAGTGCCCATTACCTTACCATGATTAATTCCCCGCAGTGGAGTTTTTTTGCCTATAAATAGTCTGGTTCCATTGAAGATTTCTTAAAGGCATACGTAAAATCGCATACATTCTCGTGATATTTCAAAGGTGTCGTCGTCGAAAGTGTCGTGAACATTTCGTATCACATTTTCAACAACATTTCACTCAGATTCGAGTCCAAATCAAAATTTCTCGCTCCTTCGAGTTCGACAGTGCCTTTGTGTCGGGGTGCCATCAGACATAGAGGACGTAAAGCCGTTTTATCTTTGGGGACATTACGTCAAACCGTGAGCACTAGCCGGGACGTATTTGTCTTGCGGATAGAGTTCTACTCGACTCGGCTTTTTCCAGTTGTAATAGTCAGATTTCTATTTCCTTGTAATTTTCCATTTTCTTTTGTAAAGCCCATTGTTGAAGGCTCCCGTTGTAATCACCTTGTAAACAAAGCATATTTATCAACAAATTTTATGGAGAAAAATATAAGATTTTATATTCAAATCCATATAGAAATGATCTCCAACCCACCATTGGTACAATATAATGTGTCCATTGTTGTTTATATTAAATATAAACTGTGTATCTATACATATATAATCTTCCACCTTATTTGTTAATACATCTCAAGTGTCTAATGTATATGTTATATTCAAATTATTCTATATATACCGAACATCCTAATGTCCATCGTTGATACAATTTATCTATTGTTGATTATGCAACATTTCCTATGGAATGATCACCATCATTACAAATTTATTAAGTATGGGTTGATACGAATACAAGTACCGAATTACTAGAATAGCCCCGCATTACACGAGGACCTCATCTACTAGTCCATTACGATCACATAAGACCCATCATGCTTCCATATAAAAAAATTAAAAAAATTATACCTTGCTTGATCGGAATGTAGTCGAGTATTCCTCGCCAATTTTGAGGTTGTTCTCATAAAGTGCAACCACATACGCTTTTACGACTATTCCTCACATCCAAACTTAACAACCTGGCTCCGGTGGTTCGCACCAATACTACATAAAAAGTGAAAATCACAAATAAATTTTTACATTATTTGAGATTATTTATTACATTAGGCGGCACCTAAGAGGAGAGATGCGATAGAGATAAAATGTTGAGAAAAGTGGGAGACATTCAAAGGAAAAAACTTCTCGCTTTTCTATCCTCAAAAATGGCATATCTTTATTTTACATTAAATTAATTTCTTTTTTAAAAACTTTTTTGTGCTTAAACAACTTGATAATTTCTAAAATATTTGTGGAAAATAGATTTATTTGGTCACTAATTATTTAATTATTTTATATTTTATTTAAATTTTAGAGACAAAAAGTAAAGTGTTTACTGCAAACTTTAACATAATTTTCTTTTGAAATACTAAAATTTATTTTTATTAAATTTTAATTTATCATTTTTTAAAAGTATCTATTCATCACTGATTTTTTTAATATTAGGAAAAATTATAAGTTTTATTCACTATTGACTAAAACTAATACCCATCTACATTTCGATTAAATAATGTATGAATTTAAGGGATTATTGATTTTTTTTTATATGGAATCATGATGGGTTTGATATAGTTGTAATTTGTAATGGACTATTTCCATTATTCTAAGAAAAAATAAAACTTTAGGGGTAAAAATGTCCATATAAAGCAAAGAGCAAAAATATACATAATTCACATGGTAAAGTGTCACAAGAAATAGTTTATATAGTAAAATATAAAAATAAGAATAGTACAAGGGGTTTAGTGTAGTTTCCTCTATTTGAAAATTAAAGTTATGCATCCACCTCTAATTTAAATATAACTGAAGTTGATGAACTTATGTTTGAATCAGACACATTGAATTACTGGCACTCGTTTAAATTCGAGAACTATTTTCACTCATCTTAAAATTAGCTATATAAGTGATAATTAAAAAAATTACTCCTAAGGTTTGGGTTAATTACAAAAAAATCAGAGATATTTAAGAATTACAAAAAAACTTGATGTTTGATTATGTGTTAAATAAAAGCGGGTGTTTGAAGTATTTTCCTTATAAAAGGGGTAAAGTGTATTATGGAATCAAATCTCGAACGATTTTTTTTTTTGTAAATTTTAATAACTTGTGGTTTTTTTGTAATTAACTAAAACCTCAGGGGTAATTTGTAATTATCCCTATATATTATTTAGAGTTTGGAGTTAATAAAATACAAGTCCATAATGATTTTTCGTCAAAGAGATACTAAAAATATATACATTATATCATTAGTTAGACTAGCCAAAAAGGTGGACAAAAATTATGTTGAAAGTCTTCACTCCTGGGAAAGCGTTTCTGCTTCCTTTTGGGAAGTGTTGGGAAATTTAACACTTTGGTGTTACAATGGCTCCACAACCTAACTATTGTTAGAACAAAGTTATATTTTATTTTGATGATTTACATATTTGATTTTTAACCAAAATAATATTTTTTAAGTTATCAAAATACTTCAAATTTACTAGTATATTTTATCTTAAGTGTGTGAAGTATTACTTGAACTTATTTTATGTCGTAATTCGGGCATATCTCAGAAGAAGGGCGACGGTCGCTATAGAAGACAACCAAGACCAAAAAGATTTTCAAAGTTTTTAAAAACAGAAAAGTCCCCGTGAAGAGGGCGGCAATCGCTATCGTCATTGTTGGATTTAAACTTGATTTTGGTCCAATTAATATTGGGCTTGAAAATATATATTTGAGTTAAAAGATAAAATAAGAGTCCAATTCCAAATGACCCAAGTTCTTAAGTTATCTAGAAATGTCTTGTGAAAATATCTAAGATATTATTTGTAAGAAAGTTTGTAGAATGTTCTAGGAAAGTAGATATTTTGGAGGATGATTCTAGTGAATGAATTATAACCATTAGATCAAATAAATCCTAGCCATTGGTTAGGAAGTTGTACTAGTATAAATAGGGGTGTCTTGATCATTTTGTAACAAGCCAAATTTGAGAAGAATCAATACAAGCAAATATTTCTCCACCAAAATCTCTCTTACATTTCTTAGCATAAATAACCTCCTCCTCCTACAAAGAGAAAATAATCCTTCTTCCAACTTCCAATTTCTAAATAACCCCTTTTTCTTCTAAACTTGAGATAACCCTCCTCCAGCAAAGTGGTATCAGAGCCACAAGATCACTTGTGGTTTACATAAAAATATGGCAAATGGTGTGGCTTCCTTTCAAGTCCCTATGCCCAACACAAGCAACTATGATAATTGGAGTATCAAGATGAAGGCCCTTTTGGGTGCACATGAAGTTTGGGATATTGTACAAAAAGGTTATGTCGAGCCACAAGACGAGACTACACTATCCCAAACTCAAAAGGATAATTTAAAAGATTCAAGAAAGAGAGATAAGAAAGCTATCTATCTCATCTACCAAGCTTTGGATGAAGATGGTTTCGAAAAGATCTCAAGTGCAACTACCGCCAAGGATGCATGGGAGAAGCTTCAAACATCTCACAAAGGAGCCGAGCAAGTAAAGAAGGTACGTCTCCAAACATTAAGAGGTGAATTTGAAGCTTTACATATGAAAGAGTCCGAATCTATTTCCGACTATTTTTCAAGAGTTTTGGCGGTTTCTAATCAAATGAAAAGAAATGGTGAAAAATTAAGTGATGTGAGAATTATGGAAAAGATACTCCGTTCTTTAAGTCCTAAATTTGAGCATATTGTCGTAATAATTGAGGAAACAAAAATTTGGAGGAGATGACTATTGATCAATTATTGGGGTCATTACAAGCATATGAAGAAAAACATAAAAAGAAGCAAGATATTGTAGAACAACTTTTTAAAATGCAAGTGAAGGATAAAGAAGAAAGCATGAGCAATGAACGTGGTCAACATGGAAGAGGTCGTTTCAAGGACAAGGCGGACGAGGCCATGGTCGTGGACATGCACGAGGAGGTTTCAATAATAATGAAGATCGAAGAGAATACCCAACCAGTGGACGCGGAGGAGCAATCCAAGAACAAGGTACGAAAAATCACAAACTAAGTGTTATAATTGTCAAAAATTTGGACACTATGCTTCCGAGTGTAGAGCTCCCAAAACAAGGTGGAAGAAAAGGCCCACTATGTGGAAAATAAAAACGAAGATGATGTCAATTTGTTACTAGCATACAAAGGTGGTGATGGAAGACAAGACAACACTTGGTACTCGATCTTGGTGCAAGCAACCATATGTGTGGAAGAAGAAGCATGTTTGTGGAGCTTGATGAATCGGTGAGTGGCAATGTTTCTTTTGGAGATGAGTCTAAAGTCCCGGTCAAAGGAAAAGGTAAAATTTTAATCCGCTTGAAGAATGGAAGTCATCAATTTATTTCTAATGTCTATTACGCGTTCCAAATATGAAAAGTAATATCTTGAGTTTGGGACAACTCTTAGAGAAAGGCTATGACATTCACATGAAAGATCGTAGTCCTGCCTCATAAGAGATGATAGAAATAATTTAATCACTAAAGTGCCAATGTCTAGAAATAGAATGTTCTTATTAAATATCCGAATGATGTAGCAAAATGTCTCAAAGCTTGCTACAAAGATATATCTTGGCTTTGGCATCTACGATTTGGGCACTTAAATTTTGGTGGATTAGAGTTACTATCAAAGAAAGAGATGGTAAGAGGATTACCTTACATCAATCATCCCGATCAACTATGCGAAGGATGTCTATTGGGAAAACAATTGTAAAGCGTTTTCCAAAGGAATCAAGCTCGAGATCACAAAAGCTCCTAGAGTCGATACATGCGATGTTTGTGGACCAATCAAGCCAAGCTCACAAAAGAGTTCTCTCTTTATTGATGATTTCTCTAGAAAGACCTGGGTATATTTTTTGAAACAAGTCCTCAAGTATTCAAGCATTCAAGAAGTTCAAAGCTATGGTGGAAAATGAAAGTGGATGCAAAATCAAGGCAATGCGATCGATCGTGGAGGAGAGAATTCACATCTAAGGAGTTCCAAGAATTTTGCGAAGCAAATGGAATCCGGCGTCCCTTGACAGTCCCAAGATCCCCCAAAGAAAATGGCGTGAGGCTGAGAGAAAGAATAGAACAATTCTTGAAATGGCAAGGTGCATGCTCAAAAAGCAAAAAGGTCGCAAAGGAGTTTTGGGCAAGAAAGCGGTGGCGTGTGCGGTGTACCACAAATCGTTCACCAACCAGAAGTGTTTGGGGAAAAACACCACAAAAAGCTTGGAGTGGAAGAAAACCAGGTATCTCTCATCTAAAAGTATTTGGAAGCAAAGCATATGCACACGCACTGAAAGAGAGAAGAAGCAAGCTTGATGATAAAAGCGAGGCATTCATCTTCATCGGGTATGACTCAAATTCTAAAGGTTATAAGCTATATAATCCAAATACTAAGAAGCTTGTGATAAGTCGTGATGTAGAGTTTGATGAAGAATCGATTGGGATTTTGGTTCCCAAAACAACTTCAATTTCTTTCCGGATTTTGAAGAAAATGATTCGAGACCGATCGAGCCAACCATAGAAGTTCAACAAGAGCCAACTACTCCATCCACTTCACAATTAACAACTGGAGGAGACTCGCCGCCATCATTTCTAAATGAAAGAAACATAGAACGTGAAAAGAGTCTAGAAGATCTTTATGAGAACACCGAGAGGATAGATGATATCACTTTATTCTGTCTATTTGCAGATTGTGAACGAGTGACTTTTGAAGAAGCAGTCCAAAATAAAAGATGGAGAGATGCTATGGATGAAGAGATACAAGCAATCATGAAGAACGACACGTGGGAGCTGACCTCACTTCCAAAAGGACATAAGGCTATCGGCGTCAAGTGGGTGTACAAAGCAAAGAAGAATGCTAAAGGAGAAACTGAAAGATATAAAGCAAGGCTAGTCGCAAAAGGCTATAGTCAAAGAGCTGGAATCGACTATGACGAAGTATTTGCTCCAGTCGCCGCTTGGAAATAATAAGGCTTATCATTTCTTTAGCACTCAAAACAGATGGAGGATTCACCGGATGGATGTAAAGTCAGACTTTCTTAAATGGAGTTCTCGAGGAGGAAGTCTACATTGAGCACCAAAGGGCTATGTGGTGAAGAATGAAGAAGATAAAGTCTTGAAGCTGAAGAAGGCTCTATATGGATTAAAGCAAGCACCACGGGCATGGAATAACAGGATCAATAAATACTTGCAAGAGAATGGGTTCACTAAGTGCCCACGTAACATGCACTTTATGTTAAGGTCGAAAAGATGATGTTTTGATCGTGTGTTTATATGTGGATGACTTGATCTTCACAGAAATAATCCGACATGTTTGAAGAGTTCAAGAAAGCAATGACCAAAGAATTTGAGATGACCGATATCGGGCATATGGCATATTACCTCGGCGTTGAAGTTAAACAACAAGAAGATGGGATTTTCATCTCGCAAGAAGGCTACACGAAGGAGATTCTCAAGAAGTTCAAGATGGATAACTGCAAGCCTATTAACACACCAGTGGAGTGCGGGATCAAGCTATCAAAGTATGACGGAGAAGAAAAAGTGGATCCGACATTGTACAAGAGTTTGGTTGGAAGTTTGCGGTATTTGACGTGCACAAGACCAGACATTCTCTATGCCACTGGTCTAATAAGTCGCTACATGGAAAATCCAACCACTACTCACATGAAGGTCGCTAAAAGGATTCTTCACTATCTCAAAAAACGATCAATTACGGCTTATTTTATTCAACAACTAATGATTACAAACTTATTGGCTATAGTGATAGCGATTGGTCCGGAGATGTGGATGATCGAAAAAGTACTCGGCTTTGTGTTCTTCATGGGAGATACCGCATTCACTTGGATGTCAAAAAGCGACCGATAGTCACTCTCTCAACCTGTGAAGTCGGAGCACGAGTCTGCGATGACTGTGGTTTGCCATGCGGTTTTTTGAGAAATTTCTTTGAAAAGAACTGGGAATGACACAAGAAGAGCCAACTAAGATTCGTGGTCGACAACAAGTCGCTATGGCATTGGCAAAGAATCCGGTGTTTCATGATCGAAGCAAGCACATTGACACTCGCTACCACTACATACGAGAATGCATATCAAGAAAGGACGTGCAAGTGGAGTATGTGAAGTCTCGGATCAAATTGCGGACATCTTCACCAAATCGCTCAAGCATGAAGACTTCATACGACTTAGAAGTTTTCTCGGAATGACAAATCAAGTTTAAGGGGGTGTTGGATTTAAACTTGATTTTGGTCCAATTAATATTGGGCTTGAAAATATATATTTGAGTTAAAAGATAAAATAAGAGCCCAATTCCAAATGGCCCAAGTTCTAGAAGTTATCTAGAAATGTCTTGTGAAAATATCTAAGATATTATTTGTAAGAAAGTTTGTAGAATGTTCTAGGAAAGTAGATATTTTGGAGGATGATTCTAGTGAATGAATTATAGCCATTAGATCAAATAAATCCTAGCCATTGGTTAGGAAGTTGTACTAGTATAAATAGGGGTGTCTCGATCATTTTGTAACAAGCCAAATTTGAGAAGAATCAATACAAGCAAATATTTCTCCACCAAAATCTCTCTTACATTTCTTAGCATAAATAACCTCCTCCTCCTACAAAAGAAAATAATCCCTCTTTCAACTTCCAATTTCTAAATAACCCCTTTTTCTTCTAAACTTGAGATAACCCTCCTCCAACAATGACAGTATCCGAGAGTTTTTCAAATTGACAGAAAAATAGAGTGTTTTCATAAGGGAGGGCGACCAGCTGCCATATATACTAAGGCGACTGGTGCCTGAAGATTAGAAAAATTCGATTTTCCTCTCTATGAACATAGTGAACGGTCATTATCCATAGCAATCGGTTGCCATGGTATAGCGGTCGGTCGCTATAGGCAGTGACCGGTCTCCCTTAATGTCGTACTATATCAAATCTTGATCCAACGGTTTAAACTTTTGAATTTTCAATATAGTGACCGGTCGTTATAGGTTATTTGACAGTAAATTCTATCCGTTGCTGCAAGACTTATCAGCAAGATCCACTTTATCTTTTCTTAACTATTTTTTTAGATCTTTTGATCCTTCTTTTTGTAGACAAAATTCAATATGGAGGAGCCTATGTTGGAGATCAAATCTTGAAGCTTCTCAATAAATAGTTGAAGAATTTGAAGGATCAAACACAACTCACAATTCTACATCACAATAAGAATATCTCTGCAAAATTCTAAAGCTCTCACTTTCATATCTTGTTGTAATAGCCTAAGCACTACACTTTCACATTTTGCTTATTAGGCTTTCTTTTTTTGACTACACTTGTACTTCCAAAGTTGTATAGTTGTAATCTTGATTGATCAAAATCATCCAAAACAAGACATACTTGTTGAGTGTTCGTTTGGCAAGAAGACAATTGGAAGATTACACTAGGTGTTGAAGAATTTGCTCTTGAAGGTTGTAAGAAGAGTTTGGTGCTCTTCAACATTATTGTTGTAAGAAGAGTTTGGTGCTCTTCAAGTTGGAGTTGTAATCATTGGGCATCGATTAATAAAATTTCTTTCTTTCAAAATCCACTCGGACATATCGGGTGGTCGTGGATTAGGCTCTAGGTGGGTTGAACCACTATATATCTTGTGTTCATTCTTCTTTTTATCTGTTACATTCTTGAGAGTTTTTCACATATACGAAAAAGAGAAGAAAAATCTGAAAAATCTTTTCACCCTCCCTCAAGATTTTCGTGGCCACTTGGACTAACAAGTGGTATCAGAGACAAACTCTTTGGCGAGCTCATTTATTCTTGCGAGTAAAGAGGAAATATCCAAGGCTATGAACGAGAGCTATCTTCTAACCGGTTCTTCATCCAACTGACCGCCACTTTTCGATTTCAACAATTATACATTTTGGAAAGATAGAATGGAGTGCTTTCTACAAGGTTGTAGATTAGATATTTGGCACGCGATCATTGAAGGAGTGGCTCAACCAACAAAGAAATTGGAAGACACAACTCTAGCTCCCAAAAGTTTTAAGGAGTTCGATGATGATGATAAGAAGTCATTCTTTTAAACAGTAAGACTTTAAATATTCTACATTGTTCACTTTTCGCTACCGAATATAATCGTGTTAGAGGAATAAGATCCTCACATGAAGTGTGGACAAAATTAAAAACCATCTATGAAGGAACTAAGAAGGCAAAACAAGTTAGAAAACAATGCTTGTTAAAGACTTCGAAAATTTCACTATGTTCGAGGATGAAGGAATTTCAAAGGTGGAAAGGCTTGACAATATTGTCAATCCTCTTTTGGCACTTGGAATAATTATTTCAAGAAGACAAGGTAACTAAAGTCTTAAATGCTTTACCCGGCACTTGGTCCAAAAAAGTCACGGCTATCACTAAGCTCAAAATTTTGAAACTCTCAAGTTTGATGAGCTTATTGGAAATCTTCTTATCTATGAAGTCTATCTCAAGGAAAAAAAGAATTCCAAACTATCCACCTCTCAACCGGGTATGCAATCTAATTCTAAAGGTCTTGCTTCAAGTTCTAATAATGCTTATTATACAAGCGATGAAGAAGACGAGAAAATGCTCGCTCTTGTAAGAAGATTTGCCAAGTTTATAAGTAAAAATAAGGCAAGAAAGACAAGAAACAACTCGTGTTTCAAGTGCGCAAAATCCGGACACTTTATCGCCTATTGTCCTAAAATAGCGGAGGAAGAGCAAAAGAAGAAAAAGTTCTTTCCAAAAAGAAGGCCTTAAATGCAGATGCTAAAACCTGGAATGAGCTTCTTGCAACATCTGATGATGAGGAAACCGAACAAGGTCTAATGGCCATTGACGATGAAACCGACAAGGTACGCTCTAACTCTTCTTCTTTTTCTTTAATTGATGAATTACAAGAGGATTATGATGATTTACAAATGAGTTTAAAAATATGATTGTTAAATATAAAAATTTAAAAAAGGATTTTAAGAGCTTGAAAATAGAAAATGATAATTTATTTTCTTTTTATGAATCTCTTGACCATGCTCATACTATTACTCTTGCTAAGGTTAAAAGTCTTGATTCTGGAAAAGAATTACTCACAAAGGAATTAGAAAGTTTAAAAATGGATGTACAACGTTTTAACTTAAGCACCAATAAAGTTACTAAAATTCTTGGTGTACAAAGAAGTGAGCATTGAAAACTAGGACTTAGTTACAAACCTATTCAAACTAATTTAAAAAAAAAAACCAAGCTCCAACTTTCATACGTGCTAGTACTCCTAAAATCTTGATTTGCTTTTATTGTGGTAAAAATAGTCATTTATCTAACACTTGTAAAATTAAGCATAATACTAATTATGCTTGAAGACCCAAATGTCTCAATGATAACACTCATGGACCCCAACATTCTAGGATACCTAAAAATAATTTTATTTTAGGTACTTGGGGAAATCACAATCAAAGAGGATTCCAAATGGCTCGTGAACAGCGGATGTTCACACAATACGATCGGAAAGGGATTTCTTTTTACCAACATCAAGCTACAAGAGGGAGGAATGGTTATGTTTGAAAATGGCAAGAGCAAAATAATTGGCAATGGAGACGTTGGTAATTCTTCTTTCTCTCTTAATGATATTTTATTAGTAGATGGGCTTAAGTTCAATTTGATAAGTGTAAGCCAACTTTATGATTTAAAATATGATGTTATTTAATAAATAAAAATGCCTTATTCTAAAAAATGGTAAAATTATTTGTGAAGCAAGTAGAGAAGACAATCTTTACGAAATTTGCACAAGTGATTTGATTAGTCAAAATATTTCTTGTCTTATCTCTAGCAATGATTTAACTAGTTTATGGCATAGGCGACTATGACATCTTGGATTTAAAAATTTACAAAACATTTGGAAAATTCAACGTCAAAGGACCACCTAAATAAAAATTTGAAAATAATGGCTTATGCGACACTTGTCAAAAGAACAATTTAGTTAAAAGTAGTTTTAAGCCCAAAGATGAAATTTTCACAACCAAACGTCTATAACTTCTTCATCTAGGTTTGTATGGGGATATTGACACGGCAAGCCTAAGTGGAAAACATTATACTTTTGTTACAGTTGACGACTTCTCTAGGTATACTTGCGTTATTTTTCTTGCTAATAAAAATGATGCCGCTTATGAGTTTACTAAGTTGTGTGGACTAGTAGAAACTGAAAAAGATGATACTATAAAATCTATTAGAAGTGATCGTGATGGAGAATTTGACAAAGAATTTAGAGTTCTATGTGAAACAAGAGGATATGCACATAATATTTTAGCTTCTAGAACTCCTCAACAAAATGGTGTAGCCGAAAGGAAAATCAAACTCTACAAGAAATGTGTATGCTCAATGAATTTTTACTTCCAAAATACTTTTGGGCCGAAGTCGTGAACATCACTTGCTATGTTATAGATCGAGTATATCTTCGTCCAAAGTTGAACAAAACTCCATATGAGCTTTGGAAAGGAAGAACACCAAATATTAGCTATTTCAAGATATTTGGTTGCAAGTGTTATATCTTAAACACCAAGGATCAGTTGGATAAACTTGATCCCAAAGCCGATGAAGGAATTTTTATGGGTTACTCGACTAAAAGCAAAGCTTACCAGCTTTACAAAAAAACAAGCTTCGTAGTTGAAGAATCCATACATGCCAAATTCAATGAAACCTCCAATGTTCAAACAAACCCAAGAGAAGATAGTGATGATGAAGAGTCAATTATTTGAAACATCTCCGAAAATGATCAACCATCCTCTTCAAATGTTCAATAAGAAGAAAATGGTGACACTTCAAATCTTCCTATAGCATTAAGATTCTAAGAAGATCACCCAAAAGATCTTTTCATTGGGGATCCACTTGACAAGGTAATGACTAGAAGGAAATTTGTTGAAAAAGCTCTTATATCTCAAAAAGAGCCAAAAAATGCAAAGGACGCAATTGAAGATGAAGATTGGTTTTTAGAAATGCATGAAGAGCTAAATCATCACATTATCATTTGAACAAAATGGGTATTTCGGAATAAACTAGATGATCAAGGCAACATCATTCGAAATAAAACAAGGTTAGTAACTCAAGGTTATAGTCAAGAAGAATGTATTGATGATGATGAAATTTTTTGCACCCATAGCACGTTTAGAAGGTATTCAAATATTACTTGCTTATTCTGTTTGAAGAACTTTAAACTTTACCAAATGGATGTTAAATCCGCTTTACTAAATGGTTTTTTCAAGAAGAAGCCTATGTTAAAAAACCTTCGGGTTTGAAAATTTTTCAAGACCTAATGATGTTTATAAACTTAAAAAGGTTTTATATGGTCTTAAACAAGCACCCCGAGCATGGTATGATAGACTAAGTTCTTTTCTTCTAGAAAATGGTTTTACAAGAAGTAAAGTCGATACTACTCTATTTGTTTTTGAAAACGGCCAAGATAGCCTCTTAGTTCAAATATATGTAGATAATATTATTTTTGGTTCTTAATGAGTCTTTGTGCAATTAATTTTCTAAGCTTATGCAAGGTGAATTTGAAATGAGTATGATGGGTGAACTCAACTTCTTCCTTGAACGTCAAATCAAACTAAGTCAAGAAGGAATTTATATCTCACAATCCAAGTACACAAAGGAACTACTAAAGAAGTTTGGAATTGAAGAATGAAGAATCGTTGAGACTCCAATGGAAACAAACATCAAACTCGACAAGAATAAAAAAGGAAAATCGGTTGACTGTTCACCAAATATATTTGTTTGGATCTCTATACTGCAAGTGTACAGTGTATTTTATAGGATAATGGCAAGCAAGGTCGTATTCCTCGAGGATTGACTACAAAACACTTAGGTTATAATAACATCGTATTCTAATTTTATTGAAGTGACCGAATATCAAGTTTTATAAAAATCAAAAATTAAAAAAAAAAATTAAAACCCCACAAGTATTTTCAGCAAATACAGAAGAAACCCTATGCACATAATCTCAACATGCTTCTTCAATATTAAATCCAATTAATGTTTCAAAAGGCCAATTCATGTGTTTCTATGGGTTCGATTCCTAAACTAGTTTATTCCCCCTCCCGGGTGGTGCATAAATAGTAGATTAATAATAATTGAGATCTCCCAATGCATCACAACTATTATTAACTCCCAACAGATCTTTGAATTGAAATACTCCCCACAAACAAATGAAGTCTCCCAATGCATTACCATGTTTATGTCAGAATTCGATTTTTGTCTTGCTATAAGTCACCTCCCGAATTATGGACTAACAAGTATGACATGCAAATTATTGATCAAATAATCGTCAATTATGAATAAGCACTCGAATTCATAAAATAGAACACATGAATCAATTAAGAAAAAGTTGAAATCTACATTATGACATCGTTTAGGTAGCATAAGAGATCTAAACTAAGAAAGAAAACCCTTCTTGTCGGGATGGATCTTCCTTCCAAGTCTTCAAGCTCTTGTGCTTAGTAGATGTGAAAGGCCTTGTGGTGTTCTTCGTAACCTATCCCTCCTCTCTCGAAGACCTTTGATCTTGTAATCCTGTGTATTTTGGTGTGTTGTATGTTGTATGAATGATGTAAATTTCGTGCAGCCCTTGGGTCCTTTATATAGGTGCTTGGAGAGATCACTTGTAGAGTTTGAGTGGGAAAATGACCAAGTAAAACACACTAAATATGCATGCAAATGCACCAATTCTATACCATTTTAAACCCCTAAATGCACGTATATATTATTACGGTGTCATTGATTTGAAACCAAATATCGAGTTATGATTGATAGTTTACTTTACTTAATCGCAAGTAGACCCGATATTCTTCATATCGTATGCCTACATGCTCGATTTTAAAGAAATCCCAAAAGAATCTCATTAAGTGCCATAAAAAGAATTTTTGATATTTAAATGACACTATTTCATATGGCTTGTTTTATCCGAAAAATGATATTTTTCTTTAAAAGGTTATAGTGACTCGGATTATCTTTGGAAATATTGATGATCGTAAAAAGTACATCCGGCTCATGTCAATTTTTAGGTGATTGCATAGTTTCATGGTTTTCTAAAAAGCAAAATTATGTATCTTTATCAACTAATAAAAACCGAATATATTTCGCAAACATTTTGTTGTACACAATTATTATGGATGAAACAAACGTTGGCGGATTACAAAATTAACTTCGAAAATGTTCCTATTTTATGTGATAATACTTTCACCATTAATATTTCTCAAAATCCGGTTCATCATAATCGAACCAAACATATTGAGGTACATCATTTATTAAGGGATTGTGTTTCAAAATGAAAAATTGAGATGAGTTTTGTTCCATCTCAAGATCAACTCGTGGATATTTTTACAAAACAGTTAACCGCTGAGTCTTTTAACTCAATTCGAGCTCATTTAGGCATAATGCATATAGAATAAGGTTTATATTTTCATTTCCAGCACTTTACTTTCATTAGAAAAGTTTTGGGGTGAAAAATCTAATTTTTAAAACTCAAAAATGAAGACAGAATTTCACCAGAAACAGACATATGTCGCTCATACACAGCGACCGGTCTCTGTCTTTAGACACTGATCGCCCATATACAACGACCGGCTGCTATGGCTGCTAAAATCTCTTAAAAACTTGTCTCTTGACTTTTAACAGAATCTCAACTTCTTCTAAAAACCCTATGGTTGCGGAAATCTCCCCCAATTCTCAATCTCTATCTATACTTCATCAAATTTCACGATTTTTATTTCTAATCTCATCTACTTTTCGAGTATTTCATCATCATGGCACCTCCAAAGAATTTTACCGGTTCATCTCATCTCCAAAATCGAAAAAGGGCTGCAAAAGGTTCATCCTCAAATTACCAATTTGCGGTGGAACAACGAGAAATACGAGCTACCCAATGGAAAATGGTACAAGAGAAAACCGGTAACGCTAATCCCCAATTTTCCTGGGCTCAAATTACTACTCTGAGCAACAATTACGAAAGACAATGTTCAATGGTCCAAGAGTAAGAAATCTCTTCTCTCTCAAGCTCCGAGTAGCGCAAATACTTTGTTGTTTTTCATAAATATGGTGAAATATTTTATGATGATTTGGCCTTCTCGAATAAACAAGTTGGTAGAACTAAAATTTGCCATTTTGGGACTTTCTTGGGTGAATTGCCCTCTTTTTGTGAATTCTCTGTTGCTCAAGGTTGGATGAATTTGTGGGATCACCCATCTATCATGTATGATGATGAAGTTATTAAATATTGTTGTTCGAATATATCAATTGAATTTGATAATGATAATAACCCGATTGCTTTGAACTCGTTCGTGAAAGGGCGTCACTTTTGGTGGACCCCTAATGATATTTGTCGGTTGTTTGGTGTCCGTGAAGGAGGATGGGATTATAATTCGTTTATTCATTGGGATGGTAGAAAATTGGGAGTGACGTTGGAGGAGGTTAAAACTTTTTTGGGTGTCATGCCATAATTTATCACCCAATCTATGACGGATGAGCTTCAGATTATATCACTTATTGTCTTTTATTGCGTTTGTAGGAAGTCCATCAAATTGCCTAGTAATATGGATTATTTTTTGACATACAAAATCAAAAGGGGCGAATTGGTTAACTATGGGGCCGTGTTTGTTCAATGCTTGATAGATGTTGTTACTTTGGGTTCCAAACAATCCACGTTGGGTAATTTGATTTGTAAGCTTCTCTTTCAATCTGATCTTTCTCCCGCCAAACTTAACTCCAAAGTTATTGCTAATGATTTTGTTAATGAAAATGTTCAACAAAGGATTCGGATGCGTAGGAACATGCAAAGACGTCTTACCAAATTGGCTAAATGTCGTGCTAGAGACTCCACCTCTTAAGCTCCGAATGACATTTTTGATGAAATAGAAGCTGAGAATTTGGCAGCGGGTGGTTCTCATGGTGTTCCAGAGGGTAATACCGGCACAGATGATCAAAGTGGAAATAATAGTCCTAATGTTTTTAATGAGAGACTTGGTGAACTTACAGAACAATACCAAGCCGACTACGATGAACTTAAGAGAGATAATGAAGAGTTTAAGGAGGAGAATAGTAAGTTAAAAAAATCCATTGGCAAGCTCAATTAGTTCATCAAAGAACTCTTACCCACTGCATGCTTCTCCTGGGATGAATATTAATTCACTCTTATATTTATGTTCTTTGAGATTCTAGACTCTTAGCATGTTACTTTCATTTCTTATGGATATTGCACGTTTTTATGTGCTTCTTAGATATATATATATATATATATGATGCTTCTTTCATGCTAATGGTCTTTTTGTTGATTTTAAAGGGGGAGAAGAATGCTATGAGCTAAAAACCTAAATGGTAATAAAAGCTTGAGCTAAAAGAAGCTCATGTTGATATAAGCTTGGTGAAAGTTTTGGTAAAAAACTTATTTGTATAAGCTTTAAGTTGAGTGGTGTTGCTATATTTCTTTAATGAATACGTTGAGCTTTGTGACATATGATTAATATTGACAGGGGAGCTTTTAAGCTCTTTAGCTTTTGAGCTAAAAAGCTAAGTTTGAAAAAGCTTCATGCTTCTGAGCTTTTTGCTCATGGTTTACTTAGCATGTTGAATAGGGGAACTTTAAAAATCATTTTTGTAAAACTTTTGCTCCTTAGATTTCTTTTAATGTCTTATGATTATTGCTTTGAGAAGTGTTGCTTACAATGGAGAGATCAAACTTTTGACCGAAAATCTTATTTCTTAAAAATCTTGCCCGAAAAATTGTTTTGGATTGAAATCATCACTAAGGGGGAGTTTGTTAAAACAAAGTCATTTTTGATTATGATGATTTCACATATTCGATTTTTTAACGAAAATAATATTTTTTAAGTTGTCAAAATACTTCAAATTTACTAGTATATTTTATCTTAAGTGTGTGAAGTATTACTTGAACTTCTTTTCTGTCAAAATTTGGATATATATATGTATTGAGGGCGCCCTGTCGCTATAGAAGGCAACCAGTACCTGAAAGATTTTTAAAGTTTTCAAAAAATAGAGAAGTCCCTGTGAAGAGGGCGATCGATCTCTATCAAGGGCGACCGGTACCTAAGAGTTTTTCAAATTGACAGAAAAATAGAGTGTTTTCATAAGGGAGGGCGACCAGTCGCCATACTGAGGCGGCCGGTGCCTGAAGATTAGAAAATTTTGATTTTCCTCTCTAAGAACATAGTGAACGGTCACCATCCAGCAACCGGTCGCCATGGTATAGCGACCGGTCGCTATAGGCGATGGGATCGCCCTTAATGTCTTCATCAGATCAAATCTTGATCCAACGGTTTAAATTTTTGAATTTTCAACATAGCGACCGGTCGCTATAGGTTATTTGACAAAGCAAAAGCATCAATTATCAGCAAGATCCACTTTATCTTTTCTTAACCATATTTTTAGATCCTTTGATCCTTCTTTTGCAGAAAAAATTCAATTTTGGAGGAGCCTATGTTGGAGATCAAATCTTGAAACTTCTCTATAAATAGTCAAGAATTTGAAGGATCAAACATAACTCACAATTCTACATCACAACAAGAATATCTCAGCAAAATTCTAAAGCTTTCACTTTCATATCTTGTTGTAATAACCTAAGCACTACACTTTCACTTTTGCTTATTAGGTTTTATTTCTTGATTACACTTGCACTTTCAAAGTTGTATACTTTCATTTGAGTTGTAATCTTGATTGATCAAAATCATCTAAAACAAGACATACTTGTTGAGTGTTCTTTTCGCAATAACACACTTGGTTGATTATACTAAGTGTTGAAGAGTTTGGTGCTCTTCAAGGTTGTTATTGTAAGAAGAGTTCGGTGCTCTTCAAGTCGAAGTTGTAATCGTTTGGTATCAACTAATAAAATTTGTTTCTTTCAAAATCCACTCAAACATACTCGGTGGTAGTGATTAGGCTCTAGGTGAGTTGAACCACAATATATCATTGAGTTTATTCTTCTTCTATCTATTACATTCTTTAGAGTTTTTCACATATACGAAAAAGAGAAGAAAAATATAAAAAATTGGAAAAATCTATTCACCCCCTTTAGATTTTTGTAACCTCTTGGACTAACAACTATTACAAGAATCAATTTGTTGAAACAAGTACAACTTGAAAAAAAATACAATCCAATAAAGAAACTAAAATAACTTGTTCGAACACCGGACTCGGAACAACAACGGGAACAGTAACTTGTTGAAATCAAAGCAACAATATTCTTGATGATGCATGGTAAGAAACTGGATGTTTCGATTATTGTTCAAATAGTTTAGATATAGTGATGTTTGAACATACCAATGAACTAAAAAAATAAGAACAAAGTGAACCGTGAATTTAACTTAGCATGATGAAGATTGTTCGAACAACAACGAATTGGAAAAGCTAAAGGTCTATTGGAACAACGACCAACTAGAAAGACAAAAATATTCAAACAACTATAAGCTAAATAGATGGATTATTGTTCGAATGATGACGAATGGACAACAAACAACAAATAAATCACATGTTAATACATAACATAATTAGAAAGAGAGAGTCGAGAGGCGAGATAAACTCTTCCGCAAGACAAAAACGTCATGTATAAGTGCTCACAGTTCTAGAAGTTATGTCCCCAAAGATAAAATGGCTCAACGTCTTTGAGATAGTAGGACTCCAAATCTCAAATCTCTGCGGCGAACAAGAAAGAGTGATTTATGGGCATTGATGAGACAAAATAGAAAATATGCAAGAATTCTCAAAACATGCATGTTATGTTCTATATCTAGCTTATTGCCTCTCTCTTTCTAAGGTTTGCTCAATGATAGACCTATATATAAGGCTTTTTAATCAAGGGGTTATTGCTCTCAATAAAGGAGCCAACGAAGTGTGTTCATGCCATTTATGTCCATTAAATGTATGTTGTAACTACTCTGTTTCACTAGAGTGTGTTGCCACATAGTGGCCATTTAATGTTGTATAACTGCCACTATCAGAACATAACCTTGGTCATCAATGAGATCAGTAACCGACAAGTCACTTTCTCATAACCGTTATGTACCGAGATGCAAAATTCGTCCACATTCATTTGTGTTCTAAAAAGTCTCACATTATTCTTTGAACATTGTTCGAACAACAGCCGACCACATATCAAAACAACAGTCTAGTGTTCGCCTTATTTTTTAGCTTCACCGCAAGTGTACGGTGCAGTTTATAGAATAGGGTTAGCAAGGTCGAATCCACAGGGGACTAATAAACTAATGTACTAAATCTTTGGATTATAATAGCCTTATTTTTATCTAGACGATCAAAAGTGAGTTAGTTGGTTTTATAAACTAAAGCAGAAATTTATCCTAAAAGAAACAAAGCAAAGAGTGGATTAAAAGATCAAGTATGAATGAATGGATTCCTGGGTTATGGTTTCAGTTAATATCCTCTTTTATTATCAGATTTATCAAACCAAAGTTAACGTATTCTTCCCTATAGACTGGTCACAAAAGTAATTTACCCTCTTTCTCTCGAGATGTATGTAAAAGCGTTGATTGGAATATCTATGCTAGCATCTCTACTCAACATGAGATATCCAACTCCCAAAAGTTCAAAAGATTATAAAGCCTCACGAATATTCACAGACTTCTCAATCATGCAAGATATTCATGTCAAGTACTCATAGATCTAGTATTGAAACTCATCGGTTAGAATTATGAATCAATACATCAAATAAGTTAAACCAAACTCGTGTTGATAAAATAAGAATTAAAGCAAAGTACTTGAATAGGGTTGGAAAACATTAACTTCAATTGTCATTAATCATCAAATAAAAGTATCCATTAACCTACTCCCAAACCCGGGAATCACAAGAAGTTTAGCTAGACATAGAAAACAAATAATTCATAGACAAATTATCCATGTTCATGTCTACTAATTGAATGATAAAAATACTATGGAGTGAGTGAACTCGGGAATGATGACGATCACTCGATCTATCTTCAATCCTCGAAGGTGTGGTTGCGGTCTTGATCGATCTCTCCAATTCTCCAGTAGAAAACTGCTCTTTTCTCTGCTTTCTAGGGTAAATCCAGCGTATCCTTGTTTGTGGCCGACCCGTTTCTATTTGTACTTTGTTTGGGTTGAAACCTAGTTCAAAACTAGTCGACTGCTTTTTTTCCCACAGGCGCACGGGCCGTGCGCTAGGGCACCCTAGCCCGTCTTTGGGTGCCGCATAAAACTTCAAATTGCTGAAGGGAGCACGGGCCATGCGCTATAGCACGACCAGCCCGTGCTTGTAGTTGAAGGTTGAAGCTCAATGTTTGGCTGGCGCACGGGCCGTCTGCTAAGGTCGCACGCCCGCCCGGCGCGCTCTGCTACACTTAATACTCGGCTGTTTTCTTCCGTTTTTTTGATTCTCGACTTCTTCTCGATTCAACTCGAACTTTGTACTTTACGTCATGTATTGATGGTTCTTTATCGCGATGTTCGAATTGTTGCCAAAATGCTATAATTTATCAATCAATTCCTACAAAACTAGCAAAGCGTAATACCTTTTGCACAAAACAGGAATAAAGCCCTATTTACTCATGTAATGCATGCATATCAACATATTCTAGCCAAAATTAAGCCCAAAATACATGCAAAATACATGCCAATCATCTAGTCCAGTAAAGATGTGGACTATGAACCTAGGCCTAAGCCCAAGCTTTGTCTAGTCCAACAGTTGGTGCATAATCTTAGGTGATTTGCGCTCACCTCAACATAAAATAGTTTATAATCCACCTTAAATTTGATTAAATTCTCCAATTAGGTAGTAACTAATCACATTTCCAATCTATGAAATACCCATTTCAACGTGCACTATATGTATCAATTTATCACTCACCAACAAATTAGTTTTGATAAGTTGATGATATTATGCTCATCTAATCAATACATAAATTGTGTATTTGCCATTTAATTCCTCCAAAATTAAATCATCGGTCATCTAAAAATTGGTCAAGTCAAGTCCAAACTCAACTTTCTCGAACCAATTTTCTAACGATCCCCCACATGAGTGGAAATTGATGCATGCAAATATGCAGACTCAAGTGCAAATTCATATACACCATTTTCTAACTTCTCGATACCCTTTCATTCAACCCTTTATTCAATCCCTTTACTCAATGCTATACGCTCAAGCTTAGGGTAACAGATATATCAAGTTAAGGCTTACGGCTTGAATTATGGCTATCAAAAAAAATCAGGCAATAGGCTCAAATTGGCTAACTAGGGAAATCAAATATCATAAGGTAGGCAAAAAGGCATGAAAGGCTTAACAAAAATGGCCTAAAATCATTTTCATAAGCGCATACAACATGTGCCTTTGACGGAGTTATCGAGCAAGTTCTAGAATTCAAATCAATATGAATGTCATACTCAATCAATAAACAAGATCGCATAATATGAAAGCAAAAAAGGCTCAAAAAGCTCACATGCTTGTAAGTGCATAATTCAAAGTATATCAACCATGATTCCAATATTCACATGCTCCATATTAATTATATTCAACCCGGTCAACTCACGCTCAACACCCAATTCAAAAAACATAAATTGTTCAACAAATGCTCTCAAGATCAACAAGTACACAATAGCGGTCAACTCACTCCTTAAACAACTAAGAAAGCAATAAACGTGCTAAAGCAATAAACGTGCTAAAAATCAAAATTAAATATCTAATGCAATGCATCCTACATGCTCTAAATGCAACTACATGAATGCAAAATCGCCACACCCTTCAACAAAATTTCTACATCTCCCCAAACTTGAATGAAATTATAGCGCATAGAAAGAAGATAGAATTTCAAAGAAAAGTGTGGAAAGGACTGGATCATTGTGGGGGTGGCGGCGGAAAGTGGCCCTGGGAGATATGCCACATTTGTATCTGATGCATTGTCTGCAATATCTCCAACTCCCGCTGCTCTTGGCCTGGTACCTTAGCTCCTGGCTTAATACCAGCTCAGCCAACCCACGCACGGGCCGGCGCTAGAGCACGAAGTTTCCGTCTTTGGGGTCGAACCTCGGATTTAAAATCCTAAATACCGCACGGGCTGTGCACTAGAGCACGGACTGCCCGTGCGGGGTGCCGAACTATCAATACCTGGTGCTGGTGCCCGCACGGGCCGTGCGCATGGCGCACGCCGTGCCTCTGTCTTTGGGTACCGCACTTTGACTTTGATTTTTTCTCTCTTTTCCTTTTTTGGATAGGAAAGCAAGAAAATCTTAACCTATGAAAGCATAAAAATCCTAACTTAGAAAAGGAAAAAACAAACCAAGAAAACATGGGAAGAAATAAAACAGCAAACCGTTGGGTTTCCTCCCAACAAGCGCTAAATTTAACGTCTATAGCTTGATGCCTGTTTTACTCGATCACGGTTCCAAGATAGTGATGCGAGTCATTTCTTCATGTCTTTCTCCTTGCCAATTCAACTCGCATAAATTCGAGCCTCCTTTGAATGCCTCTAGCGTAGAAGTCACCCGTCGGTCAAATGCCATGTTCTTCTCATTTGCATCGTGCGAGCGGCAGTACACGCGTGCTTCCGAGCTGCTGGCCCTCGTTGTGTGCTTCGCTTTCTCACAATTCAGTATGTCCTGCACATGATCTATAGCACACCCACAATGATTCGGATTAAAAGTGTTAGCACAAAAATCGACGACAGATAATGATTTACAACTCTCCATGTTATCATGATGTTTCCCAGCCTTATAGATGGAGAACAACACTTGCTCATCATTAACTCGTAATGTGAGCTCTCCTTTTTGTACATCTATCAAGGCTCGTGCAGTGGCTAGGAATGGACGCCCGAGTATCAGAGGGACGTCTCGATCTTCCTCCATGTCAAGCACCAAGAAGTCCACTGGGAATATAAACTTGTCTACTTTCACGAGCACATTCTCCACGATTCCCTTAGGATATGTGAGTGATCTATCTGCCAGCTGTAAGGTGACCATGGACGGCGTCACCTCTCCTAATCCAAGTTTCCTGAAAATGGACAAGGGCATTAAATTAATACTTGCTCCTAGATCACAAAGTGCTTTATTAAATACAACACCACCAATAGTACAAGGGATAGTGAAACTCCCCGGATCTTTGAGCTTCTGTGGTAATTTCCTCTGAATGATCGCGCTGCACTCTTCGGTCAAGTTGACTGTCTCGAACTCCGCTAACTTTTTCTTCTTTGACATCACTTCCTTCAAAAACTTCGCATAATTGGGCATCTGCTCCAATGCGTCTGCAAACGGTATGTTAATATGCAGTTTCTTAAAGATGTCTAAGAATTTAGCAAATTGGGAGTCTAACTTTTTCTTTTTAAAACGTTGAGGGAAGGGAAGTGGTATAGAAAAGTTTGAAAGATCAGAGTTAGAGAAAGATTTAAGCTTCTCAGCCCCTTTTTGTTCAGTAGCATGGTCCTCAACTCCTTCCTCGGCCTCAACCTCGCCATTTGCTTCAGTTTCCGCGTCTCCCAGCGTGATGATTGCTACCTCTGAGGGCGCACGGGCTGCTCGTGCGGCGGCGCACGGGCCGTGCTCCCCTGCTCGTTGATACTTTCTAGTATTTTTGGCCCCTCGTATTCCATACCACTCCTCGGATGAATGGCGTTACTGCTTTCGTTCTTTCGGATTAACCTCGGTGTTGCTCGGAAATTGGCCTTTTGATGCTGCCCACCAATAATCGTAGTTATTTGGCCAATTTGAGTCTCAAGGTTTTTCACTTGGGACCCGAATTGTGTGACCTGGTTTTTCGATTTTATCCGGCTTCGCCTCATCCATATTAAATTGGTTCCGTTTCACCCATGAATGAGGTGAGAATGTCCTCTAAAGATGGCTTAGGCTCTCAAAGAATGACACTTTGTTTTGTCACATTAAACCCTGGTGGCGGTTGCATCACATTCTTTGTGTTTGCGTAGGAGAAGTTCTCGTGGTTCCTCAAACCGGATGGTAATGAGTGGGAGTTTGATTGTTCGGAAATTGTTGAAATTTCGGTTATTAACATAATTTGCTTCCTCTATCGATCTAGAGGAACTCCCTCATTACTTGCACCCACGTTTCCCTCATTTGCCATTGTCGAGCACTCAATTGGTTTGTCAATACGGTCATCCGAGCCATCAACTCCTTAATTGGGTCCGTATCGAAACTTTGGCTATCCTTTTCATATTAGTCATCTCGGAGGGCCATTGATAGCTATTCATGGCCATCTCCTCCAACAAGTTGAATGCATCCTCGGAAACCTCGCAAGTAGGGCGCCCCGCCGCTGCGCGTCCACAAAGGATCTGGGCCGCCCATCAACCCATTGTAAAGAAGCGGCTGTTGATCTTCGGGAAATCCGTGCTGCGGGCACCTCCTCAACAAATCCCAGAATCTCTCCCAGGCCTCATACAAAAGCTCGAGTTAAGCGCATTCTTTAATCGAGTGATCTCACTTTTGAGCTGTAGTATCTTGCTTGGTGGGAAGTATTTAAACAAAAACCTCGACTCGGCTCATCCCGGTTGTTCACACTCCCTCGAGTTAGGGTGCCTAGCCGATTCTAGCCTTATCCCTTAAAGAGAAAGGGAATAGGCGAAGACGTATAAAGCATCATCAGTCACCCCATTCATCTTGATGGTATTGCAAATCGGTATGAAGTTCGCAAGATAAGAGTTGGGATCCTCGAGACGGGAAACCCCCAAATCAATCGATGCACCATCGAGATCGATCTTGGCTTCACTCAAAGTTGTTTGCATTGATTGGGACATTGGCGATTCCACCATAGTTGCGATTGGTCTATGGGCGAAAGTAGTCGCGAATCGCCTCTTTGTTGGACTCTAGGAACCTCTCGGTATTGGTAACTCGACATTGACCATGTTGGCCCGGTTATTGTTACCTCAGATTATCGACCCGTTATTGCCTCTATTGTTATCTTTTACGTCTACCATAGCTTGTTCTTCTTTGTCTTTCCGCCGTTTAGTAGCCGCACTAATTTGCCTAGCAAAAAGCCTCAACCTCCGGTATGAACGGTGTTAATTCTCCTTGCTTCGAGCGAGTGTTCATGGACTACCCGAACCAACTAAAGAAAACAAGTCAAACAAGGTAGAAGTAAAATTATACAACAAAATAAAAAGAAAGAAAAAATGTCCGAACCAACTTGTTCGCCTTTATTTTTAGCTTCACCGTAGGTTAATCCAGAAGTGAAAGCGCCTTTCTCTCTTGTCTTTTTCTTTGTGCAAATCCAGTCTTTGGTGTCGAAGGTTTAGCCCACCGACCAAGTAAATCAAGCGTACTCAATTCCATCCATCCTCTCCTTTCGATGTGGTACGGTGCGGTTTATAGAATAGGCTTAGCAAGGTCGAATCTGGGGACTAA
This sequence comes from Rehmannia glutinosa, assembly GCA_016081115.2. NCBI lineage: Eukaryota > Viridiplantae > Streptophyta > Magnoliopsida > Lamiales > Orobanchaceae > Rehmannia > Rehmannia glutinosa. The sequence continues at coordinate 78,198,415 of CM071934.1, forward strand.
TAAACTAATATACTAAATCTTGGATTATAATAGCCTTATTTTTATCTAGGCGTCGAAAGTGAGTGAGTTGTTTTTATAAACTAAAGCGAAATTTATCCTAAAAGAAACAAAGCAAAGAGTGGATTAAAAGATCAAGTATGAATGAATGGATTCTGGGTTATGGTTTGATTAATATCCCTTTTATTATCATTAATCAAACCAAAGTTAAACGTATTCTTCCCTATAGACCCGATCACAAAAGTAATTTATGCTAGCATCTCTACTCAACATGAGATATCCAACTCCCAAAAGTTCAAAAGATTATAAAGCCTCACGAATATTCACAGACTTCTCAATCATGCAATATATTCATGTCAAGTACTCATAGATCTAGTATTGAAACTCATCGGTTAGAATTATGAATCAATACATCAAATAAGTTAAACCAAACGCGTGTTGATAAAACAAGAATTAAAGCAAAGTACTTGAATAGGGTTGGAAAACATTAACTTCAATTGTCATTAATCATCAAATAAAAGTATGCATTAACCTACTCCCAAACCCGAGAATCACAAGAAGTTTAGCTAGACATAGAAAACAAATAATTCATAGACAAATTATCCATGTTCATGTCTACTAATTGAATGATAAAAATACTATGGAGTGAGTGAAACCGGGGATGATGACGATCACTCGATCTATCTTCAATCCTCGAAGGTGTGGTTGTGGTCTTGATCGATCTCTCCAATTCTCGGTGGAAAACTGCTCTTTTCTCCGCTTTCTAGGGTAAAAATCAGCGTATCCTTGTTTGTGGCCGCCCGTTTCTATTTGTACTTCGTTTGGGTGAAACCTAGTTCAAAACTAGTCGACTGCTTTTTCCCATGAGAGGAGCACGGGCCGTGCGCTAGGGCACGCCCTTGCCCGTCCGGTGCCGCACAAAACTTCAAATTCTTTGAAGGGAACACGTGTTTGGTAAATGGTTTTATAATGATTTTGATGATTTTGTTTTTACACCAAAACAATATTTTTAAAGGTTGTCCAAATACTCCTAAAATGATTTAAAATGGTTTTTAATATTTTCCGGAGTATTTCTTCAAGTTTATTTTCGACAAAATTGAGAACGCTTTTTATGTGATTTTGTGTCAAATGTTTTTACATCAAAACGATGTCCTGTATGTTGTCCTAATACTCCCGATTGGTCTAAAAATGTTTTTACTATTTTTGGAGTATTTCTTGAAGTTTACTTTCGATTTAAAATTGGACAACACATTTGTTTTTGGCTCGATCGGTCGCCCTATAGGGCAACCCGTACTGAGTTGAGTTTTGAAAAGAAAATGGGACGTAAGAAAAATGGGGGAGAGCGGCCGTCGACCCGGAGGTCGACCGGTGAGGGCGACCGGTCGACCCTATGGGCGGCGAGGGTGAAGGCGACCTCAAGAAGTTCGTGTTCTCTGTTTTGCATTTTGCCTACCCCCAACCGGTCCAACATGAGGGCGACCGTCGCCCCCGCAACCGGTCCCCCTGTGTAAATTTCGTAGAAATTACATTTCAAACTTATCTCTGTGACCGGTCGAACCCCTCTTTTGACAAAGAAACTATCCGTTGAGTTTGCAGACAACTTTTCCTTAATTTGAGGGGTTGATTTCTAATAACTCTTTTCTTCAATTGTCTTGGTATTTTTACAGAATTCATGTCCCCAAGAGGAGCCTATCTTGTATAAGACATCTTCTATAAATAGAGGAAGAATTGAAGCAACGCAACTAGAGAGAAAACTATAACACAACAAGATACACTCAAGAATACATTTGTTCTTACATTGTCTTATTTCTTGTTGTAATTTGCCTAGCTATTCACTTTCACATCCTTGAGGTCTAGGCTTAATTCTTGATTACACTTGCACTCATAATTGTATAATTCATTATCGAGTTGTAATCTTGAATTTTTGGGTTATCATTCAACACAAGATATCATTGTGAGTGTTCTTGTAGCTAGAACATACTTGGGTGATCTAGGTGTTAGGTGTAAGAAGATTGTGGTAATCTTCTTGTTGAGGTGTTGAAGAATTTGGTATTCTTCAAGGTTGAAGATTGTGGTAATCTTCACAAGGTGCCGTTGGAGATTGTGGTAATCTTCAAGAAGAGATTGTGGTAATCTCAAGGTGGTGTTGAAGAAGAGTGTGGTGTTCTTCAAGGTGTTGTTGTAAGTTGGTGTTGTATTAATTTTGGTAATTAATAAAATCTTTTTTTTTTGAAATCCATCTCGGATATCTTTGGGGTGGTAGAGGATTAGGCCCTAGGTGGGTTGAACCTCTATAAATCGGCGTGTGTTGTTTACATTCCGCACCTTTACTATTGTCTTTGAGCATTCGGTTAGAAAAAGAGGGTAAAATCGAAAAGATGGAGATAATCTATTCACCCCCCCCTCTAGATTATCGTAGCCGCTTGGACTTACAAGTGGTATCAAAGTCAAACTCTTTGGCAAGCTCGTTTCACATCGCGAGTGAAGAGGAACGATCGTCGACTACTAACAAGCTCACCTTTCGGCACCTCCACCACCAAGCCACCACTATTTGATTCCAAAAATTTTATATTTTGGAAAGAAAGAATGGAATGTTATTTACAAGGTTGCGGGTTCGATATTTGGAACATCGTCGTCAATGGAGAATCCATTCCGATGAAGAACACACCACACACCTCCAAAGGCTTCAAAGAGCTCAATGATGAAGAGAAGAAAATCATCTCCTTAAATGGTAAAGCTCTTAATATTTTACATTGTTCACTTACCACTTTGGAATTTGATCATGTTGTAGGTATTCGATCGGCACATGAAGTATGGCAAAAATTAGAAGCCATCTATGGAGTATTTGCAAATGAAAGGAGTCAAACAAAAGCATCTACTTCTCAAAGGTATACAATGTCAAATATAAGGAACAAGCCTCCAACAACTTCCAACTATGAAGAAGTTGAACATTGTCTTATGGGCATCGAAGAAGAAAACGAGGTATGTCTTAAACCCTCTACTTCCTATGATATTGTTATTCAAAATGATTATAGTGATTTGCAAAATGATTTTGATGATCTTCAAAATGAATTCCAAGACTTACTTGTTAAATACAAAAACTTGAAAAAGGAATTCAATGTTTTGAAAAATGAAAAGGATAATTTATTTACTTCTTATGAATCACTATCATGTGCTCACACCACCACACTTGACAAGGTTAGAAACCTTGAGAAAGAAAATAGTACTCTTGTTGAGGATATTAATTGCATGAAAAAGGATTTATCTAAATCCAACTTAGTCTGGATGAAATTGTTGATTGTTGTGATAATTGAAACTAGAACTTGATCATAAGTTTAATCTTTGTCAATCATATGAAAAAGAATCAAGTCTCTAAGCATGTTGGTCATTCTGCTCCTAGTATTATTACTTGCTTTTATTGCGGTAAAAAGGGTCATACGGTAAATACTTGTCATTTAGAAATAGCTCTAATTATTGTTGGAGACCTAAAAGTCTCAAAGCTAATCCTAAAGGACCCAAGCACTTGAGGGTACCACAAAATAATGTTTTATTAGGTACCGTGAAATAATAATCGAAGAAAATTCATACCGCCAAGAAGACATCAAATGACCAATTCATTTGATCAAATGAGAAAACATTTTCAACAAAGCCAATTTCAAGAAGAGGATATAATCAAAAATGGGAAGAACACAATCCTTGGAAATGACAAAGACATCATCAACAAGATGATTTCCAAAGAAGAAGAGACTATCAACAATGGGAAGGACAAAAATCTTGGAAATGGAGTAATCAAAGGAGCCATCATCAACAAAGTGACTTCTCAAGGGGAAGATATCATCAACAATGGGAACGGCACAATCCATGGAAATGGCGTAATTGGTAAACCGTATCTCCCTAGTTAAATATGCATTTTATTTTGTTATTATGCATGCTTTTATTTGTGTCTTAATTGCAAAATGAGTTTTCAAGTATTTATTTTTTAATTAAGGTCCTCAATATATATTTGTGCTTTTAAAATATTTTTGAAAAAGAAGACCTTACATGATGTTTTTAAAACTCTTGTGCATTTTTGTAGACTAAAGTGTGTTATCATCTCTTATGGATTTTTATGGCATGAGCTTACTTTATGATTTGTGCTAGATTTTCTTTAAGAATTGTGTAGGATTTACATATTTTCACAAATGGCCATTTACGTCATTATTTGTCAAGAAAGGCATGAATTATCGAGGTACGTTTACTTGTGTTACTCTTACTCTTATATACTCGATATATGTATTGCCATATGCCTATGTGCTTGTTTTCCATAGTATTTCATACAAGTGTCATTAAGAGGATTTTTAGATTTTTTGAATGGCACTATTCGATATTTGATTGCACATATTTGCTTTGTCAACTCTTGTTCAAATACTTCTTTTAAATGAGGTCTCAACTATCGGATTCTCAAATTTCAAAAGAGACCTTTGTAGCTCTCTTAAGCTTATTTGAACTTGCATGATTTATTAGACTCTTGATGCATAGTATGTGTTTCTTGCTTCATATATATAGTGTCTATTTCTACTATGCTCTTATGCAAGATATTTTGTGATTGATGATTGAGGCATGCTTTTACACTTTGGCTATTTTTTTCTTGCTTATATAAGCGATGCCATTAATGAGTTTATTAAGTTGTGTAGATGAGAAATGAAGTACTCCAAATATTAGTTACCTCAAAATATTTAGATGTAAATGTTCTATTATGAACACCTTAGATCAATTGGATGCCATATGATGATAGTGATGAAGAAGACAAAAAGGGTATTACGAACAAACTCGATGACCAAGGCAAGCAACATTGGTCGAACTAAAAGCGAGGTTAGTAGCTCGAAGGTATTTTCAAGAAGAAGGTAATTAATTTTGATGTAACATTTGCACTCATAGCACATTTAGTAGCTATTTGCATTTTACTTGCCCATTCTTGTTTTAAGAAAATTTCAAGCTTTACCAAATGGATGTTAAATCCAATTTTTTAAATGGTTTTATTCAAATAGAAGTCTATCGGAGTTTAAAATATTTTTGGCCAAATGATTTTTATAAATGGCCTTATACGGTGGATACAAGTACGAATATGGCTTGATGGACTTAGCTATTTTTGCAAAATTATTTTACAAAAGATAAAGTTGATACTACACTCCTTGTTTTGAAAAAGGGCAAGGTTGTTTACTTGTGCAAATTTATGTTGATATTATCTTTGGTGCTACTAATGATTCTTTGTGCAAGAAATTTTTAAGATGATGCAAGGTGAACTTGAGATGAGCATGATGGAGGAGCTCAATTTCTTGTTTGGACTACAAATTATTCAATGCCAAGAAGATGGTTATATAAGAACTCTTGAAGGAGTTAAGCATTGAAGAAAGAAGAATCATCTCAACGTCTATGGCTAAAGATTGACAAAGGTTGAGAAAAACATATCGGCCGACAAACAAATTCGAGGTATGTTTTCTTGTATTATTCCTATAGACTCGACATTCCATATGCCTTATGTCTATATGCTCGACTTCAAGAACCATCCCAACGAATCTCATTAAAGTGCCGTTAAAAGAAATTTTCAAATATTTGAACGGCACTTCTTCTTATGACTTGTATATCCAAAGTATTAAAACGCGTTATTATTTTTCGGGATAACAAGTCCGGTGTAACTTTTATTTTTCAAAATATGGTTCGTCATAATCGAACTAAACATATTAAGATTCGATATTTTTAAGGGGATTGCATGTTTTAACAAAAACTTGAAGATGTGTTTAATTCCGTCTCAAAGATAACTCGCAGATCTTTTAATCGCTCACCGCCGGAGTATTTTACCTCATTTCGAGCTTGATTATGGCATAATGTATATTGAATGAGGTCTACGTTTGCATTTTGCACGTTTTTAAAACTTAGGGCGAAAAATCGGATTTTTGGATCAAACTGGATTTTTAGAGAACTCAAACGTGGGCTGTTGACGGGGCAAGGACGGCCGGTCGCCCTTGCCGCCGTCGCCCTTGCCCATGACCTGGGTCGCCCTAAGGGATTTTTTGGTTTAAAATGGTTATGTTTTCCGACTTAGCATTTTTGGCTTTTTGATTCATTTTTCGTCCCTTTTGCAAATTTCACACAATTCACTTCAAATGAGTTTTGTTGCATGAATTACATAGTTTGGGGATTGTCTAGCTCGATTATCATCATCATTGCTCGTCTTTACCGATCTAATGGTAAGAATTCTACTTCCTTAATCTCAATTGGGTTGAACCTTGAGAACTTGGCCTATATGTACTATCTTGATGAAAATAGTATATGTTTGTGATAAGGTTATTGATTGTTGATGAATGATATTTATTAAATTGCATTTGGTGATGAAAAACTTGGCTTGATTTCATTTACAAGGGCTATATATATCTTTTTCAATTTTGACGCCCGCCAAGTGTTCGATAAAACACTTCAATGAAAAATTCATCTACATGTTCGATAAACATTTTAGAGATCATGTTTTGCTTATCAAATGATACTTCATAAGCTTCTACAAGTCGTATAATTCGACACTTCCCTCTATTTGGTTTAAAAGCTTCAATGTTCAAAATAGCTCGATACATCGGTTTAGTTGCGCACTTTGATATGAATATATGATGTATTTATCATGCTAACATTCTTTTGATGATTCCAAAGGGGAGAAACAAGTTATAAACTCTTTAGCTCAAAGAAGCTAAGATAAGCTTAACGAAAAAGAAGCTATAAGCTATGGCTTCATATAGCCATAAGTTGTGGATCATATTTAGTCCACTTGGTGCATTATGGTTATGTATGAATCATGGTCCATTGGTTGTAGTATGGACTTATATACGGTTCTAATGATGTCTCTTTGTGGGGAGCTTTTAAGTTTTTGATACTTAAGCTCAATATCGAAAAGCTAAGATTTTAGCTTATGTTGAAGTTGCTTCTATATTACTCTTGTTGTGTATATTGATAGGGGAACATTTGCTATATGTGTTTTGAATATCTCTACTCCCATCCTTGTGTTTATATTGCGCGGAATGTTGTCGCTCTCAACGGATATTTAGTTTTGACCAGGGAAAACTTGTTTTGTTTTCAAAATCGCCTCTCAAAATTGTTTTGTTTTCAAAATCGGCCTTGTTAATTTGTTTTGGTTTGTAATCATCAAAAAAGGGGAGATTGTTTGATAAATGGTTTTATCATGATTTTGATGATTTTGTTTTTACACCAAAACAATGTTTTTAAAGGTTGTCCAAATACTCCTAAAATGATTTAAAATGGTTTTAATATTTTCCGAAGTATTTCTTCAAGTTTATTTTCGACAAAATTGGACAACGCTTTTTTATGTGATTTTGTGTCAAATGTTTTTACATCAAAACAATGTCCTTGTATGTTGTCCTAATACTCCGATTGGTCTAAAATGTTTTACTATTTTTCAAGTATTTCTTGAAGTTTATTTTCGATTTAAAATTGGACAACACATTTGTTTCGTGCTCGATCGGTCGCCGTATAGGGCAACCGTGCGTACCTGAGTTGAGTTTTGAAACAGAAAATGGGACGTAAGAAAAATGGGGGAGGTCGCCGGTGAGGGCGGCGAGTGCTCAAGACACAGCCTCAAGAAGCTGTGTTCTCTGTTTTGCATTTTGCCTACCCCCAACCGGTCCAACATGAGGGCGACCGGTCGCACCCTACAACCGGTCCCCTTGTGTAAATTTCGTAGAAATTACATTTCAAACTTATCTCTGTGACGGTCTAACCACTCTTTTGACAAAAGAAACTATCCGTTGAGTTTTGGACAACTTTTCCTTAATTTGAGGGGTTGATTTCTAACAACTCTTTTCTTCAATTGTCTTGGTATTTTTACAGAATTCATGTCCCCAAGAGGAGCCTATCTTGTATAAGACATCTTCTATAAATAGAGGAAGAATTGAAGCAACGCAACTAGAGAGAAAACTATAACACAACAAGATACACTCAAGAATACATTTGTTCTTACATTGTCTTATTTCTTGTTGTAATTTGCCTAGCTATTCACTTTCACATCCTTGAGGTCTAGGCTTAATTCTTGATTACACTTGCACTCATAATTGTATAATTCATTATCGAGTTGTAATCTTGAATTTTTGGGTTATCATTCAACACAAGATATCATTGTGAGTGTTCTTGTAGCTAGAACATACTTGGGTGATCTAGGTGTTAGGTGTAAGAAGATTGTGGTAATCTTCTTGTTGAGGTGTTGAAGAATTTGGTATTCTTCAAGGTTGAAGATTGTGGTAATCTTCACAAGGTGCCGTTGGAGATTGTGGTAATCTTCAAGAAGAGATTGTGGTAATCTCAAGGTGGTGTTGAAGAAGAGTGTGGTGTTCTTCAAGGTGTTGTTGTAAGTTGGTGTTGTATTAATTTTGGTAATTAATAAAATCTTTTTCATTTTGAAATCCATCCCGGATATCTTTGGGGTGGTAGAGGATTAGGCCCTAGGTGTGTTGAACCTCTATAAATCGGCGTGTGTTGTTTACATTGCGCACCTTTACTATTATCTTTGAGCATTCGGTTAGAAAAAGAGGCGAAATCGAAAAGATAGAGATAATCTATTCACCCCCTCTAGATTATTGTAGCCGCTTGGACTTACAGAAGTGGTCGTGCGCTATAGCACGACCAGCCCGTGCTTGTAGTCGAAGGTTGAAGCTCAATGTTTGGGGCACACGGGCCGTGCTAGGGTCGCACGCCCGCCGTGCGCTCTACTACACTTGATACTCGACCGTTTTCTTTCGTTTTTTTCGCCCAGTTCGTCTGACTTCTTCTCGATTCAACTCCGAACTTTGTACTTTACGTCATGTATTGGCGGTTCTTTATCGCAGTGTTCTGAATTGTTGCCAAAATGCTATAATTTATCAATCAATTCCTACAAAACGAGCAAAGCGTAATACCTTTTCCACAAAACATGAATAAAGCCCTATTTACTCATGTAATGCATGCATATCAACACATTCTAGCCAAAATTAAGCCCAAAATACATGCAAAATACATGCCAATCATCTAGTCCAGTAAAGACGTGGACTATGAACCTAGGCCTAAGCCCAAGCTTTGTCTAGTCCAACAGCTGGTGCATAATCTTAGGTGATTTGCGCTCACCTCAACATAACATAGTTTATAATCCACCTTAAATTTGATTAAATTCTCCAATTAGGTAGTAACTAATCACATTTCCAATCTATGAAATACCCATTTCAACGTGCACTATATGTATCAATTTATCACTCACCAACAAATTAGTTTTGATAAGTTGATGATATTATGCTCATCTAATCAATACATAAATTGTGTATTTGCCATTTAATTCCTCCAAAATTAAATCATCGGTCATCTAAAAATTGGTCAAGTCAAGTCCAAACTCAACTTCTCAAACCAATTTTCTAACGATCCCCACATAAGTGGAAATTGATGCATGCAAATATGCGAGACTCAAGTGCAAAGTTGTAGGTCCCAAGGGGTGTAAGTGTAAGGTTTAGAAGGGGGTTGAATAAACCTTACCAAATTTTCGATTTAGTCCTTTTAAATATACGAGTTGATTCTACACGAGTTGTGTCCTTGATAGACAATGAATTAGTCACTCAAGTAGAGTTAATCTCTCTCAAACTGGTCAAATTTGAGCTGTTGATGGAGTAACTCAGTTGTTGGCTATAATTTGACTCAATTGTGGTTTTGTTTTTTGGAAGACTTGACACCCTTAAGTTTGATTAAGCAAGATTTTAGAGCTTGATTTAGTACTTATAAATTATCAAGGTGGATAGCAAATTTATCGTGAGATATAAGCGATTAATAATGCAAGAATTAAAGTCTTTCAAGAGTAAATGACACAATAAAAATTTTTATAGAGGTTCGAAGATGGGGTAATTCTTCTACTCCTCTCTTCTCCAACTCGGAGGAATCCACTAAGTAATGATCATTTTACAAAGTGGTAACAGTCCGGATACAAGTCTTGATCACAACAAACCGACTTGATCCTTAGGGACTCGATGAGACGCCTTGATCACTCACCAAGCTCTCGCAAATGCGACTCGGCTTCTTCACAGGCAGGCCGCTTTGTTACTGACTCACTTGCTCAAGCTCTTTGGATTTGATCACGAAGCCCTCCAAAAGCTTAAGACTTGGTTCAACCTTGAACCTTTCTACAATCCTTCCCGGAATGTAGACCCTTTTCTTCAAAAGTTTCCTCTTCAACTGATTGAAGTTCTCTTTCCTTCACGGTGAGTGTTGGATTGATGTACTTCGTAATGTAGGCTTGAGGATTGAGAATATTTCAGTTTTTCTAATATGCTTGTATATCTCACATGTGTGTCCTTCTCAAACAAACTCCTCGGCCTTTTATAGTGAACATTCAAAAATTTGCCCATTGAAGAGATAGGCTTATTTTTTAAAGTCACTTTGCGTCGTTGGCTTGTCTTGTTGCGAGTTCTTGGAATTGCCATTTCCTCGTATGAATTGTTCTTTCACCTTTTGAGTTCGACACGGTGTAGTGCTTCCCATTGGTTCATTCCTTTTGCACGCTCGGGTGAGCACTCGAGAAAGGTGGTATGGAGATATTACTTGTTTAAGTAAATCTCTTGATTTTCGCAAGGCAACGGTTCTTTTCTGATTATCTCGACTTATTTGCATTTCCTTGCTTTCCCCAGGTGACTTAGAGTCAGCTACCAATCATTGGATGACTCTTGTCACTTCAACTTGAGACTTGGCTTCTCTTGAGTTGACTTGGTGATGCTCCACCACCAGTGCATCTCACCGCTTCTCCAAAGAGAGTTCTGTCTACTCTTCTTTGCCATACTCAAATTGTCTCGCAATGAGTCTTCCTTCAAGTCTTGATTTGTCTTCTTGCATGTTAGGGCGTGGCGACTTAACTCGGCTTGGCCACTCTATTGTTACAATGCATTTTACAACAAGAAATTGGGGTGCCAACTTTCTATTCTAAGTTTTACATGGCATTCATCAAAATCTAAACAATAAAATTCCTAACAAAAGTCATCCGGGACAATATTGCATCAGGATAGGTAGTTTGTTGCTTTGAACCTTCCTTAGTAAATATCATCGGATATATGCGAAGCTTAGTGAAATAATCTCTTGAACTACTATGTCTTTGTGTATACTAAGATAATGATATTCACACAATAAGATCCCCGACCCGTCTGTTCTAATGTTGTGCCCGTTTTGGCCATGGACAACTCTTTGGATTCATAAGTGTTTACATTTAAAGTGACCCTCACACTTATATGGATGATCTCCCATCAAGATTAGCATGTAATAGTCTATCTTTACAAGGTCCAAGAATAATTAAAAATGTATAAGACTTAACCTCACCACACTTCTAAGGTTTATGCACTTGGATTGCTCTATAGGGATGGGTTTAAACATATACTTCCAAGTGCCCGATGAAATTTCATAGCTAATTAGTTTTCTCACTGAATCAAGTTCTTAGAATCTTGAGTCCTCATGGTTGGGCTCACTATGGTCATTCTGTAATTTGTGGATTTTAAACTCATTCCCTCTAGCAATTTGTACAATTGATCTTGGCTTAGCCCTTTCATAAGTGGATTCGGTAAATTCCATTTGAGATCAACAGTCTTACGATATTATGTCTTACGATAAATATGTCTAGACTTATCATTGTACTTATTACTTTGTGACCTACCAATCATTGTTTGACTATGTAATTAATCATCACGATAGGCTCGGCATGGTATGCACAGTGTTCCAACATGGAATGTTTTCCAAGAAATTATTAAGCCATCACTTCTTAATAGCTTTATCTAAAGTTTCATATTCCATGGTGGACTGGCTATGCACGTTTGCTTTATGGATTTCCATGACAGCTTGACTCCACCACGACCAATAGTGTACATGTATCCACTTATGGATTAGGAGTCTTTCATGTTCGATATCCATCTTGCATCACAATACCCTTCAAGCATAGCTAGGTATCGTGTGTATACTGCCCATGACCTAGGGTGTACTTCAAGTATCTTAAAACTTTTTTCAAGCTTCTAATGTTCATTGCTTGGATTACCCATAAGATTTGGTCCTGAAAAGTTTGCTATGTACATCAGACTCCCAAAGATCCTTTAGTATTTCAATTGAGCTAATGGGTCGTCTTTATTCACTTCAAGATGCATGCCCATAACAATGGAGTTCTAGCCAGAGGCACGTCATACAAATTATACTTAAGCATTTTCTCAATATAATGAGATTGTGTCAAAACAATATCCTTAGACGTCCTTTCGATTTTGATTCAAAGAATCACAACGACTAACTCCGTGTTTTGCATATTATGACATAAACATATGATGTTCCCTTAACATAGACATACTTGTCACACTCATTGATTTTAAATCAATTTGATAACCTCGTGTTATCAAACATTACGTGCCACTAATTCAGAGCTTGCTTTAGTCCAAACAGTGACCTAACTAGCTTGCACACCTTTTGGCTACAAGCCAGACTTTCTACTTGTTAAATGATCCATCAACTATATATTTCTTCTTTAGGATCTATTACATCCTAAAGGTTTACAACCCGGGGAAATCAACCAACCTCACATGGTGTTATACATGATGAACTCAATTTCTTGTTGAATGGCTTCTTTCGAGTAGAGCATTTGGCACAGATAGAGCCTCATGAATCGTTCTTGCCTCACCATCAATCAACCCATGATCAAATGTTTAGACAATTCTAGTCCTTTTATTGCACCTTCGTTCATCATCTTTCGGTGAACAACTACTTGCGGTTCTTGAGTTCTCTTTTTCAAACTCGTCATCTACCTTTCCTTTAGAAGGGTATACATTTTAAAAGAATATAACATCCCTTGATTCAATCATTGTTCCTACTGATCACATTAGGGTTTTTATTTTCGTGAATTAGGAAATAATTTCACTTGTTTAGGTTCGGTATTTCGAGCTTTGCTAAGCACCCCCACACTTTAAAGTATTGGTAATAAGACTTTTGGCCTTTCCACGACCTTTAAATGGGATTTTATACAAAATGTGGTTCATTGTTGGATCGACTTCCCCATATTTTTTCGACATAGCATCAAACTAATCAACATAGCGTTCAACATTTCCTTCAATATTTGATTTTTATTGTTCGACCTCTAAACACCTAAAATTAATCTAGCGACACTCGCAAGAGCACGAGATCAATCATAGTGTAGCAAGTTGACCAAAGTTGTCCCTCGTGGAAGACTTAGGTGGCAAATAATTATTATGCAACATAAATAGCATAAAATAAATCTTAAGCACTCTAACCAAATTTGTGATTTTAATTAACTAGAAAAAACAATAAAAAGACCAATTAAAACTAAACACAATTAAACCTGGAGAAAAACGATATGGATAAACGCGTCAGGATTTTAATTATCTCATCAAACTTGCAAGCGAGAATATCAACTAATTGATCATGCGATTAACAACTATAACAAATAGGTAAAAACTAGGCCTAGATCGATAAACAGATTTGCCTCGGCATTTTCGACTCTCCATACCAAGACTTGTTAATTTGCCTGAAGAATCTAACTTGTTCCACACGCATTGTTTCTTCTTTGTTGCCACCATTCCCTTATTCTCGATTGTTATGCCTCTCGGTCGGTACGAAGGTTGGCATCTCTGTTGTCGATCGCATGTCCAAAGAGGCGATGCCTCTCCATCCGTTCAACCTCAAAAAGCGATTGCCTTGAACACTTCTCGAATTTCGTTGATTCTTCCGTTGCGGTGATGGCCATACAAACATCAAAGTCATAAGCGGTTTGGAACTATGGTGCCCGATAAAAAAGACGGAGTGGTCTGCGTGATATCGTGCGCTCATTCTCTCGACTCTTCATGGAAGTCGGGTACCTCCGAGAAAAAGGAAAGGATTCAATAAAAGATTCATCACCGCCCACCGGGATTTGTTCGATGATGAGCGGTGCGCGTGAAGTTCTTTTAGGAATCGACCTGCCGAGCTTGAGGGGCCGCGCGGTGGTCTCCGGGTTGGTGGGTTTTGTTGTGAAGTAGACCGGCTTCTTTGAGCCTCAATTTGTCTTAAACTTCGTTGGTCTCGGTGATTTTTCCATTTCGATGATCGGTCCTCGGCCTTATCGAAGCGTCATCGGACGATGATGAGATTTCCATTGGTGGCTCATCATCAAAGTTAAACGTTTGACGAGTAGTCTTGGGATCGACTTGCTCGTGCTTGGAACATTCGCAATTGAGTCTTTTGGATTTGTCACGGGGATGACTCTTTTCTTCTTCTTCCGATCCCGGAAAAGTGACATCGGGATTGTCCACGGGAATCATGAAGTGCGCTTATCTCCTTCTCGGATGTATCGATGATAGCGGGAGGGATGTTCTCTACTACGACTTCTTTACCAGGGAAGTCTCAACCTCCCGTGGGCCTTGATACCTCCAGCTAGCGGTCTCAACTGCGGCGAGGTTTGGTCCTCCCTTTCGACAAATGTCATTTTGTCTTAGGGTCTTCTACGGTGGCATCCATTGGAGTCTCAACCCCATGGATTGCACTTTCAACGCCAGTGTTAACTCCGGCTGTTTCCTCCTCGTGCCTCGACCGCATCAAGCCGTCATTAGCCTTCGTAGTAGCGGTTGGCACCTCGGTGAGAGTCTCAATCGTCCGAGCTTCGTTGATGGTAACTTGTTGTTCTTCTTGTGTTTGTAATTTCTCTTCTTCGCCTCTTTGATTCTTTGTGGAGTCATCCGCAAAGATCCTCCGCCTAGGCTGCGGTGGAGGAGTTTCCCCCACCGGTGGGCGCACTAGCCGAGTGACTTGGAATGGGGTCACTCATCTCCAAACTCCCGGCTGTTTCTTTTGAATGTTCAGTAGTTGGGGCAGGTGGTAACACACCTTCAATAGGGGTTGGCTCTCTTTGGGGTCCCCATTATCCCGGTTTCATCGCCAAGTCCCTTATTGCTTCTTCCGAGTGAGTGGGAAGTGGTGGCAGCAACAACATTAGCTATTTGTTGAACTACTCCCATTGGATCGATTTCCAATTTGTGTTCGAGGACTCTCCTGGTCCCTCCATCGTCTTTGCTCGTGAAGGATTCGGGATTCATGCAATGCTTGCTTTGCATTTGCAACTCTTCTTTAGCAAAGCATTCTCCGGTTCTCATCACCGCTCGAGAAGACATCAAGAAGAGGATGTGTGTGTTACGTGGTGCGGAGATAGGGCGCGATGCTTGCCTTCTCACGTGCTTCGGCTTCTTCGACTTGATTTTCTCTCTCCTTGTCCTTGTAGATCTGCGGGATGTCTCGTGCGATTGTCTTCATCCGTAGCCGGGAGCACAAAAGATAGTTAATCGAGGAAATTTAGCGAGTTCCTCTTCTTCTTCTATAAACTCGGTCGTTGGAACTGTTCCTTGACTTACTCAACTTCCATTTCCTCCACTCACGCAGACGATTTTGGATGTC
This sequence comes from Rehmannia glutinosa, assembly GCA_016081115.2. Lineage (NCBI taxonomy): Eukaryota > Viridiplantae > Streptophyta > Magnoliopsida > Lamiales > Orobanchaceae > Rehmannia > Rehmannia glutinosa. Next base: position 78,213,859 of record CM071934.1, read on the forward strand.
CGGGTAAGGTGGGGATAGGATCATCACATCACTATCCGCTTCTGGCAGGTTTTCTTGTGTTTGTTTGTGTGAACTACGAGTTGTGTCTTGAGTTGCCTCGTTGATCGCCTTCGGCCAGACTTGGCTGTTTCATCAATTACATCGAGACTCTACTTCTCCGGCGATCTCCAGTCTGCTCTAGCCGAGTGGCGACTCATTTGGTTTCTCCACTCGGAGCGCTTGATAATTCGTCTTCGTCTCTAGTTTGTACCGGGAATTTCTGGTTCGAGAGATGTTGTCTTTCGAGTCTTGTGCGGCGGGGTCTTGGTGTTTGTTTTCGAGGAGCCGCCGTCTTGGCTTGTCGATTCTCCTCCTTTTGACGATCGGAGAAGGTATTTGTGAGTCCTTCGACCCGGCTGCTGCAGGGCGGGAGACACGAGCTGGCCGGGCGGTGACTCGCTGCAGCGGGCGGGAGCATGTTTGGTTTTCTTTCTGCAGGGCGTGATCTTCTTAGCAACAAGTAGGGCAGGGCGACTTTCTTCTTAATTTGGAGAGGAAACAATTTGTATCTTGGGGTCGGTGATTCCCCCTCTTTGGTGTCGCTCTCTTGGCGTAGGCTCTCTCTTCGAGCGCGAGAGAGGTTTGCGAACATCCTCTTGTTAACATGGAATGCTTTCCCATGTCTAAGAGGACTCCTTTCACCTCCAATATGTGGCCAATCACTAGGCCATATCCGAGGATCCTCCAAATGACCCATCTTCTTTGAAGGACTTGTTTCCCACGTTCGCGAGTCTTGTGTAGACAAACTCAGCCCGGTTTATCTTCTTTTCTTCGATGATTGCAGCCATTACAATCATCTTTGCCTTTGATTGATTGGTCAAAGCCGCCAAATTTGATGTCGATACATTTGGCAACTATGTCCAACAACTTGTGATAATCCTCCTTCGGAGGTCTCTTGTTTTCTTTGTGTATATTATTTTATCAAAGCAAAGTCGGACTTGGATATTTCTTTCCATGCGTCACCCAAGTTTACATCGCTTCTTTAATCTCGGATGCTCCTTCCTGGCGGTAGTGAGCAATATTCACCAAATCTTGGCGAGAGATAGTCACCGCTTTCCGTGAAGAGATGACTTGATTCCTTCATCGTGAATTTCAGCATTCACGTAGAATTGTGCGACCTCCTCCACATAGGTCATCGGATATTCTAACGTTAGAAACGGTTTTAGTCCCGGGGCGTTTCCAACTTCTCGGCAATTTTCTTCACCAGGGTGTCGTCGGACCCTGTTTCATCATTCGTCGAAATCCACCGTAGAACCGGTGTGGATCGCTTTCCTAACTTGGTAAAGTCATAAGTTGGTGCCATTTTCGGGATTATATCAAGGAAAAACTCGAGAAAAATGATTTGAAGATAGATAGGGTTTCGAGAGTATTTTGCCTTTGCTTTTGAGAGAAAGAGATGAGCAGGTTTTAGAAGTGTGAGAGAGAAACGGGCGAAAATGGTTTAAATATGGTTTATGAAAGGGCGTGCGGGTGGTTTTGAAATGTGATCGAAATCAACGGCTTGGATTTCGACGCCTATTGAGCATTTCATGTCTCGTATTTAATGCGGTGACATTTATATCCAATCATAAGCTTGGTGTGCAGCTTTATGCCTGCGTACACATCATCATTATCGACGTATTCCTTAAAACATTCCGCTTAGTCAAAACGATTGCGTTTTTGTCACTTTGCTCATAAGTTATTGACTTATCCCTTAGCCGATTTAACTCTACTTCTCACAGATTCTCTTAGTGACTCGGCTATCGGTGACTTGGTGTAGTGACTTTCCCGTCTGGTGATTCTTGGTGATTACGATTTTTGACTCTTTTTCACCCTTTTTTGTTCCATTTCTCTTCTTTGATTCGTGCCCCAGTGTCACCACTCAATTAGCCCCAACTCATGCTTGAGTTCTTCAAATCTTGACTCACATAGTGGTTTTGTGAAGATGTCGGCTAGTTGTTTATCGGTTGAGATATATTCCAGGATGATGTCCTTCTTTTCAACATGATCTCTTATGAAGTGATATCCGACATCAATATGTTTTGTTCTTGAGTGCAACACAGGATTTTGAGTGATTGCAATTGCACTTGTGTTATCACACATGATTGGAATTTCTTTTTCTTCAACTTCATAGTCTCTCGATTCTTTGTCTCATCCATAGGACTTGGTACAAATGTTTGCCCTTGACTATGTATTCTGCCTCGAGTTGTAGAGGTGGCTATTGAGTTTTTTGCTTGCTAAACCAGAAATCACTGTTTCTAGCATTTGACATGTGCACGAAGTGCTCTTCCTGTCCACTCGCATCCAAAGATAGTCGAGGAATACGAATAGCCAATTAGCTTGAATCCACCTTCCTTTGGATACCATAGCCCCTTCTTGGCTTCCTTTCAAGTATCTCAATATTCTCTTAGTTGTCATATGGCTCTCTTTTGGAGCAGATTGAAATCTTGCACATACACCTACGACAAAGGTGATGTACGGCTGCTTCTTTGTGAGATAGAGCAATGATCCGATAAGTGCTCTTTATCTTGTTTGATCTACTGAGGCTTACCATCCGCATCCATGTCCATTTTGATTGATGTGTTCATTGGTATTTTTACGTAAGACTTCTCCTCCATACCAAACTTCTTCATTAAATCTCTGGTGTATTTTGTTTGACTTATGAAGGTTCCATCCTTGTTTGTTTCACTTGGAGTCCAAGGAAGAATGTCGACTCTCCCATCATGCTCATTTCAAATTTACTTTGCATGAGGTTTGAGAACTTTTCACACATTGACTCTTTGTTAGTGGATCCAAAAATGATGTCATCCACATATATTTGAACAAGCAAAGTATACTCTTTTTGTCTTGAATTACGAAAAGTGTTCTATCTACTTTTCCTTTTGTGAATCCATTTTTAGTTAGGAATTGTGACAAGGTATCATACCATGCTCGGGTGCTGTTTCAATCCATACAAAGCTTTCTTGAGTTTGTACACCTTATCTCCAAGAGTCTTCCGCTCAAATCCTGGAGGTTGTTCAACATACACTTCTTCTTCCAATAAGCCATTTAGGAATGCACTCTTTACACCCATCGATATACAATGAAATTCTTGTGAGTGCATAGGCAAGAAACATCCTTATAGCTTCCAATCTTGCTACGAGGGCAAATGTTTCATCAAAATCTATCCCTTCTTCTTGGCAATATCCTTTGGCTACTAGTCTTGCTTTGTTTCTTACCACAGAACCTTCCTCGTTCATCTTATTTCTGAACACCCATTTGGTTCCAATAACATTTTGATGTATGGGTCTTTGCACTAATTCCCAAACTTTATTTCTCTCAAACCGATTGACTCTTCTTGCATAGCTTGAATCCAATGTGTGTCGTCCAATGCTTGTGACACATCTTTGGGCTCTATTTGCGAGATGAAACATGTGAACATGGCTTCTTGTTGAGTTCTGAATCTTGTTTTGACACCTTCTCTTATATCTCCAATGACAAGTTCGGTGGATGGTCTCTCGGCCATCTTACATCGAGTTGGAGTAAGTTAGCTGGATTGATCGACTTGCGGTTTGTGTTGTTGTGGTCGGCTCTCTCGTAATCACTTAGCATTTGCAAATTTTCCATTTGTTTTTGAGATTGACTATCTCATCTTCTTACGAATTGATAATTCGATTTACCAAAGATAGGGACTCTTCATGCGGTTGGATAATTGACTTATCGGTGACTCTTCAATGTCTTCTCCATTTATATTTGGCTCATCAAATACCACATGAATGGATTCTTCCGCAACCATAGTCCTTTTGTTGAGTATTCGTAGGCTTTGCTTTTTCGGTGAGTATCCTAAGAAGATACCTTCATCGACTTTAGCATCAAAAACCTTTAGATTGTCTTTGCCATTGTTGTGGATGAAGCATTTGCATCCAAATATTACGAAATATGCAACATTTGGTTTTCTTCCGATCCGGATCTCATAGGGAGTCTTTGTCATGTTGTCTATTTATCATACATCTGTTTTGAGTGTAGCAAGTTGTGTTGATTGCTTGACCCAAAATCTTTTTGGTAACTCGCTTGACTAACATGGTCCTCTTTGCTTCTTTGAGGGTTATGTTCCTTCTTTTCGCAACTCCATTCTTTGTGGAGTCCTTGGCATTGATAGTTCATGACCAATACCATTCTCAATACAAATCGAGTTATTATTCCATTGACAAACTCGGTTCCTCTATCCGATCTTATTTTGATAATGGTTTGACTCTTCTCGTTTTGAATCCTTTTCATCATTTGTGGTAGTTTTTGTAGAGTTTCTTTCTTCTTACACATGAATATTGTCCATGTATATCTTGAGTAGTCATCTACTACCACCAAGGTATATTTCTTTCCACTTATCTTGGCAGGTTCCATTTGGGCCTTATAGATCCATATGAAGCGGATGCAAAATTCTTGTTGAGGATGGGCATGTCTTTTCTTTGAATGACGACTTGATTTGTTTTCCCTTCGACATGCGTCACATATACTCTCCTTTTTGTATATTGAGTCCGGAAGTCCTTCCACAAGATGACTCCTTGCCGACATTGTTAATCGTTTTGAAATTCGGGTGACTCGGCTTTTTTGTGCCACGCCAACTTGATTGATTGTACTCTTTGCTAGTAGAGCAGTGCTGGGTGTTGCGAGTTGACCAATCCACGACATACATATTCTTCTGTCTACATCCTTGCGGCAAAGACAACTTCATTTGATTCAATATTTTTGATTTGGCATATACCCATGTTGAATCCAACATTGTAGCCCCTTGTCACAGAGTTGACTTATGCTCGTAAGTTGAAGTTAAGTCCTTCAACATATGCAACATCTGTGATTTCTAATCCATTCCTCTTGATGGATCCAATGCCTCTTATTTCACCAGGAGCTTCATTTCCTCCAAATATGACTTTTGCTCCTTTAACTTCCTTGAATTTTGACAGATTTTTCCTATTTCTGTCATATGTCCGGAACGACCACTATCCATGTACCAGGTTCCTTGGCACTCACCGTCCTTGAACTCCGCAATCAAGGAAATTAAGTTTTAGGTACCCATACTTGTCCGGGTCCGAGGGGTTAGAATTGTAAGATGATCCAACCAGCCTATAACCAAATGATTTTACTCTAAGGGGTTGCCATCTATCGATTGCCATAATCATAATTAATTCGCAAATTGCTTGGGGATTCTAGGTTCATACAAATTTGTCTCTTTTGTCTCGTATTCTGCATATGTGTTTTAGCAATTGCCTTCCTTGGGTAATTGTGGTGTCTTTGAGTGTAGTGCATAGGTGCATATGTGTCTTTGATGAAAGCTCTTATACTCTTGGAATGGCCTTTCTTTGAGTTCTAGGCCTTTGCCATTTGGGCTTATATTCCATAAGTCTATCTTTGATGGTTCACATTATTCCAATCACTTGGCTTGGATATTTTCTACCATTCCCATCATTTGTATTTCTTTTATGGATTTTCGGGGTTTTTGGTAGCTCTCGCTTCTTCTTTACTGAGTATTTTTTGTTTGGAGTTTCTTTGAGGGACTCATTTGAATCTTTTCTCACTGTCCTTTCAGTAGCACTCAATCGGGTCATTTTCCTTTTCCTTTATAACCAAGGCCAGTTTGCTTATTATTGTGCTTTGGAGTGAATGTGTGTGCAACATTTAGAGTTTTGGATTTTTCGGACTCTTCATGACTTGAAGATCCTTTTTCCAAAATTACTTTTGAGGTTTGACATAGCACAGAGGAATTAAATCTAAGCATGTCTTGTCTCCACATTCTCTTTGACTCATAATAAGATCATCCAATGATTTAGATGCCTTAGTGAATGAAGCAATAACATTCTTGAGGTCATTCTCCTCTTTTCTATAGCGGCAATTTCTCGCTATTAATTTAGCATTTTCAACCTTTAAACTTTTATTCTCATCACTATTTGACTTAGAGTACTCGGCTCCTTAGTCAACTTTGAGTTTGACTTTTGAGTAGGTTGTTTTCCTCATTCAATAGTGTGTGTGAGGATTTAATGTGTTCAAAAGCTTTCATCATTTTGCCTAATGAATCATAAAGATCAGTGGGTGATGAAGTGTGTGTGTCACGGTCACTATCATGGTGTCCGAGTTTGATGAGTTAGATTGTACCTCATCTTCTTGGTCGAGGTTGATATTGTTCCTTGGCCATCAAGCAAATCAGGGCTTCTTCTTCAGAGTCACTTGAGTAGTCGGCTTCATCGCTCTCAATCATTTGTCTCTCTTGACTTGGTTTGTCTCGTGATCTCTGCAGCCATCATTGCCTTTTTCTTTTCTTGTCTTCTTTCTCTCAAGACCTTTCTTCTTCATCCTCGTCTTGTTGACTACGGGATATGAGCGATCCCAATGGCATAGTGACCTGGTTGTCTACAGTTCCAACATAGATATTGACTTTTGATCACTCTTTCCATTCTTGAGTTGTCACCCTTTGATACTCAACTTTTTGATGATCATTCTCTTGGTTGGCTGTCTTCCCTTGATTTGGAGGGAGCCGAGTGTCTTACGGAAGATTCACCTTTCTCTCTTGTAGTTCTTATTGAAGAACTTGTTGAACCTTTTAACCATCGTATTATTTTTCCGGGTCAATGACTTCTTTGACCTCTCGCTCTCTTCCTATCTTTAACAATTAGAAGCGAGTTGTTTTGGGTACAATTGTCTCTTCCGGGTCTTTTCTTCTCGGCTCAAACTCGTAGGCTTTGAGGTCCGAGAATAACTCATGGTTGGATGTCTTTGATAGGTCCATGGAATGTCTCGAGTGCCATGACCTTCATTTCCCATTCATTTGGAAGACTTTTAGGATCTTCATACACATTTCTTCTGTGTATATTCATTTCCAAGTGCGAGATAGCTCATTTGTGATTTACGTGAACCGAGCATCCAGTTGATCCAGGTTCTCTCCGAGATCATTTTGAAGTTTTCAAATTTCTCAATATGACCATTTGATAATTTGTTTTCTTTGATTTGCTCACGAGCCTTCACAAATCAATGTCACTTATCCCGCATTTCCTTAGCCGTTTTGCATGATTTGACTTTATTGAACATGGCTTTGTCAAGGTTTTGTAAAGGATGTCCTTGGCTACATTATGCAGGTTGTATCTTTTTCTGTCATCATTTGTCCACTCAGTTCTTGGTTTTCAACCATGATCGTGCGGGAGAAGCATCTTCTTCTCTTTCACTTGCAACTCTTAAATGCGGTTGTGTTCACCTTTAATATTTGCAGAGGCCCATCTTCTATCACTATCCACATCTCATCGTGTAATCTTTGATAGATGAGCACGCATACGTATTTTCCAATCATCAAATTCTTCGATAGTGAACATAGGGATGCGTGTCAAATTTGCTTCCATGATAATAATTTTTGATGATAAGAAGAGTTTTGAAAACTTAAGTACTAAAGCGAGACTTTGAAAAGTTTGGAGATCTAGTTCAAGAACCGGTGCGGAGGGTTCAATGAACCAACCGCTCGATACCACTTGTAGGTCCCAAGGGGTGTAAGTGTAAGGTTTAGAAGGGGGTTGAATAAACCTTACCAAATTTTCGATTTAGTCCTTTTAAATATACAGAGTTGATTCTACACACAGTTGTGTCCTTGATAGACGTCGAATTAGTCACTCAAGTAGAGTTAATCTCTCAATGCACTTGGATTTGTTGATGGAGTAACTTTGTTGGCTATAATTTGACTCAAGCGTGGTTTTGTTTTCAGCGGAAGACTTGACACCCTTAAGTTTGATTAAGCAAGATTTTAGAGCTTGATTTAGTACTTATAAATTATCGGTGGATAGCAAATTTATCGCAGATATAAGCGATTAATAATGCAAGAATTAAAGTCTTTGAAAAGTAAATGACACAATAAAAATTTTTATAGAGGTTCGAAGATGGGGTAATTCTTCTACTCCTCTCTTCTCCAACTCCGGAGGAATCCACTAAGTAATGATCGTTTACAAAGTGGTACGATCCGGATACAAGTCTTGATCACAACGGCCGACTTGATCCTTAGGGACTCGATCTGAGACGCCTTGATCACTCGGTGGCTTCTTGACGACTCGGCCTTCTTCACAGGCATTTGCCTTGTTACTACTGACTCACTTGCTCAAGCTCTTTGGATTTGATCACGAAGCCCTCCAAAAGCTTAAGACTTGGTTCAACCTTGAACCTTTCTACAATCCTTCCCGGAATGTAGACCCCTTTTCTTCAAAAGTTTCCTCTTCAACTGATTGAAGTTCTCTTTCCTTCACGGTGAGTGTTGGATTGATGTACTTCGTAATGCAGCTTGAGGATTGAGAATATTTCAGTTTTTCTAATATGCTTGTATATCTCACATGTGTGTCCTTCTCAAACAAACTCCTCGGCCTTTTATAGTGAACTTTCAAAAATTTGCCCGTTGAAGAGATAGCTTATTTTTGAAAGTCACTTTGCGATCGTTGGCTTGTCTTGTTGCGAGTTCTTGGAATTGCCATTTCCTCGTATGAATTGTTCTTTCACCTTTTGAGTTCGACATGGTGTAGTGCTTCCCATTGGTTCATTCCTTTTGCACGCTTCTGGGACTCGAGCACTCGAGAAAGGTGGTATGGAGATATTACTTGTTTAAGTAAATCTCTTGATTTGTGCAACGGTTCTTTTCTGATTATCTCGACTTGACATTTGCATTTCCTTGCTTTCCCAGGTGACTTAGAGTCAGCTACCAATCATTGGATGACTCTTCTGTCACTTCAACTTGAGACTTGGCTTCTCTTGAGTTGACTTGATCGATGCTCCACTGTTGCATCTCACCGCTTCTCGATAGAGTTCTGTCTACTCTTCTTTGCATATACTCATTTGTCTCGCAATGAGTCTTCCTTCAAGTCTTGATTGTCTTCTTGCATGTTAGGGCATAGCGACTTAACTCAAACTTGGCCACTCTATTGTTACAATGCATTTTACAACAAGAAATTAGGTGCCAACTTTCTATTCTAAGTTTTACATGGCATTCATCAAAATCTAAACAATAAAATTCCTAACAAAAGTCATCCTGGGACAATATTGCATCAGGATAGGTAGTTTGTTGCTTTGAACCTTCCTTAGTAAATATCATCGGATATATGCGAAGCTTAGTGAACGCAATCTCTTGAACTACTATGTCTTTGTGTATACTAAGATAATGATATTCACACAATAAGATCCCCGACCCGCCCCTGTTCTAATGTTGTGCCCGTTTTGGCCATGGACAACTCTTTGGATTCATAAGTGTTTACATTTAAAGTGACCCTCACACTTATATGGATGATCTCCCATCAAGATTAGCATGTAATAGTCTATCTTTACAAGGTCCAAGAATAATTAAAAATGTATAAGACTTAACCTCACCACACTTCTAAGGTTTATGCACTTGGATTGCTCTATAGGGATGGGTTTAAACATATACTTCCAAGTGCCCGACTGAAATTTCATAGCTAATTAGTTTTCTCACTTTGAATCAAGTTCTTAGAATCTTGAGTCCTCATGGTTGGGCTCACTATGGTCATTCGTAATTTGTGGATTTTAAACTCATTCCCTCTAGCAATTTGTACAATTGATCTTGGCTTAGCCCTTTCATAAGTGGATTCGGTAAATTCCATTTGAGATCAACGATCCCTAACGATATTATGTCTTACGATAAATATGTCTAGACTTATCATTGTACTTATTACTTTGTGACCTACCAATCATTGTTTGACTATGTAATTAATCATCACGATAGGCTCGGCATGGTATGCACAAAGTGTTCCAACATGGAATGTTTTCCAAGAAATTATCAAGCCATCACTTCTTAAGAGCTTTATCTAAAGTTTCATATTCCATGGTGGACTGGCTATGCACGTTTGCTTTATGGATTTCCATGATGACTCTCCACCACGACCAATAGTGTACATGTATCCACTTATGGATTAGGAGTCTTTCATGTTCGATATCCATCTTGCATCACAATACCCTTCAAGCATAGCTAGGTATCGTGTGTATACGCCCATGACCTAGGGTGTACTTCAAGTATCTTAAAACTTTTTCAAGCTTCTAATGTTCATTGCTTGGATTACCCATAAGATTTGGTCCTGAGAAGTTTGCTATGTACATCGACTCCCAAAGATCCTTTAGTATTTCAATTGAGCTAATGGGTCGTCTTTATTCACTTCAAGATGCATGCCCATAACAATGGAGTTCTAGCCAGAGGCACGTCATACAAATTATACTTAAGCATTTTCTCAATATAATGAGATTGTGTCAAAACAATATCCTTAGACGTCCTTTCGATTTTGATTTAAAGAATCACAACGACTAACTCCGTGTTTTGCATATTATGACATAAACATATGATGTTCCCTTGACATAGACATACTTGTCACACTCATTGATTTTAAATCAATTTGATAACCTCGTGTTATCAAACATTACGTGCCACTAATTCAGAGCTTGCTTTAGTCCAAACAGTGACCTAACTAGCTTGCACACCTTTTGGCTACAAGCCAGACTTTCTACTTGTTAAATGATCCATCAACTATATATTTCTTCTTTAGGATCTATTACATCCTAAAGGTTTACAACCCGGGGGGAAATCAACCAACCCTCACATGGTGTTATACATGATGAACTCAATTTTACTGTTGAATGGCTTCTTTCAGAGTAGAGCATTTGGCCTAGATAGAGCCTCATGAATCGTTCTTGCCTCACCATCAATCAACCCATGATCAAATGTTTAGACAATTCTAGTCCTTTTATTGCACCTTCGTTCATCATCTTTCGGTGAACAACTACTTGCGGTTCTTGAGTTCTCTTTTTCAAACTCGCATCTACCTTTCCTTTAGAAGGGTATACATTTTAAAAGAATATAACATCCCTTGATTCAATCATTGTTCCTACAGTCACATTAGGGTTTTCAGACCTGTGAATTAGGAAATAATTTCACTTGTTTAGGTTCAGGTATTTCCAGCTTTGCTAAGCACCCCCACACTTTAAAGTATTGGTAATAAGACTTTTGGCCTTTCCACATACCTTTAAATGGGATTTTATACAAAATGTGGTTCATTGTTGGATCAGCTTCCCCCATATTTTTTCGACATAGCATCAAACTAATCAACATAGCGTTCAACATTTCTTTCAATATTTGATTTTTATTGTTCGACCTCTAAACACCTAAAATTAATCTAGCGACACTGCAAGAGCACGAGATCAATCATAGTGTAGCAAGTTGACCAAAGTTGTCCCTCGTGGAAGACTTAGTGGCAAATAATTATTATGCAACACAAATAGCATAAAATAAATCTTAAGCACTCTAACCAAATTTGTGATTTTAATTAACTAGAAAAAACAATAAAAAGACCAATTAAAACTAAACACAATTAAACCCGGAGAAAAACAATATGGATAAACGTCTCAGGATTTGTAATTATCTCATCAAACTTGCAAGCAGAATATCAACTAATTGATCATGCGATTAACAACTATAACAAATAGGTAAAAACTAGGCCTAGATCGATAACTCACATATTCACAACTTAGGTCTATCCATACATAATTTGCTATTTTCATTAACTAAATTGTACATCTTTGATTCATACCTAACCCCTGAATAAATTTAGTCCGGGGAATAATATCTTCTCGATCTCGATTACTCCCTCAAAAAAAAATCAAAAGTTGGCAAACATTTAATCATCAAGTAAAACAATTCATTCAGGAAAGCAAATCAATTAGTCAATACTCATGCTTATTTGTTTGAATCAAATCATCTTAATCCTAGAACAAGGTAGTTAATTTATGCTTGGGGTGGGATCATAATCTCATTTGAAGGAAAGAAAAAATCATAAACATCATCATGCAACAATAATAATCACCCAACAATTGAAATCGGATAAAAGAGATGAAGAAATATTACGCTTTGATTAAGCCACAAAATAACTTCAATGGGAAGAACCCAAGCATTCCCAATGTTGAATGAAAGAGAAAATAACAAAATCTAAGGTTTAAAAGTGTTAGATAATGAAAGTGTACAAAATTATGGATCTCCCAAGTGCTATTTATAAGCCTAGAACCTTATACAAAGTGGGAGAATCCAAAAAAAAAAAAAATCCCAAAACTCTAGAAACATCTCCACGTCTTGAACGCTTTGTGTTCTAATATGCCTTCCACACGCCAATGCGCCCCACGCATGCCCGCGTGCGCCGCCAATTCCCCCGGTCGGGGCTTGACGAGCGCGGTCATGCACTAGTGCGCGCGCATTTGTTTTTTCTTCTGTCACTAGTGCGCGCCCGCGCACTTGCATTCCGCCTCCTTCCTCAGCCAATGTTCAACCATCGTCCAACCGTAGTGCCCGTTTTGCCTGTTTTAGCCCGTTTTCAAGACTCTTTTTTACCAAAACCTACGAACAAGACAAAAATATCCTACTTAACACTAGACACTATAAAACGAGACATAAAGACATAAAAATACGCATAATCACACACAAGAAAAATAAGAATCACACAAAAACCACACACAAAAACATGCAAAGTATTTACATTTAGCAATACCATTAAACTATAGCGAGTATAGGACCATGGTTTAGTGAGTTATGCCCCACTCAGAGTACAATTGTTCAAACAGAGCAACATACTCTCCATCTTTGACACTCTTAATTGCCTTAATTCGACTACTAAGTAGATTTCCTACCTCAAACTTGTACATTCTGGAAGCTTCTATAGCTTGATCTTTGCTTCTCAAAAGAAACAAAATACATCACCTTATGCAACTAGCAAGAAAGTATTGAAATACACCTCTAGTTTGTACAAGTTTCAAAACACAAACATCAGTATATCTCAACCCCACAGGTTTTATACTTTTTTCCACCGAGTGAAAAGGTAAAGAATGCTTTCTTGTTGGAATAGATATGACGGGTAGCACACATGTCAACATATCATTCTCCCCATTTATCAACCATATTGGTTCCACACACACCATATAAGACGGATCAAAATCTCTCATTTCAGCTTGTACATTGATGTGATCAACAATCAACAGACATAACAATTTGTCGATTCAAATTTGCACATTATTGTGCTCAGAAACATAGGTACTTGACTATTCACCCTTGTTTTTGTTGGTTAATCGATGGTTCTTTGCCCTTTGGTTGGGCTTACCACAATTGTGACACTTGTCTTGATCGACTTGGCCTTGTTCTCATTGAACTTTTTCTTGTTAGAACCTTATTCCAACAAGATGGTCTTAGCCTCCATTAATATTTTCTTGTACCTAGACTCAGACTTTCGATTGTTTTTTCTTCGATCCTCAATTGAACAACATGTCCTCTAATCCAATTTTCTTTCGCTTATGCATAAGGTAATTTTTTGAAATCTTTCCATCTCGGTGGAAACTTCTCAATGATACATGCCACTTGGAAAGTTTCGTCAATTGTCACCTCTTCAACTTGAATTTCATGCATGCATTAGTTTGAACTCTTGCACTTGTTCCAACACCTTTTTGGAACTAGTCATTTGATATCCGAAAAATTAGAAACAATGAACTTCTTCAAACTAACATCCTAAATTTGATATTTCTTTTTCAACGACGACCAAAGCTCTTTGGTCGTTTTCACCTCATTATAAATAGAATATATCTAGTCATGAAGTCCATTAAGGACATAGGTTCAACACAAGAAATCTCATTGCCCCCATGTGTCAAGCGCAGTGTGCTTTTCAACATCAGTTTTGTTTTCATTCACCTCTGGCACATCCTTCTTGAGGTATTTAACCAGATTCAACATGGTAACATAAAAGAATCTTTGGTTGCCATCGTTTGAAATCAGTTTCTATGAATATTTCAGGTTTCTCCACTTGCATAGGTACCACAACAACATTGGTACTGGATGTGGATGCCATCGTTTGTAACCATTCAGTGTGTTTGTCTTGCGATTATTTGGAAATTTAGCATTTTGGTGTTACAATGGCTCCACAACCTAACTTTACAAAAATTAACTTGTTGAAACAAGTACAACCTGAAAATACAATTCAATAAACAAACTAAAATAACTTGTTCGAACACTGGACTCCTGGAACAGAACTTGTTTGAACTCAGCAGCAATATTCTGGAATGATGGTCAGAAACTGGATGTTTTGATATTGTTCAAACAGTTCCGAGACAGTGATGTTTGAACATACCAACAAACTAGCCAGAATAAGGATAGTTCGAATCGCAATGAACTAGGCATGCTAGAGACAGTTCGAACATCAACGAACTGGAAAAACCAAAGGTCTAATGGAACAACAAATAATTGGAGAGACAGAGGACATTCAAACAATAATAAGCTGAAGAGATTGAGTACTATTTGAACAACGATGAACTAGACAACAGACAACAAACAAATCACTTGTTAGTACAAAACAAAATCGGAAAGAGATAGCCGAGGCGAGATGAACTCTTTCCACAAGATAAACACATCCCATATAAGTACTCATGGTTCTAGACATGATATTCCTTAAATATACAACTGGTCAACGTCTTTTGAGATAGTAGCACTCCGAATCTCAAAGCTTCGGCAAAAAAAATAGTGACTTTTGGGCACTGTAACATATATAAAGTATGCAAGAATTCTCAAAACATGCATACAATGTGCTATATCCAGATTATTATCTCTCATTATAAGGTTTATGCAATGCTAGACATATATAAGCCTTTTACATCAGAGGGTTATTGCTTTCAATAAAAGATTCAAGGGTGTTCATGCCATTTAATGGCCATACAATTAATTTTATAATTGCTTTGTTTGAACAAAATCTTATGTAACTGCTCTGTTTAGCTAGAGCATGCAGTAAATGTTCTATTTAACCAGAGTCTACTACCACATAGTGGCCATGTAATATTGTGTAACTGCCACTATCAGAACACGGCTTTGGTCATCAATGAGATCAGTAACCGACAAGCCAATTTCTCATAACCATTATGCACTTGGATACAAAATTCGTCCACATTTATCGGTGTATTTGAAAAGTCTCACATTATTCAAACAACAGCCGACCACAGATCAAAACAACAGTCCAGTCCAGTAAGGACATTGGACTATGAACCTAGGCCCAAGTTTTGTCTGGTTCAACAGCTAGTACATACTTTTAGGTGATTTGCACTCACCTCAACACAACATGGTTTATAAGACCACCTTAAATTTGACTGAATCCTTTAATTGGGTAGTAAACACATTTCCAATCTATGAAATACTCATTTCAATGTGATATGTATCAATTTCTCGCTCACCAACATATTGGTTTTGTGAGGTTGACCATGTTAAGCTTATCTAATCAATACATAGATTACGTAATTACCATTTAATTGCTACATAATTAAATCTTTGGTCACCTGAAAATTGGTCAAAATCGAGTTCAAACTCAACTTCTCTAACCAATTTTCCAACAAGCAGGCTCAATCGATCCAACCCTGGCCACGCCAAATAGGGATGACATCGAGACGGGTAAACGTGTATACCCACCCGTCCAGACCCTAATATGACGGGTATGGTTAGTCTTTTATGGATTTGGGACGGCTATAGAATGAGAAATTACTATCTATTTATATTGGGGTCGGTTACGATTTTAACCCCTCGGATACCCACTACCCGAACATGTTTACCCCTTAGTAACTTCCACTTATATTTCTCACCTGATATGATACATTTCTTCTTAGAAGCCCAACATAAATTTTTATCTTGTACAAAGACGATATGAAGTTGTTACTTTCTTTGAATCTGTGATCAAATCAACTTTATTTTATTTTTGTCAAGCTTGATAGAACAACGTGTTTGACGATGTAGTTTTATGAATTAAATGATGTACTAGTGGTGATTCTGCAGTTTTAAGGAATTTATTGATTGTATTTGTGTTTATGTGTTGCTTCTAATTTTAGTTGATGAATGATGATAGTATGTAGTAACTTGCAAAACTGAAATGGTTAATTGTTATATTTATTAAGAATTTAACATATTCAACATTTTCTTATATAATGACTAGTTTTTTTGGTGGGATGCCCATTTAGATATTTATATAATTATAAGTTTTTATATAAATAAACGGGTTTTGGGCGTCTACGGGTAGTATGTGGGTATCAACAAATGAATTTGGGATAGGTACGAGCAATAGGTGTAGTTTCTTAATCGGGTTTGAGATGGGTACGAGTAGTGTAAATATTATAGGATTCGGGTATGGATACTCTAAAATGAGTGAGTACCCTACCCATTGTCATCCCTACTGCCAAACACATCTGCGGCTTAACGTGGTAGCAACAACGAGGGGTCAAAGTTGCTCCCACTAGGCATAGTCGGACATAAGCTTGGAAATTGGGTTATAAAAAAAGAAAAAATAGTTAAGGTTACTCTCATTTAATTTATTAACTTTTTATTGAATTTATTTTTTATACTTACTCTTTGAATGACTAATTTATAATTTTCAACTTTCGAAGCCCAACCACTTGACCATTTCCTATAAATGAGTTGGGAAGTAAAATACAAAAAAAAAATATTTAAAACCAAAAAAAAATATACAATCCTTGACAATGAAAAAAGAATGGTAAAAATATTTAGGAAGTGCTTGCTTGAGGAATAATTCTCATTCCTTCCACTTTTTGCACGGAATTTGGTGGAACATGTGCTTGTTTGTGAAGGAAATAAGAAAATTTTAAAACTTTTACTGTATAACAATTGGCACTGTTTGAGATATTATTGTTGGGCCCACTGAAAACTCCAAAAATTTCTTCCAAATTGCATTTTTTGCTGGAGCAAACAGTGACACACTGTTGTCGATTTGACAAGTCATTTACGACCCAATATTAGGGCAATTCATCTTTTTCATGTCATTATTACTTAGGAAAAGGCATAAGCAAAGTACGAATCTGAAGCTTACACTTAAATATGGTATGACACCAACGAAGTGGCTTAAGCCCATATTTTCCACTTCCGCTTCATGATTATTGATTCAGTCGCTCTGTTTGGTCTAAAAAATTATTTGTCGTTTCTTATAAGCATGGTTGTTATACATGGTTTCTTGCTTTGTAGCCACACACCCAACTACCATAAATATTTTTTTTTGTTGTGTGCAAGTATCAATTATGTTTGCTTGTTTTTTATATTTTTCAAAAAATATTAATATGTCATTTACCCCATTTTTTATGTTATCTGGCAATGTATTTGTCTGCAACTCTCTGTCAAATTGTTGTGGTTTTAGTTAGATTTATGTTTTTATTGAATTTTTTTGTCTTCCTCATTGTACGAATCTCATCATGTGGTTTGGGTTCTCTTAAACTTTTTTACCATCTTTTTTAACATTTATTTCAGATGGCTGACAAGTGTGAGCTTTCCAACAAGGAGTAGGAATGTGCCGACCTCTAGCCAAAACCTGATGAAAATAATTTCATTAACGTCCTCTCTGAAGTAGTCATGAAACACAAAACTTGTGAGGCAGAGATGGAAAAATCACACACTATACCCAATGATAATGTTCATTTGAGGGTGGGTTCAAAAGCACGCCGTAGTTCACAACCACTATACCATGTGCACAATGTGTTGAGAGTGAAAACAACTCATACAGCCTAGAGAAAAAATTCATCTATTGCGTTGTTTTATGTTTCATCCCATTTCAGGGTTGATGCAACTCCATCATCTCGCACACATGTGCTATCCGACACTGAAGGATGTCCAGTTCCATCTGCATTTAATGACCCACTTGCAATTACGACGGTCGAGCTATGTATACAGAGATTAATGGAGATACCAGACTTGCCATCCGATTTGTTCTACATTGCTTGCATTAAGCTAGAAGACCCAACACGTCGTAGGATCTTTCTTGTGATGGATTCACGTTTTAGGCGTGGTTACATTGAGAGTCTACCCTATTAGATATTGTGTGTTAACTCTTAGGCAGTGTCATATAAGTTTGTACACGTAACTACTGTGTTGTATTAATTTTCCTTGCTTGTTATGTACTATGTGTATAAGAACATACTTAAGTAGGATTTTTTAGTTTGTATGGTACTTTTTCGGTCTAAAGACTTGTGTATGGTAGGGCGTAATAATATCCCCTTGTTTTTCCTCTAATTATTTCATCATCCATTTGTTATTGCTTGCTTATAGGACATGTGCATTGAAAAACCATGCCAATGCTTGTCATGATGATTGTATACAATTGTAGAATAATCTCTAATTTTTTTATTTAGATGTGTGACTATAGCTAAACTTGTTGTTACTTTATTTATGTGTATCTTGATTTTATCTTCATTTTGTGTGCATGTTTTGAAGCAATGCTGATAAAGTTGTCGCAAGGTGTAATTTTAAGTGTAATTTGAAGTAATACATAATTAATATGCTAAATTATTTAACACATTAGACTCAAATTTAGTAAAGATATTTTAGTGGTAAATTGTGAATCATCTTTGCTATTTAATTTCCAGACATGTGGAACGGTGCTATTGACCAGCATCCGAATGAATCAGTTGATGATATTGATGATGATGTACCAAACGACGTATGTGCTGACGAAAATCCAACTATAGACACGACCAGACTCATTCTTCATCATCAGTTCCAGGCCACGCATTTCCTACAAGAAGCCTCTCCTGTTTATTCGCCAACCTACTATGAGTACCTTTCCGTATCTGAGGACTAGGGAGTCAGGATTGGTTGATTGAGTTGTTGCAAGGACACGAGACTCAGTTTTATGAGCAACTGCGAATGAAGAAACATATTTTTCACTTGTTATGTACTAAGATTAGAGAGACGGGTAGTATAGCTGCGCATCAATGCAGTCGGGTCACAATAGAGGAATCAGTTGCAATTTTTCTACACACAATTGCGATGCATCAACGTCATCGCAATAGCTCAGAATGTTTCCAACGGTCCGGTGAAACCATTTCTCATCACGTACATGCAATATGTGATGCATTATATGATTTGGCACCTACGTACATAAGTGCACCTGCCTTTTCTGTGGTTCCAGACTTCATTCTCTCCAACCCGCAACTGTTTCCCTACTTTAAGGTGACTTTACCATCTATTTTCCCTTGATATAGAATCCATATACATTTGAGTTATCGATTCCACATATTTAAAATTAACAACACTACTTAAACTTAGGATTATGTGGGTGCAATTGATGGAACTATTATACCACTTGGACTCCATTTGCAAACCAAGCAACCTACCGTACCTGAAAAGGGATTCTCGGGAAAAATGTGATGACAACTTTCAACTTCAATCTAATGTTCATGTTCGTACTGGTTGGGTGTGGAAAGGTAGTGCCAATGATGCTCGTATATTTGCAAATGCCCTATCGCAACCTCAATTTAATTTCTCTTGGCCCCAAAAGGTTTGCAGATTATCCATAGATCATTTTATTTGCCCTAAATAAATCCTTATGAAGGATGTAGTTCTTACCTCTGTTGTTAATTTGTTAATGGCAGGAAAGCATTACGTGGTGGACTCAGGCTACACAAATTTTCCATGTTTTTTTTCAACATTCCGCGGAGAGCGATACCATATCCCTAGAGAGGAGGGGTATGAATAGTCACCCTACTACGATGAAAGAATTATTCACTCGTCGTCAATCTACTATTATGAATCATATTGAACGTCGCTTTGGAGCTTTGAAGCGAAGGTTTCCAATGTTGAGGGGATTGACTCCCAATTACTTGTTGTGCACACACACGGACCTTGTGGTGGCATGTTGCGTTATTTATTTTGTTCGATGATATAGTGTCATGGATGAGACCATAGATGATGTTGACGATCCCGATTTTGTGGAAGAGCCTGATGATGCAGGTCCATCAACCAACCCTCCACAGCGGCACATGGACACGTCGGAGAATGCACTTTGGGAACAGAATATCCTTCGAGATACCATTGTTGAAGTGCTTGGGAAAGACCATATCAACATGTAATATTGCTACTAGTGTGTTGCCGTAATATGGGAATGTTTATCCAACATCTCATGTCTTTATGATGAACTACATACTACCTTCAAATTGTACTTAATACTAGTGTTTTTGGCTACATTAATCTCTTTTACAAGCAACTGGATGTTGTCGTTGATACCATTGAGGCTTATGTGTAACTTATGTGTGTGAATATTATATCACCTATTCAGTGGATTTGTTCTATGTAAATCTTTATGAGAAGTGTTCATATAAATTAATAAGTCGCAAGCCAATGGTACACACACATAAATATTCTGTCATATTTTCAAAGAATCTTCACATTAACTGTTAAAGAAAAAATTATTAATATAAAATATGATTCATGCATGCACTCGGTTGAGAGTTTGTATTCCATTTAAGTTAAGACCCATGTAAAACTACTATCCTACATAGAATACAAGAAAATCTGTTAGTTGATATAAATGTAGTGTTAGTTGTAAAAAATATAAAATATTGATAAACATGCACCACTCCATCCACCTACAACAATGTTACACGAAGTGATTCGATACACAGTAACATTACTATAGGTGATTGGACTGGAGCATGTTATTCAAGCATTTATTTTTTAAAGAGGATATTACACTAAACGCCATGTACTATTTGCGTTTTTATACTTTACCATATAACTATTTTTTATTACACTTTACCATATAGACTATGTAAACTTTTGCACTTTGCCCTCTATGGACAATTTTCTCCCTAAAGTTTTATTTTTCTTAGAATAATAACAGTAGTTTATTATGGTCATCAGGCCTCTTATGTTGTCATATATAAAAATAATAATTCCTTAAATTCATACATTGTTTCATCAAAATGTAGCTAGGTAATTTTAGTCAATTTTTCGGTTGCTCGTCACACGTACAGTTTTATGACGGCTCCTTACACTCAATCTTAACAATCATCGTAATGGTTCTAACCAACACGACAAAAAAAAGTAAAAAATTGCAAAAAAAAAAAGAATTGTGACTAACTTTAGACATTATAAGCGGTCAATCTTAAGTTCGTCAATAACCAATTAAAAAAGAAAAAATATAATTTTAGTCAATTAGCAATAGAAATTCTTCACTAAACAGGAATACTCAACTACATTCCAATAAAAACATTGTATGAATTTAAGAGATTATTAATTTTTTATATGGAAGCATGATGGGTTGGATATGGTTATAATGAACCATTATTATTATTTTAAGAAAAATAAAATTTTAGAGGTAAAACTGTCCATATAGCGCAAAGTACAAAAATTTATATAGTTCATATGGTAAAGTGTAATAAAAATAGTTTATATGGTAAAGTGTAAAAAAAATAGCTTATATGGTAAAGTGTAAAAACGCAAATAGTACAGAGGGTTTAGTGTACTTTCCTCTTTTTAAAATCATGTGGCGAGAAATTATTTCTGATTTTTTAAAAAAATAAAATTTCAATTAAAAAGAGCATGGTTTTCAATAAAAATATTCAAAACTAAAAATGACTTTATTTCTACTCCATAGACAAACATAAACTCATCTTTCCAACTAATGTCCTTATATTCTCATACAAAACGTTCGCCAAATTTGCGGATTAGCGGCAGAACAAATTGAGAAATCTATTTAGCAGAAATATGGTGATATTATTTTTTAATATAAACAATAATATGACAATATTATTTTTTTAATGTATATGTGTATATACTATTATTAGTTTACTATAAATTAACATAAAGTGGACAGACCTATATGCGGTGCTACTAACATTTATGGAACGAAACCACAAGTTGTCTTTTCAGATCAAAATAAAAGGTGTGGTACTACTATTTCCTAGTCGTTTGTCATCGTTCGAAAATGGTGACCGCCTATTTAAACATAAACATTCCCAAATATTTAATTGTATAACATTCTACTACTTCCCATACAAACACAAAATTTAGATCATGGGTATAGAAGAGCACCCTGAATGCGAGTGCGAAGGCGGGACGATGCGAATGTTAATGCGAGGACAGATCTCAACTACGATCGTTATTTCTATGCGTGTCCTCTTGGTCGAAATCACATCGTCAGTTTCATGTGGGTTGACCAATGGTTGCATCATCATACGAAGACCACACAACAGTCCATACCTTCAACTACATCCACGACCTCCAAGGCGAGATTACCACGCTCAAGATACCATACTATAACATCACTACCTAAGCAAACAGACACAATTGCAAGTTCATGTGTGACCAACAATGATCAAGCAATGGAAGATGAAGACAATTTGTTGTCATCCGCAAAAAATAAGAAAGTAATTATATGTGGCCTCTGTGTGTGTGTGTGTATGCTACTATTTATTATGTTCATTCTGGTAGTTGCCCTGTTCACAAAGATGGTAGTTTCTTGAGATATACCATGATTAGTACTAAAATGGTGAATGTGTATGGATGTTGTTATCATTTTGTAATGTATTACTACTAATTGAACTCAATAACTATTTTAACTAATTCTATTATGTCCTAGTCTGAGTACTTATTGTTTGACACGATTCGTGTGTAATGGTCCTCACATCTCTAAGTCATTGATGCTACAATGATGTGTAATTTAAAACTAATATTGCATACTTGAAAAGTCAATATTGCATAAATAATTGACATGAATACTATGATTATATTACACTGAAAATTGCAAATAAATACATAAAAATAGGATCTCGCAACCTTTTTTGGCGAGAATTAAAACAAATAAGTACTACATTCATTTGCAAACATACACTGGAATGAAAATTTTATGCTACTTCACTATTCATGCAACAAACTTGTTACACCATGATGATTTTCATGTACTAATTACAAATTCACGTGTCACCAATCTAAGTTTCCGGTCACCTAAGACGTGGAATATGCAAGCCATAACATCAAAATCGGCCTCCCCATTCACATCATATAGGCACTCCCAATTGAGGTTTCTTCATGCAAATCATCCGTTGAAAAGTAAACATATCACATGATATGTGCGCGATCATTTATTATGGGAACCGAAAAGTATATCATGAAAACGAATTAAAAATGTCTTACATGGCAAATGAGGTCCCAAATGTGGGCAGTGCATCAACAACATTTATTTTGGATCGTGCTTCATCTCCAAAGAATCAGTAAAATCTAATTGAAAACTTTAAATCCTTTGTGAAGCAATTTAGTTTGACCAATTCCAAACTCGTATGTGAACGGTAATAACCGGGTACCGAACTCCTCATTCAAAGTCGTTACTATTATTTTCGTATTGGTGTGGCCAAGATAGAAATTGTCTTCCATCAACTGTTCTACCAGTCGATGCATGAACTAGTAGTCAATTTGTTCGGTCCATTGTTCGTGTAGAACAAAGATTTGGCTACTACCTCAATTTTTTCATCATAGGACTTCGTTGTTGGGGTATGATTTTTGTATTGTAATGGAAATGTTACTTGTCTCCCAAAATGGAAGTTTTAAAATTACAAATATTATCACAATTGCTCAAGAAAGTTAACTCAATAAATGATATATAATGTAATCTACCTACCAGTATGAGCACGGCCGCTGGAATAAGTATTAACTACACCATGCCACCTAAGTTTCTCGCGTATCTGGTAGAAATATTGATTGAACCTTGCTACAACTCAATTATCAGTAGTGATAAGTCAGATATCAAAATATATCTAATTAATATGGCTACAACAATCCACTTCTAGTGTGCACAAGTTATAATTCCAACAGGATTTGAATTAACTATGCCTATGACTCTATATTTGAGTAGTTGTAAGTCATATATCTAATTGGATCGAATTAAGTATGGCTGCAACATTATATTTGAGTAGTTGTGAGTCATATATCCAATCGGATTTGAATTAAGTATGGTTGCAAATACTATATTTGAGTAGTTTTAAGTCATATATCTAATCGGATTTGAACTATGTATGGTTGCAACACTATATTTAAGTAGTTTTAAGTCATATATCCAATCCGGTTTGAACTAAGTATGGTTGTAAAACTTCACTTGAGTAGTTGTAAGTCATATATCCAATCGTTTGATTAAGTATGTAACACTCGAGTTGAGTAGTTGTAAGTCATATATCCAATCGATTTGAATTAAGCATGGATGCAACACTCGGTTGAGTAGTTGTAAATCATATATGAAACATGATTGGAAGTAAGTACAATGTGAAACACTTCATTATCGGTTTGATATGTCAAATATGAAACATGGTTGTAATTAACCATGTCTGCGATCAATCTTTGTGGGGATTTCCATGGATTTCATTGAATTACAAAGCGAGAATGGTTGTGGGGTTTCTTAACAAGAAGCAATATTGTATGCCTTCTTTTTCTATTTTTGTTTCATTACAAATAAATTCCTTACGTCCTTGTAGGTCAAATACCTAGTTGGATGTAAAAATAAAAGCTTTGAACAGTTAACAAATGAGTATATGTGTTGATGTGACAATTGTATACCCCACTTATTAGTATTGTTATAAAAAAAAATACTCAAGTAAATGGATATTTACGTAAATTATGGTTAAGGCCTCCAATTATGCATGTTATGGTCCAAAATCATATAACTATTTAACAACCAAGGACTTTCGAGAATGTGCGGACTATTATTTCTGAAACTTTGGTGTTATATCTGCATGTATTTATTACGTTTTGGACTTTTGGTAATATTACGTTTTGGGGCCTTCCTAATGACCTGTGCATGCATTCATTCCAAAGATAAAATAAAAACTTACCGCCAAACTCTTTTTCTCGACTCAAATCAGATCCACATTAATGGTTGTCAGTCATTGAAGACAAGAGATGAGTGGTTCAACAACATTACACATTTTGCCTCCTTTAAATGACCAAACCACATTGGGGTTTTTCCTATCTGAGATATTTCAAGGGAATCGAATCAAAAAAAAAAAAGTATTGTTGATTTGGTGTTGGGTGAGGAATAGAGAGCGGGAGTTTAGAATTTCCACAACCAAACCCCTAAACAATGCAAGGTAGTTAAAGCACACGGACCCTGAGTGTCCAAAACTCACGTGTTGATTATGTGTTAAACATGTCTTTTGGTTCCACATTTTTACATATATGTCATTTTCAAATGTAGATTACGGTTTTCGGGGTTTAAGACACATGTTATGTATCATTATCTTTGTATATTACATGTTGACCATTTACGTGAATTTTATGAAGCCTAAACTAATATTTGGTTTCTGTTTAGTAGATGGACTCAAGTCAAACCAACATGTCTGGAGAAGGTGAAGAGGCACGCTCGACATCAATCAATGAAGTGATCTTTGTGGGGCTCACGTTTGATGAGGTAATCAAGGGGAACATCTTGGGCTCAAAGTTCAGTCCACATCAGTCGATTGATTTCATGGTGAAAATGACTACTGCATTCCTTGGCTACAATTACAGTATTAAGAAATTGCAAGACAAAGCAGACCGATTGAAAAAAAATGAAAGAAGTATCACAAATTGCTAACATCGGACACTTTCGAATTCGGATGGGATGACGAGAATAATTTGTGAGAATCAAGAATGTTGGGCTCGTTGGCTAGCGATATTTTTAATTACCATATCACAATATTTATATACCTAAAATATATTCCCTCTTTGCGATGCATTTTCGTTAATATATTCAATTTGTTGCCAGAATGAAAGAAAGAGATTTGGAGATGATGTGTAAATATGTAGGAAATGTTGTTAGGAAATGTTGTTATATATTGTATTGATTATTTGAAGCTTTTTTCCACTTGTAAATTATATTGTGACTTGCATGCCTGTCTATAGAGACATTATGTCGGTTGGAGCTAGCTAATTACAAGAACATACTACTAATGCTAATTACTAAAACCTACTACTAATGGTGGTAGGTATGGTCTATTTAAAAACCTTCTTGATTGTTCTAGTATGACACCTACTTAAAGAAAAGTCTAGAAATGAGTAGCAATTGTCAACAAGTTCGTTGAGGTATGGTTATCTTCTTTTCACCACCATATTCTTTGTTATTGGAGTCGTAAAAAGGTCAAGTAAATATTTATGTTCTCCGATAAATGAGTTGGTGTTTCACTACTCATATTTGACAATGAACATGATATCGGAAAGTATACACATTACTTTGGTCAAAATATTAACTATGGCCGCAACATGCGGGGAATGGGTGACTTAATTGTTCATTTTCGAGGTAAACCACGTTAACAAGGAGTGGTCATATGATGTGGAAGAAGCATTTTGTGAGATGTTGTTTGTGATCTACTAAAAACATGAAAGACGCATCGCAAAGTAGCATTGGTGATGCCGCATATCACAGACACTTTGGAAACGAGGACGGGTTGTTACTTCGCATCGCGGATGACAATTTTTTGGTCTGAAGGAGCGATACCGCATATTTAAGTACTTACTGAAGAACCCTCAAGTTGTTTATTGCGATGTTACCAGCTCTATCGTTGTGCCACCTCGCATTGCACAAAAGCTCGCCCAGGTTCAAACATATGCTAGTAACTCCAAATATTTTATAAAATGGCTATAGTGATATATATATATATACATCGTCATAATGCATGAGTTGCATTTAAGATGCTTGTGATGATCAGTTTGTTCTTCCTAAGTGCGAGAGATGGTCGTTGGTGAAAAGTATGCACATCCGGGGGAGAGTAGGTGGGAAGTCCCGAAATAAATTTTTGGTGACAACACAACTCGCAAATGGGGATCCCATCATGAAGGGGTGTTGAAGTCATGGTTGAGTAGAGGTGTCGGTTTCGGCTTTGCCGTAATAAGACCAGTGGGTTATGATTTTAGAAGTACGAAATGAGCAAGCTTTTTGGCCCGCCCGTTAGGGCGAAAAACAGGGCCACCCTGATTTCACATCATCTTGTAGCAAAATCTATCTTCAAGTAAGATTCTAGAAATAGCGACTTACACAGAGGTCTCCTTTTTGTTAAAAAAGAAAATATATATACGGTATTGTTACCAAATTGCTGATAAGTATCAGTTAAGCTAACATAGTTGGGGTATACACTTAACCAAATAACCAATGAAAAGGATTGACAAATACATGCATGCCCTTCAATTAACTCCTCAAGTTGTGGTTGAAGCTCTTTATCTCTGATTTCTTCAATCTTCTTTGAAATCGAGTCGATTCTTTGAATAGCAACTCCAATTCTTGAGTGTAGATCTTTGACCAAAGACGTGTCTTGTCAGTATTTTCTCCTCGTGATTCTTGTTGTCGAAGAAGTTTGCACTTCTTGATCAAAATGAGCCGAGCTTTTTTGGCCCAGTCCGTTAGGCCCGAAAAACAGGGCCAGTCCAGTTGGCCCGGTTTTTCAAGAGCATTTTCGTGGTTGGGCCGGGCTGGGCTCAAGAAACGACGGTCCGACAACTGTTTGGCCCCGCCCGGCCCAATTTTTTCATTTGGCCCCGCTGGCCAGCTGTGCCCGGCCCATTTGACACATCTATGGTTGAGAAGGTTGGTGGTATAAACAACCCCATTTGATATTCGATTTCGATCCATCCCCAAGACCACCTAAAGCTGCAGCAGTTATCTCAACTCGTGCCACACAAAGTCAATGTCGGAAAAAACTATTAATGCTTGAAGAAGAAACTGCAGATAACATAGGACTGTCAGGCTCAAAAGAACCACCTGGCAGGTGGTTCTTATGTGGGGGGGCGCCTGGACTCATTGCAGAAATATTGCGTCGTGTTAGACGACCCGGGCTTATTGATTCCAACACCACATCAGAGGCAAGCTCGGGAATTCCAAACGTCGACCACGGTCCCTTATGTAGCAAGCCAATGGTTATTTGTGACAGGATGTGACGAGCATCTTCTTGTTTGTGCGTCCTATAGAAGGATAGTACTAGTAAAATAGCAATATCACAGTGTCCTCCGTGTGGGGTTATTTTGCTGAAACCATGCTAATAAACATGATTGGTAAGTTCATATTTTGGCATTTTGACAATTGTATTTCAGGCCTTGTCACATCCTATATGTATACAAGTTGCTACGTTTATATAAATGCCATTGTAAATTAATCCAAATTTCCAATGTTTTAATATAAATTATCACCTTCCAGATTATGTGATAAGTTTGCAAAAAGTTGCAGTTAATGGGTATATGAAAAAACAAGTTTAATTTGCACAGAGACTTCCAAAATTGCAATATTTTAGAAAATACTAAATAAACTAACTATGTTCACCGTGGTGTCACATTTTTGAATTGTTATGAACCTTCGTTGTAAAAATAAAATAATTTTATATCATAAATTAATGACCGAAACGGATGTAACATACTAACATGTAATTTTAATTTTGGCATAATTTTCCAATATTTGGAGTATACATCCCTAGTAAGTAAAGTGATTTCATTAGAGGGGAATTTTTTTCCACCAAATAATCTTATAAATAATCTTACAACCAATCACCATCTCAAAAGAAAATATGTCACATCAATCATAACCATTACATTTTCATTTCATATCCAATCATGACCATCTATAATTTCTCTTTCCCTTTTCAAAATAATTTTTTCATCACTATTCTCTATAAAAATAAAAATGAATGTAATGAAAACTCAAACAATCACTCCCTTAGTTGGGAGCACTTTTATTATAAAGTGTATTTATAGGATGAACTTTTAAAGATAGACTTTTTCAAACAGTCCGTGCAATGTAAATTTCTTAGTAAAAATACATTTTAAATCCAAAAGTTACAAATTTGAATTCTCCAAAAGTTACAAATTCGATCCAACATGACCTTCAGTTTTGAAAAGAAAAACAGAAGGAAGGGAAAGTATAATCCAACAAAATACGGGTTTATACATAGGCCGGATCTGGGTCGACCCACATCCTCAAAACCCATTCTAATCCAAGCTTCCAACGTCTAAAACCCCTAAACCCTTGAAACTCCCAAGCTGCAAACGATCAACAGAGCAGCCATGAATAAAGCAAAGAGAATCCTAACTCACTGCCGACTCGCTAACTCGATCTGCTCACCTCAGCCCTCAAGAACTCACACTATTCATAAACAGGTGACTCATTTTGCTCATTTCTCCACTTTTCGTCCGGCTAAAATCCATACTTCAATCAATTTCAACGCCCGTAATCAACGACTCTTTTTTTCATCCGAACCTGGATCGTTGCTAGATATTTTTTCATCCAATGACTGGGATAAGAAATTGGATAAAGAGTTAGAAGGTTCAAATTTAGCGCTAACCCATGAAACTGTTATGTATATATTGAAGAAACTTAGCAAAGACCCGAAAAAGGCTTCAACATTCTTCAAATGGGCTGTTGAGAAAAATGGGTTCGAGCCCAGCTCTTCTATTTATAGCTTGATTTTAAGAATTTATGCTAATAAGGATTTCTTGAAGGAGTTTTGGGTGGCAATCAAGGAAATGAAAGAAAAGGGGTACTATATTGATGAGGAAACTTATAAAACTATTTTTGCGATGTTCCGCGGTTCGAAGATGGAAAATGAAGCCACTGCTTTGAGGCATTTCTATGAGAGGTTAATTAAAGAAAATGCTATGGAGGATATTGTGAAAGTAGTAGTTGATGTGGTTAAAAGTGCTGAATGGGGAGAACATGTTGAGAGCAAATTGGGGGAGATGACAATTAGTGTTTCGGATAATCTTGTGTTGAGGGTGTTTAAGGAGCTTAGAGGAAAAGGGCACCCTGTGAAAGCTTTTAGGTTTTTCAAATGGGTTGAGAACAATTTAGGTTTCAAACACAATAGTGTTACCTATAATGGCATTCTGAGGATTCTTTGTTGGGAAGAATCGATTTCCGAGTTTTGGAATGCGCTGGAGGAAATGAATAGTTTAGGTTTTGAGTTGGATATTGATACATATATAAAAGTTTCGAGGCAGCTTCAGAAGAATAAAATGTTGGAGGACGCTGTGAAACTGTACGAGCATATGATGGATAGTTCATTTAAACCCTCATTTACCGAATGCAATTTTCTTTTACGAACAATTGCAACAAAAAATACTCCGGATCTCGATTTAGTGTATAGGGTTGTGAACAAATTCGAAGCAGCCGGGCATTCTTTCTCTAAAAACATATACGACGGCATTCATAGGTCTCTTACTAGTCTAGGAAAGTTCGATTTGAGCGGAAAAGATCGTCGAAACCATGAAAAATGCTGGATATGAACCCGATAACATCACCTACAGCCAATTGGTATTTGGGCTTTGTAAGTTAAGAAGATTCGACGAAGCATCTAAGGTACTAGATTTAATGGAAGAACAAGGTTGTATTCCCGATATTAAAACGTGGACGATTTTGATAAAAGGGCATTGTGCAGCTAACGAGATCGATAAGGCATTATTTTATTTCGCGAAGATGATGGAAAAGAGCTTCGATCCCGATGCTGACCTCTTGGACGTTTTGATAAATGGGTTTTTGAGTCAGTCGAGAACAGTTGGTGCATACACGTTGCTCGTTGAGTTAGTGCAAAAGGCTCGGTTGAGGCCTTGGCAATCGACTTATAAGAATTTGATTCAAAAGCTTCTTAGAGAGAGGAAACTCGAAGAAGCTATGGAACTTCTACGTCTTATGAAGAAACATAATTACCCGCCTTTTCCAGAACCTTTTGTTGAGTATATTTCTAAATTCGGGTCGGTGGAGGATGCATGGGAGTTCTTGATGGCGTTGAGCGTGAAGGAATATCCGACTGTCTCGGCTTACCAGCACGTTTTTAAATCGTTTTTCGATGAAGGTAGACATTCTGAGGCTAAAGATCTGCTCTATAAGTGTCCACATCATATTCGTAAACATCCGGCGGTTTGCAGTCTTTTTGGTTCTGCTATATAGTGGCTAGACCGGACATACTATGTTTCTCTCGGTTCGAAGAGATCGTATGCTGTGCGGAAATGCAAGGAGAATGGGCATTAGGTCCATCGTAGTTGCTCATATTCTGTATGTAAACTTCTGGTCTCTGCAAAAGGCACTCTGAATCTTTCTAGTGGCCATTTTAAGTCTTTGCTGATGAGCTTGGTCAATTCTTACCCCAATTAATATGATTGTGGTTTTTAATTCAACCATGTTTTTGTTGTTGTCTCTGTTCTGGTGTTTCGGAGTACTTTTCTTAGTGGTTCTTCAATCTTTCATGTCAGTAGAAGATATGATAATGTCAGAATATGCATAAGGCATAATTGAGCATCTTACGGCATAAGCATAAGCATCAAACGTGAAATAATCGGTGAATAAAAAACATAACGGCTTTATTTGGGAATTGAATGGATGATTTGAAAGAATTTTAAATGCATAATAATGTATATCTATTAGACTTGTTTGGGTGTCATATAAACCCTTAACTTCACCTATTGAGCTATTTGGTCAGTGGATTTCAAAACCACCCATTTGAAATCCTTTCATCAAATCCAAATATGTCCATCCAAATGCAACCTAAAGGAAAGTTGCCCTTCATATTGTCACCCATTTTCCACTGTTTTATATTGCTTCATAAGAACTATAACAATCCGAACTTGATTTTTTACGAGTCAGTTTCATAATTTTAGAATTTACAAGAGAAAACGAATAGGAACGCAAGTTAACGTAAAGTAATCATCATCACTTTCTCACGAGCAAAATACATATCCATCATTCTGCATTCAGAATGTTTTGTTGAATACTATGAACCGAAAGATGTTTTATACAATCACCAAGGCAAAATGTCTCCATTTATCCTCAATTGAATCCCAGATGAATAGAGTGAATGTTTCCATGTCAAGTACTCAAAAGCCTAAAACTAAAAATATACCACGCTACATTTGAGCATATCATAACCTCTTGCCAATTTTACATCATCTCAGTCACATCGATGATGAGATCATGAGATCAAAAAACGAGGCACTGGGCAAAAATTCTCACTATACTGTCCGAATCATCACATCATACTACACTTCTAACTACTGATGCCACCTATACACTGCTATCGAACAACCAGATTAGGCAAGCCTTTGCAAATCGAAAACATTCTCAATAGCCTTCCGTTTCAGTTTTTCTGGAACACCATTACCAGAGTTGAACTCTGAGCATCGAAAGTGGAATCATTTGATTGAAAGACCATGAAAATTCAGTCGGGTATCTCAGAACATTCTCTTTTAGCTGTTTCAATCATCTTAAGCAAGAATTTTCCAGGTTCACAACCAAAAGGATTTGCAAGGGCTGCATGTGTTAAAAATGGAAGCTTTCTGAGTGATCGCCCACTCAATCCCTGAAGATGAAGAGTTCACATTTCAACAAACATTTGATCCTAATATTTGTGTTTTGGAGTTGTTAGACTGAAAAGGAGCGTAAAAGCATCTAAAATAACTTAATTCAGGTCAAAAGATCAATCAATATATACATGATACATTAACAGAATTACTGAATTCTGAAAGAACAAGTATAGAAGTTACCTCACATGCTTCCGCGACTGCAAGCAATTGTTTACAAAGATTAAATGGGACTGCAGTCTCGGAGATTACAGTCGTATTCAGTTGCTCTTTCAGACTAGTAAAACTTGGAAGAAAGAGGTGATCATCACCCTACATGAATTTCAGATTAGCCGAAAACATAGCATAAGCATAAGTTCCACTCTCAGCAGCTTGACAGTTCAAGGAATAAATTCTGTACTCATAATATTTTCAGCTATTGCACTTTTAACAACAGCCTAAGCAAGCAAGTGCATTGAAACGAATACCTGAAAATCAGAATTCGACACTATTCCAGTCCTTAAAAGCTCTACCAAACAAGATCTTAGAATTTCATATCGTGCTTGGAGAGTAGGAGGACCCACGTGAGGCCTTTATATCAGCTCGATCGACAAATGCTATATCTGCAACCAAAGGTTAATCTTTTAATTTTACTGGCATTTGCCCAAAAATCTTGTAGATAGACTATATTTTGTGTTCTTTCCATTTGTTAATGTTTAAACGCATTGTGGCCATTCAAAAAAAAACAATAGGGAGCGCAACAACGAAAAGATCAAATAGTGAATGCAGATCCCTCCAGATCCGGAGATTAATATGAACCACTCAATCAATCAAGTCAATAATTTACACATGGACAATGAAAACAAGGAATCCATCAGATACAATGCTTAAGAAGGCATTGGTGCAATTGATGTTGACAGTATGATCAAGTGTGGCAAATCACATTCAACAATTCTTTCCTTTCTGGTTAGAGAAATTTAACTTCCTGGACCCCGGAAATTTGATAGCATGAGTTCATTTCAGAGCCGTCATAATAAAGGCCAAAAAGGAGCTTTCCACAATGAACTATGCAATAGCTTGTCAAACAGCATATGAAGTGTTGTCAGACTATAAAACATCAGAAATTCATATCTTACCAATAGCAGCAGTTATATTTGATGTAGTTAGAATTATTACATTAGGCGAGGACTTCAACTTGTCCATCTGGGTCAGAAGGGCATTGACAACCTGGGAGAACACATTTAAGTTTTCCTGAGGGTGAAGCAGGTATACTCAACAACTCAAATATATGCTATTTAGAGCAAAAAGGATACCCTTATAGAATCTGAAGGCTCAGACCCAGATAAAGCAGCCTTCCTGGCAGCAGCGAGGCTTTCAACTTCATCTACATAATTTGTTTGAGAGACCATTATATATGATAAAATCCAATTAGACCATGGCAAATTGACAATCTGTCAATAAATTCTCACCAATCAAGACAAATACCAGATTGTTTTCTTCCTCTACCATTTCTTGTATTTTGGAGAAAAGCTTCGCAACCTGAAATAGCAAGTTCAGAACAACCACAATGATTTGGGTAAGGATAAGTGCACATAGTGCTTGCCCAAAAATACAAACTTTGAAGATATAGTAATCCTTGAAAATATAACCAGATATTGGTGCAATTTGTAATTTCACAACTACACAAAACTCTGACTTGAATAATCATACTAAAAGAAACTTTTCCAGTGTATATGTTTGACTTAGAGACTTGAGTATATGAAAGAGCTAGTTTTGGGTTATTTGTATGCAGAAATATCAACAAATGGTTTCTTCGCTAGGAAAGATTCATGATATTCATTCCATGAAAATAAGAGATATATGACATTTACTGTTTGTCTGAAACTGCCCTTGCATTCCATGGATAAAGCTATAATTTGTGACTTTCATTGTCCAAGCGATCATCTGTTC
Source organism: Rehmannia glutinosa (assembly GCA_016081115.2). Lineage (NCBI taxonomy): Eukaryota > Viridiplantae > Streptophyta > Magnoliopsida > Lamiales > Orobanchaceae > Rehmannia > Rehmannia glutinosa. Next base: position 78,247,937 of record CM071934.1, read on the forward strand.
ATCTATTTATGCTGGTCTTTCATTTTCTCAGTCAAAACTATTTATACTAAGCTCAGCACATGTTAAGGAAAATATCTAGGCTCAGCTATAAGGTTCTCTTTCCCACCCATACTCAACCGCAGGTCCTTCCTGATCTCCACAAAAGTAATATCTATGATGGCGTATGAAAGTAAAAATATATTGAAAAATAAATGAAGAGCAGATGGGACTTACCAGTTTGCCACTTTCAGAGAACCATTTACTGAACAAGGAATGTGCATTAACCTCAATCAACTGGCACTGTGGGTATCTGATTTGAGAACAATAATAGCCAAATGGAGAACATGTCATGCAAATGAAGATCACACAGATATGGGGAGCCACAAGAACAGTTACTGTCATAACCTTGAGCTAAAGCGTATTGAGAGTTTTTGTGCCAGTGCTTTGCATAAAGAGGTCTTTCCTGTGCCTGGAGGTCCATGAAGAAGAATGATGCTGCACAAGCACAACCATTTATCAGCAAGTCATTGAGATATTTTTGGAACTCACTGAGTAACACATGAGTAATATTAATGCGTGGATCGTGAATAATACAAGAATGAATAGAGAACAAAGCTATGTAAAATTCTGGTATATGATAATATAAATGGGTCAAATATTATAAATTCTTAGACATTGATATTTTGCTGCTTAATCAACAAAACATTTTGAAAACATAAAATATTGATGCTTGAAGTCAGTCCCAAAATTTTCTTTAATAGCACTTCTTTCATGTCTGCCTATAATATAGTGCACTAGGTAGGAACCAGAAAAGTAAGATCTGGTTTGACAAAGTTTTGAATATATTCAATGTTTATAGTCGACATTCTGTACTACACATCATGCCCAAACGAATTAACGAACTGCAAGTTGAAAAGATGAATCCTTTAGGCATATTGCACCTCGTATCCATCTAGTGTAAAATGGATGAGCAAGTCAAGTTTTCTCGAATCAAAACAACTTACCGATTCCATGAAACAAGGAAAGGATTGACACCCTTCTCAGTGAAAAGCAAAGCACTTGCTGCATATCGTAGTAACCTCTGTTTGAGACCAGAATCATAAATTAAGCTGCAGAAAAAGAACAAACCATACCTTTAAGATTCTATTTTCATCAATGCTTAAAGCGGATATTGTTAAACAAACCTTTCCCACATGCCATCAAATTCCTTTGCAGGAAGAATCCATTCATTGAAGCTAGCAAGTTGACCATCATTGCTTATGTCCTCGCATGGCCCTTCCTCACTGAGCTGAAAAACATATATCCAATGCAAAATTTAGTAATTGATTAGTCAAATTTTGACAACACAAAAGGTATTTAAAAACATTACTTATAGCATTTCATCTCTTTTTCTATCAGCTGACATCAATATGATTTCATTTTTTAACTCCACCGAAAGTCTCTAATCTACCACATTTAATAAATATTTAAAAATACAGATTAGAAAGCTTTATAGCGCACACATGTAAAAAAAAGGAGATAAATAAATACAAGGAGAAAAGGATAAGCACCATGAGTGGCAAAACTGACCTGGAAAACATGCACGACAGGTTTGACTTGCCAGAATAAAAGAATATCATGGTTTTCCACCCAGACATCTATAAATCATAAAAAATAAAAGAAAAATTATACCAGATACAGGAACTTAACCACATAAAAAGATTTCAGTCCTATGCTATTCAGATGAAAAGAACAAGAAAAATGTAGACAGTATTGTTAATTTCATTTCAAGGTCTCTTGCTAATGAAGGTCTCTTGCTAAAGAAATCGACTTTAGACTCAGAATTCATAGACTACCTGAATCGCATATACATATACGTTGTACATTATCCACAAGAAATGTATCATCCAGTGGAACAGAGATTGGACCATCAGCATAGCTCATGCTTCTCTTTTCCAGCATTCTAAGAAGGAACCACAAATGCATTACATACTCTTTAATAAGAAAAATAAACCAAATGTTACAACTACATGTTATATTAACAAAACAACAAACACAAAAGTGTGTATTTGCTATTTTACCTTTCTACTGCTAAACGGACATCATCAGCCTGTGCTGTGCTAGATGGTTTCAATAAAACTTCAACTGTGACAACAATTCGAGATCAAATTATGAAAAAAACCATATTGTTAAAAATACTCGAATTCGAGACGAAGTTAAGCTCCCTTAAAAAAGACAATAAGATCACCAGTTGTACAAACAAATAAAAGAATTTAACATTATGTGCTCACATATGCAAGCGTTTATGTATTCACCTGAAACAAAAACTTTATCTTCATTCAGAAAAGGAGGAGGAGTAGGAGTAGGAGGTGGAGGCGGAGGTGGAGACGGCGGCGGGAGAGCAGACGGCACAGCTGGTGGCTCAAAAACGACAGCGACTTGCTCGGGTACATTGCATTCGGTGGGATTAAGCCCCGAAATGTCCATTGGCACACTCATATCGGCAGCAGACATCACACAGAAACAGAATCACTGATTTTGAGCGAAGAAAATGTAGGGTCCAAACCCTAGGTGAAATGGGGATTTTTAATTTGAAAGTGAGCGCGGGAAGAGCCGAAGAAGAAAACACCAGACTCAAACTGAGTCTCAACCACACTCTAATATATGACTCAAAGACTCAAACCACGTTAATGATATTATTTTTCAGTCAAGTATTTTTTTCCCCCTAAATTAATCTAATTAGATCTCTGTTAGTTAAACTAGTGTGTATATTTGTGAGATCTCTGTTTTGTATTGTGACGTGTGCATTTTCCTAATTGTTCAACGAATTATATCTCATTTATTATAATAACTTTGAGGCAAAAACTTGCGTGTGACACGGTCTCACGGATTTAGATCCAGTGAGACGGAGCCCTCTACACAAAGTTTTAAAGATTTTTTTTTTTCAGATTTTATTTTTCTTAGGGTTTATATTTGTTTTTTTTAGGGTTTATTTTATTTCTTGGGTTTATTTTTAATTGATTTGGGTTTTTAGGATTTTAGTTTTTTTTTAGGGTTTATTTTTTATTTTTGGGTTTATTTTTGTTTTTCGGGTTTATTCTTCATGGTTCATGTTTTTAGGGTTTATTTTTGTTTCTTCATGGTTCATTATTATTTTTAAATTTATTTTCATGGTTCATGTTCTCAAAACGGAGCCCTTAGGAGGTCCGTCTCACGAATTTAGATCGTGAGACCGTCTCACAAGAGACTTGCTCTAACTTTGATATAGCATCAAACAATAGACATGAAATATTATTTAATATTTTTATTGATGAAGTTAAAAAAGAAAAAAGAATCATACTTCATAATTATAAATAATACATTCAGGTTGTGTATTTGTGTTCCATCTTCAAAAAGTGATTTTTCATAAAAACGCACGGGTACCTACATCGCCTATTTCATTGTGTTCCATCTTCAAAAAGTGATTTTTCATAAAACCGCACGGGTACCTACATCGCCTATTTCATTGTGTGAAAATTAGTGTCACACTTTTTTCAAGGTTATAATAGTAAATTCGGATGAAAATATATTTTCCAAAGTTGTTTGTATGTGTAAATTGGTGGCAAAGCTTTTTGCAAAAGCTCATTGTAAAATAAATGAAAAGTTAACATGTGTATATAAGATAACCAGACGAGGCCGTGCGATGCATTGCACTGCTATCATAATAATAAGTAGAGTCAAATAAGCCGATCTGAGCCGGTGGCGCCCAAAGAGAAAATCAGCCGGGTCGGGTTGAACTCCATCTAATCTATTTTGGAGATCGGTTCGACCCACTTCACCTCACTCATGAAATGACCGGCCTGATCGGGCCGCCCGACCTTGTGGGCTAATTTAAATTTTAATACATTTTAAAATAAATAGTATTCATCATTTGTACTACTAATTTCACAATAATAAAAAATATGTATGTAATTAAATATTAATTAATATTTTTATGTTTAATAAATTTAATAAATAAAACCAATGAATCATTTTTTTATATAATTTCTTTAAAATTTATATTACAATAATGACTCATTAACATATTTTAGAATTTAGCACATTCAAGTACATATTTTTTAGTTTTAAAATAACATTATATTCATTTTTCATCATATATTATGAATTATATATTAAAGATTTGAGTTATATCAAAATTTTAAAATACATAAAACAATTAAGAGTTTGTAATTTATCCGACTTGTTCTAAGATAATTCATTTAAGTTAAAAATATGATATTACACTACAAACATGTGTTTTTGATCTTTGCTTATAAACTTTAAAAAATGAATTCAATTTAAATTTAAATATAATAATACAATTAAAAGATTAAATTCTAATGATGTACGAGTGTAATACCAAATTACGATTCTAAAATGCTATTTTCGAAAATATTGTATATAATCTCATTACAATTATGGATTTGGATAAAAATTTAAAATTATAAAATCGTATTAAATTGATCGTAAAAAAAGATAATATTATAGCCAATAATCTTTGATTTATTTTATATTTTTGTTTAGATCTTTTTTTATTTTTAATAAAATATTTAATCTTGGTTAGTCATACATAAACTTGATAAATTATAACAATTTTTGACAATAAACTATCTTTTCTTTTTTTTTAAAAAAATATTTCCAAATTCTCGTGTATAGTATTTAATTCTAATTAGACATACCTAAATTAAAGTGTCAAATCATAGCATAATTAAGAATAGCAAAATTAATGATATAATTACAAAGATATTTGACATATATATCCATTTTGCTTTTTTTATTTTTCATTAAAAAATATATAATATAGTTTTTAGCAAGTGCAAATAGGCGGGAAAACAAATTTGGAAACAAGTTTGTTGTTATATATATGTATATATATATATATATATATAGGATTTGGTTCAAATGAGACCACTCTCCCTAGGTGAGACAGTGTGGACTCATCTTATCCATTGATCTTAAAAAATGAAGGATGTGATTAATTCGATTTTTTTAATTATTTCCCAATTTTAAGCTGATTTTAAGGGTAAGGCGTAATTTTGTAATTCAAATTAGTGGTCCCAGTAGATTTTATGGTGAAATTGAAAGCTAGGATTTTGTGGCGGAATTTAAGGAACTGTTTTCTTTCCAAATATTTTTATTTTCAAAGATAGTTAGGGTTCTTCTCTTTGCATAATTAGACATCAAGTAATGCATATTTAGTTATTTTGTTGGCACTATTTTACGAAAACAAGACATAATTGAATATAACGTCTTTGCATATTTAGTTATACTACACTGCATAAATAGGTTCAATATAATGTATATTTAGTTATGAAAATGGGATGTTGCTTTTGGAAATTATAAAAATTGGATGTTGCATAATGTCTTTGCATATTTAGTTATTCCACAATGAATAGATAGTTTCCGGATAATACATAGTTAGTTGATTTTGTTGCATAGTTTATAACGTCTTGCATAGTTGGATATCTTTGTACTACATATTAGTTTTTTATTGTTGCATAGATAGTTTTGGATAATGCATATTTAGTTGAGTTTTGTTGCATATTTAGTTTTCGAACTCACTTTGTTCGTTATTTCTCCGTAATATTGCACCGATTTTCTTGTTTTTTCTCAGTAATTTTCATGAACGTAATTTTCGAGTTCGATCTTCACATTTTTCTTTATTTGCGTTAATGGAGGAATGTGTGTGTGTGTGTGTGTGTGAGAGAGAGAGAGAGAGAGAGAGAGAGACGTGAGAAATTGGGATTGGGAGATGTATGAGAGAGAAAGAGATTTGATTCCATTTTTTTGTAACTAACTTGTTATGTTATTTTACCCTACTACCCTTATATTGATTAAATTAATATTTTAATATATTTTTGATCCATTAAATCATATCCATTGATTAATAGTGGGGGATGGTTGAGATTAGTCCATTGTGTCTCACCTAGAGACATGGTCTCACTTGATCCTCCCCTTCTATATATATATATATATATATATATATATAGGAGAACTAATTACAATAATTAATAAAATTGTAGTCAACAAAACATAGTTTTGACAATATTATTGTTTTTTATTACATTTAATTTTGGAGATATTTTTCTTTTTTGCCGATTTTACCATATATTATATTTATCCATGTTATTAAGTCAATTTTTTTTTATTTTTTTAAATTTAGTTGTGGAGATTTGTATTATACTATTTGGATTTTGTATTTATTATGTTCTACTCGAGTTCTCATATTTAGTATTTTTCGGGATGGGCGATGCACGAATTGTATTTGTACAAAAAATAATTTTTAGTGATTGCAAAATTTTCAGAATTTCAATAAATAATTAAAATAGAAATTTAATTAATTTTATTATAAATCATACACTTAATAAATATAAAAATAAATTATTATATTAAAAACTCTCTTTAAGGACAATAATTTTGGTTGATAATAAATTTTGTGAATGTGAATCGTATCTATTTATTGAACATGTTTATCTATAAGAAAGTAACAATTTGAAAGAAGAAAAATACAATTTTCCAATGCTAAATATTAATGTATTATACTTTCAATACAATCAATAAATAAAGTCATTTCAAATTCCAATATTTTTTAGGGTTTAAAAAGTTAAACAATTATTAGAATTATTAAAGAAATTAAACAACAATCTTCTTTTATATTTAGCAACATAATTTTAGGGGAAATAAAACATTTCAAAAAATAAAAACTATTATATTTTTATATATGTACATATATCAAAAAAATATCAAACAAACAAGTTCATATCTAATAGTCCAAATGTACAACTTTAAAAGTTGAATATCAAAATACACGGATAAATATTAAAAAAATCTATTAACATGGAAAGTATGTTAATAAATATAAGAAGTAATTTTCTATATACATTATTATGAATATAATTTCATATTAAATAAAAAATTTGTTTCTTCTTACATGGATATATATAATTATAATGCTATGTATGTATATATATATATATAATATATATAAATAATATTTAGATACATATTTTGAGATATTTTCTTCAATTAAAATAAATATTTTTGATGAATTTAATCAACTTAAATACAATTCTATATAATCATGAAGAAGTGAGATAAGCTCAAATATAAACCATACAAGTATTATAGATAGTCAAAATACATGAATATACAAATTGATGTCCAATAGCTCTTAAATGGATAATTTTCAAAGCCCATTATAAAATAATGAGTAAAATGTATCATATATTTTATTTTATTTATTATGTTTATTTTTTTATATATACAATATATGTGTCAAACAGAAGACTGTAAAAATATGATTAATTGGATATACTTTAGGTAAAAATGGATATAAAATAGAAAAAACTATTAAAGTTTAAAATAAAAAGAAAAAAACAAGTATAATAATTAATACAATACACACACTGATTTGGAAAACTTATTTAACTCTATCTTTTACATAACTTTAATAGGTGATTTATTTAAAGAAAGTTGACCACCAAAGATAATAAAATCTCATTTTATTAGTTAAATCCGAAAAATAAAAAAATATTATTTTTAGAAACTGAAAATTAGGCGGGAAAAGTAAGAGTTATTATTCTAAGAATAGTCTCTTATTATATATAAATGTGTATATATATATATATATATATATATGGGGACGGGGGAAAAGTTCGTTATTTAGTAAATGAGTATATTATGAATATTTCTGAAAGTTACGGCGAAAATCGGCAAAAAATATAGAAATATTTAATATACGAATCCATAAACGTCACGAGTTTAATATGAATATAATATAATTGTTCGTGAGTAATAATACGACTTATTTTAACATTATATTCACATAGATTGTAATTCATACTTATGTTTATATTATATTAAAATTAATTTTAGGTACTTTATTAATTTACTTTAAAATGTAACATAAATTAAAAATAATTATTTAATAATAGTTAGGGAATTTTTAAGTGAATTGTATTTATACTTAGATTATATAAAACTTAATATATAGTTTTTATTATATTAAATTATAACTTAACATAAATCCAAGATAATTATTTAATAATAATTACTATATTTATATATTATTAATATTCTTATTTATTATTTTATAATATTATAATTATACTTATAAATGATTGTTTAACGGTTTTTCGATTTATTTAAATATTATAGAAAAACTAAAATGAAGTTTTATTCGCCACATATTATACGGATAACTATAATACGAGTATTAAATGTTCTATTTGAAAAGTACGGAGTATTTAACGGCGCTTGAGAATGTGTATGGGAAAGCAGTATTTTTAATTATTCGTACATACGGATACTATACATGTATGATATGCGTGTTAACTATGAGAGAGATTTAGATAAGTTTTTATTTTATTATATTTGTCAATTGATTGGAATTTGATGATCTTATTAAAGATAAAATGTAACGATAAAAAAATATTTCATTACTGCACATAAGTATAACTATACTTGTCATATAATATATATTTAAAAAGATTGTGTAATTGATAATCAAATTGAATTTAGAATGAATACGTTTTCAATAGTTAAACGAAACTGACCTAAACAACCCCCAATTTGACATCCCATGTTAATGTTATGCAATCAAAAATCTCTTATTTTATTCTCTATTTCATTTTTTATGTATATGATAAAATTATTATTGGTACTCCAATGTACAATTAGTGGATGTTATGTACAAAAGTCAAAAGATAATGTCATTGTTGTATGGGTGGTGCTATTTACATTCTCAAATCTCTAAATACACCACTTACTAAACACACCCCACCTCCTTTTCAAAATATACTCATTTACTAAATACACCCCTCAAAATTTCTCATCTTACCCTTCTATTATTCCCCCAAATACACCACAAAATTATACACCCCCCCCCTCCCCCGAAAAAAAAAAATCATACACCCCAAGGGGCAACATTTGTAGAAGAAGTTAAGACAAAGAAGAAAATATAATATGTTTCTTTAATTTCGAATGTAATATTTTACTTTAATTTCGCACGTATAATTGGATTAGTTCGGGTAATTGTTGGTTGGGTGATGTTGAGTATAAGTGTTGGGAAATTGGGTTTGGTTTGAATTATGGAGTTAAAAAAGTTCATAATTTTGTTTAGATTTGGGAAAGAAGGCGATGGATGTCACGATGACCCTAGGTAGACATGTCCAATGGTTAGGTTCAAAATATAACCGATAACCATTTTTATACGGTTAGGATTCTGATTCGTATTTTTGGAACCATAAACCACTTGTTTTAATCGACGGTTCATATATATATATATATATATATATATATATAGACATTTAGTTTAAAACTCAAAAATATTTATAAATTTAAAACCTAATGTGACCGTTGACATCTTGTTTAACCGAAAATCGGTGGTTTCGGTTAAAAATCAGCGGTTTTTTCTCTTTTTTGAAATTCAAAAATTTCAAGATCGGCGGTCATAATTGTGTGACCGTTGAAGCAAACCGCGGTTTTTGGTTAAACCGGCGGTTTTCAAAAATTCTTTTTTTTTTTTGTTTTTTAAATTTGTTTTCTATAAATACCCCATATATTCACACATTTTTTTCTCCCACCAATTCTCTAAATTCTAATACCTCAACTCTCTATATCTACAAATCTTTAATCTCAAGTTTCACTTTAATTTTTAGTTGTTTCAATTTTTATTTTATTTTCATAATTTATTTTCATTTTATAATCGTATTTATGTAAAAAAATATCGAACCATGGATGTTCTTCCCATCAATCCAATAAGGGGAAAGGTAAGATGCCTGAGCAACGACGATCACGGTTTGAAATTTTTTTTGATTTGAGCGAAGATGAAATCGAGGCATGTTTTGGTGAAACACAATCGGAACCAGAACGACGACCAACACAAGAAAGTGAAGTACAACCAGACCCGCAAAATCAAACTCAAACTCAAAGTCGCCGACCTACTACACAACTTAGATCCGACGATATTTTTCGATGCACTTTAAAAAGTTTCGGATCCTACAACTGGAGGTCTCGAAAGTCACTTGCGAGCTATTGCAACAATGTCTACAAATTTAGAGAAGGAGTCGGTTATGGGGACGTTCACGAACCACTTAAACAAAAAGCATCCGGATAAAGTTGGCAACTATCGTGCTCAAACACAACTATGAGAATTCACGGGTTCTTCATCATATATGGAGTCTTATTCTCGCTTTATTTAAATATTATGAATGAATACTAGGAGAGAGTTAGTTAAATTTATTAGTGGTATGTCACTTTCTTTTAACTTTGTCGATAATACACTTTATGAAATTTTTACTAGACTTAGTTTTAATCCCGTAAGTAAAAAGATTTCATGTTCTACACTTACTCGTGATATTAGAAAAATAGTTGGTGAATTTAAATTAAAGTTAATTAATTCATTTGCTAGTTTACCAAACAAAGTTTCAATTTGTTCGGATGTATGGAGTGATCATTGGCAACAAAATTTTTATATGGGAATTATGTCATTGGGTTGATGATACATGGACTTTGCAAAAACGATTAATTGCATATAGAGAGTTTAATGTTGAACATAGCGCTATTAATATTTCTCATAAAATTTATACTATTTTACAAGAATATGGTTTAGTTACCAATTTTGTTTTCAATTTTCTTTGATAATGCTAGTGCTAATACGACTAGTTTAGAGTCATACTTATTAATATTTGTGAACCTTATATTGGTGGTAAATTTTTTCATATTCGATGTATATGTCATATTATAAATTTATGTGGTCAAAATGGTTTAGCTACTTGAAAGAAGAAATTGCGTCTATTAAAAATGTGGTATGTTATTCAACAAAACATTCATCTCTAATGAAAAAATGGGCTAGACATTGTAAAAATATTGGTGTGCAAGGGAAAAATTCTCGTCCGATGTGCCAACTTGTTGAAATTCTACATATAAGTTGTTAAATGATAGTTATTGTTGGCAAATACGGTCAAAATGGTTTAGCTACTTTGAAAGAAGAAATTGCATCTATTAAAAATGTGGTATGTTATTCAACAAAACATTCATCTCTAGTGAAAAAATGGGCTAGACATTGTAAAAATATTTGTGTGCAAGGGAAAAAATTCTCGTCCGATGTGCCAACTTGTTAAAATTCTACATATAAATTGTTAAATGATAGTTATTGTTAGCAAATACGGTGAAACTTAAATCACATATTTGCTCATATAAGGTAGATCGAGTATACCTTTTTGCGGCAGAATCCGATCCATGTAGCCATGATTGAGCTTATCTACAAGCTTCCTTTTGATCCATGATTAAGTCATCTACAAGCCTTCTCTTGGTTGAACCTCGAACAATAAATGAACCCCATAGATTGGTTGAACCACGAACAAGATCACGAACTTGCCTTTCTCGTTGGTGTAAATAACTACTACAATTATTCACTTTGATGTGCATACCTTAAACCTTTGGAGAACTTTGGTAATACTCCAAGAAGAAAACAAAGAGAGAAAATTTTAGGAGAGAGATTATTCTTTTCATTGGGGAATAATGTTTTCGATTAGATCGATATTACGAGGAGAGATATCAATATATATCTCAATCCCATATCTTAGTTAGAGTCTAATAGGAGATGTTTCTAGATAAATCTCATCTAAATAGGACTCCCTATTATCTCAAATATGGATGCAACCTAATTGCACCCAATAACTCCCACTCATACATTTAACTCGACTCAATTGAATCACATCCTCATAGTTCTCATCTCCGTCTCTTCTTTCATTTAGGGAATAAGGCGTGCGACCAAGCGAGAAGTATAGGTGAAGAGAGTTATATTAAGTCATCACCAAACCAACATAACCCTACAACTCAATAACTCTCTATGTACCCCAAACCAAGTGGTCACACCCAGTCAAGCATCTCTAAACCCCTCAATGAAATAACTAGAGCATGATCTACTCACTCAAATATGTTTCTATATTCATGACTAGTCAAATATATTTACGTAGTATTTCGGCTATGAATCATAGAACATAAGTGTGTTACCAACTTAATTCTTTCTTTGGCCCCACATGTCAATTAGCTTGATCTTGACAGCTGTCCTAAACATGCTCTGACAGACCGAATCGATCACACATGGCCATTGGATACATCTAAAGTAGTGTCATCAAGCTTACACTTCATGACATGGTCCAAAGTCCCAAATGGTACAAGAAAATAACATGCGCTCACATAGTGACGAAGTAGGGACCCATTTAGTCACTTTCCCGGGCGAGCACGTGTAGTATGGATACATACTATAAATGGAGCTCCCACTCAATTTAGGCATGTCACGCTCTAGACATCATACAAATCTTAGTCCAATCATTATTCAAGCGCTGGCTGCATAGTACATGTAGTCACTCCCAAAAGGTCATATGATAGTTCGCACATTCGGCTACAAACATGCTTTTATGAAGTTTAGACATACTTCATAATCGATCAAAAATCTCATCTTAACCTCTAGTACTTAAGGTGAATGTTAATAATACTTATTAACCTTCCTCACCGCTTTCTAGCGTGAAGGCGATCATTCCAAACCTCCTTATAGGACACAATCTTTTAAGTCTCATCCTGCGCTCTCTTAGCGCCAGGCAATTGCGAATGTGAGAAAGCCAATCAAAGCCTGGTGACAACTCACAAATTCAGTACCAAACACATAATGAGAATCCAACATATCTCATTAATCACAATATGTTCTCACGAGGCCACATGATCAATTCTACTTAATCCCTAATTACTCACATGCCTTTGGAGCATATCTCCAAACGAAGGCTCATAAAAGGGATCATCACCCACCTTTGCTTGTAGAAGTATGCGTATGAACAATTTAACTATCGCAAAAACTCTTAAGTGAAGTAAAGTCTCGATTAAATATATTTGGTCTACCAAGAATATCAGGCTCCCAAACCATACACCAAAGTGGTTTTACTATCACAAAGACAACAAAATACATCATGGATGTGCACGCAATGCGCATCATTTCAAGATGCCAAACTTGCCTCTAGCAAATCATAGACCAATTTGTTACGATATTTAAGTATCCACATGTCGGCAATTTAAGTATCCACATGTGGGCATCACAATAGTGCATGGATCACTTTGATATTCATTCACCAATCACACTTTGCTAAGTACATGACCTTGTTGAGTACGCACATAACGCATATCCAAAATTCGGACGGTGCTTATATAACTAGCTAGCATTTCTTTTCTTCTTCCTAAGACATCATTTCTTGACTAAGAACATGATTTTTAACCATGGAGTGTAGCAACAACCGCCACTAAGAGGCGATAACTCCATGTTCTTTCAAGTCATCACATTTTTGCCATATACAATGAGATACAACTCTTGACATATGTTCAATGACTTAATTGACCATCGTAGGCCTATCATATTGATAGCTCTATGAAATCAATGACGATTCAAGTCATGGCTGGAGCTCTTACTCCACTTCTTGAATTCATTGGGTGATCTACATAGATCTATTGATTCAATTTTCACCGAAATATGTCAACATCGGTCATCCAGGACAAACCTAGATGAAAGTGGCAATAATAAATAACATATCCACGAATTGAGGCAATCTTACCACTTAGGGAGAACATCTCAAAAATAAATTTACGCTCTTCTAACAGGCGAAAACATTTCGCCTTTGGTGAACTACACACATTTCAATCAACCCATTTATATTGCACTTGACCTACCGAAACCGGATGTTTCAAATGGTCTTGCATCTAGACGAGAAGATCAACAGGCTCTTAGACTTTATTCTTAGTTATTTGACTCATCTTTTCCTTCACAAAACTATCATCCGAGGGCATCAAGCGAAGTCGGATGTTCTATTGACTCATCAACACCCACAAAAGTAATTATGGAGGATACCCACTCAATCTCATATCGATGACGGAGTATATTACATATTCACTCCTTTTTACTCGTGGAATTTGAGAATCTTTTTCGTGTGAGATACTCGTTCCCACCATTTTGACTTAGTGTCGCTCTCTCTATCCCAACGATTACTAGATGAGTTTAAAGTGCAACATCCTCGCTAGAGAAAAGAGCGCCTCCTAAGGATCTTGCAATTCGCATAGTTTCACGATCACTTTTGACCTCACGTATGCTCAAGAAATCCATTTGAAAGAAAACTCAAATTGTGCGACTTGATTCTCCACTAGAGAATACATATTCTCGAACTTATATAGGTATACATCCACTATTTTGGGCTTGTTACTAAACTAAAGTTCATACAAGGTTGAAGAATCATTTGGAGATTTTTTTATGATGTAGGTAGAAGCAAGATACACAAATCAATTTGTGCCATCATAAATCCAACTATTTTAAAGTGATTGTCCCTTCTTCATGAGCTCATATAGCTGCAAAGTGCTTAGAACCATCATTCAACTTGCAACTATATTTCCTTCAACTGTGTGTCCAAACTAATTAAACACGCTATCCCCACTCCCTATTAGCACATCTCCATCTATTAAGAATCTCTTAAAGCAATTTGGCGCTTCTAATTAATGGGAGTTGGGATATACTAACTTACAACATAGATAGCAATGAAAGAAAATATAATGCGTTAATTTTATGCCTCACACTCATAAGTCTGCACTCAATTTAGTGGACTTCGCTTTAAAGGAAAATTAGTCATCTTCCATTCCTCTAGCAAGCTTATCATGCTGGAAAAAATTTATGCAAAGGGAGATTGGCCTTAGCGAGTTAGACAAGAAAGCCTCCTCGAGCTAATATAGTCATCCTCATAATCTCACCGCGATATCAATAGAATCTTTGAAAAGAAATAATATCTAAAACCAACCACATCACAAAGAAAAGATAGACAAGTCTTTTCACTCAACAAATATCTTACAAGTGCACAGGCACGGTCCTTTATTGAGGCCAATGAGGCCGTTGCCTCGTGCACCGGGGGGCGAAAGTCGGCCGACCTATTTTATAATTATATAAAATTATAATATAAATATATAATAAAATAATGAATTTATACTTTGTAAGAATATTTATGAAGAGATTTATGAATTCAAATTTGTGGCTTATTAGCTTAGGTACGATGAAAGAGTTTGGAGCTAAAATAAAAAAAAATAAAATGAAAGAAAAATGCACTAATTAAAAGTCAAACAAATATATATTGATATTTCTTTTTCTTTATGCCTTATATGAATTTTTCTTTGTTGGCTTAGATAATCGTGACCATGTCAACTTACATAACTTTCTTTGTTGGCCTAGTCATTTATATAAATGCGACCTTATTGGCTTATATTGTGATTTTTGTTAGTAATTAATAATTAGCTCTACGTTAAAAAAATTCGTTGTGCCATGCTTCTATATCCATGGGCACCAAATTTATGTGTCGTCTCGGGCTTTGAAAACTACGAGGACCGGTCCTGCAAGTACATTTACCCGAATAAGACTACATCGATACATCAAGTTGCTCATACCAAGCTGTTGAGCTTGAGGTGACTCTTTTAGCCTCCTCTTGTGCGTTATATAGTTGCACAACTCGATAATAGTCATACACATTTGCTCAATTTCAATCACATGCTAAGTTAACCAATATCTACAATCCACCCATGGAGAGATTTGAAAATATTAGCGAAAAATAAGGAGCAATTAAATAGTCAAACTTCATCTCAAGACAATTACGGCGAAGTTACCAATCTCATAAGTTCACTTAATATTTGTTGATATTTAATTGTCTCATTCAATAAGGTGACACAACTTCTTGCACTTTATGGATCAATTTATAGTTCTAGTTTTAGTTTTTGCTCTCATCAAGATACATTATGCTTGTTCCAATATTCGGCGGAGTTGGTTTATGTCGGTCGACATAAGCGACAAGTGCACTTACTTGTGTATTTCTCAACTTTTTATAATCGAGTCTCTAGATAAGTGATTTTCATTAATAATAACACAAGTTACTAATATCCTTAATTTAACTCAAATAGGAATTTGGATAACTAAAGTTTTTACTTGGGAGTAAGCTTATATTCCAAAAATAGAGCTTAAACTCTTTCACTAAATTTTTAAAATTTGCGGCTTAAATAAATTAAAGCACAAACTTAATTCTGATCCATAAGTATATCATCGACATTTCAACTTTTATTATTTCGAGCAATTAAGTTCTTACATTTGCGGCTTAAATAAATAAAACGCAAATACTTTCATTAATCCACAAAAATATTGTCCGTGTCTAAGTCGCGACAATATTGGATATATTGTCTATTTTCGTGCTAAATTGGCTAAACTAAAGTTGGTGAATCTGGTCTAAACACATTTCAATAAATTACACAAATAATTAGGTCTTGATCTAAAAATTTTATTTTAGATCCAAGTGATATTTATTATTTTCTTCAATTAAATGAGATCAAAAATTTGCCGCAAGGCTAGTAATCATCTCCCATTGAGTTGAAGATCATAATAAAAATTACTTGATACATGAATAAAATTATCATTGTCCATAAATAAATCATGCATGCAACCATGTGATATAAGTAATTACTAAAAATAGCCCCAATGAGTGACATTGACATATGGTGCATCATGTGGAGATAATTTCCACCAATGGTGGTAAAATAAAAAATATCATCGTAAAATTGATATTACATAGCCTCCAAAAATTGGCTCAACAAATACATGCCTCGAAAAAAAAAATATTACATATTTTCAAGGTCTACTACATTGTTAAGTTGGTTTTATACCAATCAATTGAGTATTCTAGACTAGGATTTTTCATTATTTTTGGGTATTTTAGAGTCGTTTGAGTCCATTTTATGTCGTTAGGAGTCAATACGAGGTTATGGTAGACAAAAATGACCGAAAATGATGAAATATGTGTTTGGAAGGAAGAAAGAGCGTTTGAAGAAGTGAAAAAAAGGAGAAAAATCGCTGAGCAAAGGGAGTGTCAGAGCTACCACCCCGTGACTGCAGCTTTGGACGGGGTCTCAAATTTGGCGAGAAAACAAGCATTAAAGACTGCGGCACCCTTGGCGGGAGCGACTGCGGCGTGTCGATGGGTTGGCGGGAAAAAGTAGCGGAGGCCGCAACACGCGTACTGGCGAGAAGAAGTTATATTTTTATTTTACGGGCTTTTGATGGTTTTGGGGCTATAAATATAACTAATGATGCACGGAACAAGGGTCGAACATTGTTTTGAGTACACCCCGCTATACAAGAAACACAGAGCTAGGTTCGGGACGATGATTGAAGGCATCTCTCATCCGGACACGAGAGATGATTACTTCTCTTCTCTTTTCAATTCCTTCTTTGTTTTCTTTGTCTATCTTTGAGATGTATAATTACTTTCTCATGAGTTTTTGTACATCTATCATGAGCTAAATCTATTTTTCTAGGGGATTGATGCAACTTACGTTTGAAACTATATTTTCGAGTTTATTTGATTCACATGTTATTAAATCTATTTATACTATTAGGATTGATTGAATCAATTATCGATCAATAGTTTAGATTGTTTGACGTGTTTGATTTGACACTCGAGAGAGGTAATTGAGCGATTGGCCATAGAATAGCATAACCTAGGATTTCATAGAAGCGAGAAGTTTATGAATCTTTTGAAGCCTGTGATAGAATATTCATTGAGCGCGTTAGGGTTTAATTTATGATTTTTATAGAGATATTGAAATCGGGATTGAAACCTAGAAACACTTGGCACTTTCGATAGAAAGTGATAAATGATAGGAATATTGGGCTTATAGATTAAATAACATGTGATTAATGAACTGGATTGATAACATATGAGATAACTAGGCGAATCAACCCTTTAGAATTCATATCTATTAAGTGTTTGATAATTTGTGCGAACGAATTTGTTAGCATAATTTTAGTTTTATTTTTAGTTTAATCAAAATCCATCTCTTTTTGATTATCTATATAGATTAAGTTATTCTAATTACAGTACTTAATTTAAAATTTAATACCAATCCTGTAGGGGACGATAACCCTATTTTTTATCAATACTAAAACTTGACAACGCATGCGGTAAGAATTTCTCGAACATACATCAATCTAGAAAAAGTAGAAAACATATATAAGGATACCAAATTACCACCATTGTCAAAAATTAACTCCCACAAATAATATTAATATAAAACAAGTAAATATTCACATCCATGAGCACTGTATGTCAATGTCCATTCATTACAACACATTATAATTCATATCACATCAACTAAATTAATTATCGCACAAAAAAATTGATGCGCATACAAGAATTTTTGATCACATAATTGCATCAATTAAGTACAACTATAGACACATAGTTCGATCTGATTTTTGTTTTTAATCTAAAAACTTCGAATCGGCATAATGATTTATTTCAAATTTATTTTGCATGTATAATATGTCAAATTAATCATCTTAACAAGATCTAAAATTTGACACCAATATTGCATGCATAAAAACAAAAACACAAACTCGATTTTTAAACAAATAATCCAATTTAATGTATCATCAAACTCAAGCACATCAAATAGGTGAGAACGAACCCTAATGGCTCGATACCACCGTTAGCATGCAAGTATGGACCAAAACATAAATTACATATTTCGCATATAAGGTGGACCGAGTATACCTATTTGCAGTGGGGCGTTGATCTACGTAGACATGATTGAGCCCGTCTACAAACCTTCTTTTCATCCATAATTAAGTCATCTACAAGCCTTCTCTTGGTTGAACCCCAAACAACGAAACGAACCCCGTAGATTGGTTAAACCACGAACAAGATCATGAACCGCCTTTCCGTTGGTGTAAATAACTCCTAGAGTTATTCACTTTGATGTGCACACCTTAAACCCTTGGAGAACTTTGGTGACACTCTAAGAAGAAAATCGTGAGAGAGAAATTTTAGGAGGAGATTATTCTTTTCATTGGGAGCGATGTTTTCAATTAGACTAATATTGTAGGAAGATATATATATTACCAATCTCATATCTCAATTGGAGTCCCGATGGGAGATGTTTCTAGATAAACCTCATCTAAATAGGGCTCCCTATTATTGTGGTATAGTTTTATTTTCGAATCAATAGGATTCATGCTCTAATTTATATCAACTTTTAAAGGTTTTTAAAGATGCCACCAAAGAATTATCTCGGTGTTTATTATCCTACATCAATTTTAGTTATAGATCGTTGTGTTAAAGTTGCACTACTTTTTAGATCTCTAATTGCTTGTGAACGTTTAGGATCAACTATTGCTCAAATGACATTAAAATGGTTAAAATTACTTATATTCCTAATGTATTTTTAGTTGCAAAAATATTAGATCCTAGGGTAAGAATAGATGGTTTAGAAGAATTGTTAGGACTTTATTATAATGCTTTTTTCCTATTAGAGAGTATCACATTCCCAAACCAAGCGTAGTACGTAGTAGCTAATGCTAAACAATATTTATATGATATTTTTAGAGAATATTCAATAAAATGTGGCGATAGTGTTAAAAACTCTTCTACTTCTACTTCTTGTGATGATTGTGATAATAGTAGTAATATTGATACCTTTAATGAGGCGGATGTATTTGTACCATTGGACGAGTTTTAAGACGCGAAGATACCAAAACATTTTAAAGGAGGCACAAACTCTTATCTTGAGCTTTATATGCATTTAACATCTCCTTTTGATTATCTTGAATTTGTAGTAGAGAAGACAAAGTTCGATCTGTTAAAGTGGTGGTCAAAGAGGTTTCATCTTTTCCTATAGTGCGTTAATTGCGAAGGAGATATTAGTTTTCCGCCTCAATCGTTTTAAAGAGAGCAAGCATTTAGTGAGGGAGGTTATATTTTGGATGCTAGAGGCGATCTAGATTAACAATAGAAAATCTAGAAAATCAAGCACTACTCCACGATTGGACAAAAGCCGAGCTATGTGATCAACAAACTAATTTTGATGAAGAAGAAGAAAGTGACACTATTGATACCGAATCAAGCAATGATTCACAAAAGGTGAACAATCACATTGTCACCTAATCGCTTCCCTAAGATAAGTAGAAGATAAGAAAACTACATAGGTTTTGATTCCTCTATGAGGATACGTAGACAATTTTATTTTAATATTCAAAATTAAATTTTAACTTAGAATATTAAAATAAAACTCAAACCCAATTTTTTTCTCTTTTTTCTTCTTTGTGCTATGTACTTTGTAATTTAAATTTTGTACTAAATTGTAGTAACTTGTAATTTTATTTTTAAATTGTACTTTGGAATTTTAATATCGACAATTTTTCATTTGTACTTTGTAACTTAAATTGTATAGTCAATTGTTTTTAATAAAGTTGTAAATTGTAAGTTGTAATTTTATTTTGGGAAAATAATTTTTGCAACCTAAATTTTGCCCATTTTTGGACTTTGCAACCTATACAATTTATTTTTACAACTAACAACCTAAACTTTGCGGGTGTTTCACTTTGCAACCTCCGGCCATCTGCACTGGAATATTCCGGGAATATTCACTTATAAGGCCCGGAATATTGGAAATATTCTAATATTCCAACTCCGCCGACCGGAGGTTGCAAAGTGAAAAACCATCAAAGTTCTGGTTGTTATTTATAAAAACAAATAATTTATATTGCAAAGTATAAAAATAGTCAAAGTTGAGGTTGCAAACAATTATTTTCTCTTTTACTTTTAAAGCAATAAAGTCAATTTTTCTTGTACAATTTCGATTCTTTCACTAATTTTTAATTTATTCATTATTGAAAATTAAAAACAAAAATATTGAAATGAATCGAAACCGAAACCTTGTTTAGAATGATTAGGTTTCGGTTCCACCTCCCAAATTTTAAAACCGGCGGTTCGAACCGTTGAATACGCCTAACCCTAGGTGGCGGTGGCATGATGGTATACTCGATCGTGCCACCAGCACGATCGAGTTACTTTTGATCGTGTCATTGTGCCTCTTATGACATGACCAATAACACGATGGCACGACCAAAGTTGCAATGCGACCATGCCAAGTGTCGCACTATTGTTATTCGACCACAATTTTAAAGTATAAAAAACGCGTAAAAATGAAAAAAAGTACATATGTTAAGATGTAAAGTAATTACTTATATTATTCGTCAAAATGAATTCTTTGTAGTCCATATTTGCACCAATATGAGTGTTGGAAAATTAGGGTTTACTGAGAAAAAAATCGATTTGCTCAAGAAGAAGAAGAAGAATGTATGTGGGTGGGGGAAGAAGATAAATAAGATATTATAGTCTTTTAAACTAATGATATTTTTGAAGTTATATGGATGTGGTATTTGGTTTTGGAGGTGCGAATAGCGTCATCCTTATTGTATATATAAAATCGATAATATTTATAGAATATCATATAAACGGTTTCCATCTCTCAAGGCGGGGCGGATTCGAACTGCAATCTTGGTCATGAGCACGATGAGTTCACCATTTCCTCTACCCCGCTTCTTCCCTTCTCTTTCTTTCACTATTCCCACACTATTGATTGACTCCTTTACATACTTCCTTTTTGACCGCAAAACTCTCACTAAGAACGAGCCGCTTTAGCAGCACGGCGCCCTGGCCCACTCCTGTATCTTTGTGGCCGCGACGATTTTCTTCACCCCACGGACCAGTACCCATGGCCCACTCTAGACCATGAGATAGGTCGGGGAGCAAGCGCGTTGATGACCGGGGGTAGGCCACCTTTTTTAGCCCATCTTGAGAGGCACAATGGGAGCTTCCAAACCGGAATATGTATTACAAGATAATATTTATAGAATAGAGCTAGTCTCTGTCGGATCGTCTAACAGATCCGGATCCATTAGACGGGTCTAAATATCCTACCCATATTCCCACCCTAACCCGGATATACCAAAAAAAACCCATTTTCGTCACGTTCTCTCTCTCTCTCTCTCTAATATATGTGTCCGTCGTCGTCGTCAACCACGCTTCCCACGGCGAGCACCGCCGAATTTATCTCAACAACATCAAATGACTTTCTATTGCGGTGCGGCCGCCTCTTGGCATAATTGAAAATCGTCGATGTTTCGAGATGTTTTGGTGTTGAGCGGCATAATTTATTTCTGCGGAAGTCAAGATTTGTTGCTTTCAATTTGATTTCTCGATACTCAAAACGGTGAGGGAAAAGGAGATTAAAAGCGAGTTTGGTTGAGCTTGTGGATTTTATTCAATCCGGTTTTGGCAAAATTATCAAGCGAATCGGGAGGAAATGATTGAGATGATTTCTTAGAATATATTCGGAGCTTGCCCCCTGTCTCCCATGAAAACACGGGGTTAGAGAATTTGGACCCGAAGAGGAGGATCCCTATCTCAATTATTAAAAAGTATTACACGTTGCATTCAAATATTTTAGATGTATTTAAAAATGTATTAGACTTTACAACTCCGTAGAAAGTCTTTGTTTTATATTTAAAAGGCACAACTTTAAAGAAATATATTACACATTGCATTCTAATGTATGGCTATATTAGGAAAATGTATTATACTTTACAACTTCTTAGTAATTCTCTGTTTTATTATTAAATGACATAACTTTGTAGAAAAGTATTACACATTGCATTCCAATGTATTAGATGTATCAAATAAATGTATTAGACTTTACAGCTAATACATTTCGGGGAAAAATTTAATTATATTCAGGGAAACTACTAAAATACTCTCCAGGGAACTAATAATACTTTTTCAATGAACTACTAATACTTTTTTGAGGATCGCTAATACATTTTGGGAGTATATTCGGAGAAATACTAAAATATTCTCCAGGGAACTACTAATACATTTGGAAGAATGCTAATACTTTTTAGAAGGACGGCTAATACTTTTGAAGATTATTAATACCCAGGTGGTCCCTAAAAACTACTAAAACACCACTTTGCTAATATCACGAAATGCCACAGATCCGCGGGTCGATCCGTTTAACGAGTCGGACCGTTAGACGACTCCTCGACAGTAAATTTTTGTGTATAGAGTATTATATAGAAAATCGGAATATGTATTATGAGACTTGGATGTGAGTAATGGACCCTACCCTAATTGAATACCTAATAGGCTAATAGGTGGTAGTGATATAAATATTCGAAATTTGGTTTTGGTATTTAATACCTTAAATCCAACTAATTGACACGACATAAGTTTTTCTCCATCAAATTTCTTTAAAGGTTGTTTACTTTTATCTATTTAGATTCAATAAACAAATATATATTTTTCAAAAAAAAATAAATAAACAAATATATTCAACCTAAATTTAAATTTATTTTATGGAATAAGAGCTCAATATTGAAACGGAGAGAGGGCGGATGCTTGTGCAAGTGGTGGGATGTGTGGGCTTTAGTCCCCAAACTTTTCAAAAATTATATTATCTTATATATATATATATTTATATTTAAATATTAGATTTTTTTATTTATCAAATTATTTTTTTGATTTCACCCCGAGAAATTAATTGCGCCTCAAACGGAGTCCATGATAAATATTAATTTTTTAATAATTTAATCTATTAATATTTATTATATAATTTATATCACTCGTTGTTATCTCAAACAATATCCAAGATTTGTCGGGCGCTAAAAAGAAATAATGACTATATATTTCGGGAACGGATCCTCTCCATTTTTTTGTTGTAAATTTCATCAATTTCGGTTAATACGGGCCACTAATTCCATCACCGACACAAGCATGCCATGTGGTTGATTTGTTATTCTTTCAATCCCACCCATTTTTTGTTGTTTTGCCGCACTTCTACTTCTACGGTTGGAGGTTTTACTTTCCAATACAACTACAACTAAAAAGCTTAAAAAGCTTCACGTTCCTTTTTTAAGAGATCCCACATGTCAGTTTATTTTAAAAATATAAAAAATTCTTAATCAAATACTAATATAATCGCCAAATAATATATACAGTATTAATAAATATAAATAAATATAAATTTGTGGCTATCTAATAAAAAATATTGAAAGAGAAAACAAGAAGAGTATTTGAATATATTTGTTTGAAATCTTAGTTTCTTTGGCAGAAATTTAGTTCTAGCCCTCTTTGGGAAATGTGTTGTTGGTGATAGTTGTAATGGTTTTATAAGTTGGTTTTTAATTGACAAAATGTTAATGAAAAATGCAAACAGTGAATGCAAATAAGGTGTTTGAATAAATGCCAACACCACTCATATTGCAATAAAATATGATCATTAATCAGTTTTTCTTCCAAAACATGGTGTTGTAATTCTCTCTCGCTTTTGCACCAAAACATCAAACAAAAAAAAGTGTCTTGCCAAAATTTTCTTGTTGTTTTACTCGCTCTAGCCACCACAATTCATCTGTTTCTTTCATCATCAAGTGATTGCATTGGATGATCAATTGGATCTGTGTAATATATATATATATATATATATATATATCAATGATTAGAACATAAAGGTTGGTTACATAAACAAAAAAAAAAAAGATAAATAAATAAGCTAGCCAAGACTTAATATTCTTACCAACAACAATCTTGTGAAACTAAATTCACTTTGAGGTGCACCAAAAAAGTCAAAGCACATAAGTGCCAATCGAGATTCACTTTGTGAGTTATTAGCACTTGATGTCTTTTTTTTTTTTTTTTTTTTCTCTTAGCTTGCATCTCAACCCAACTTTTTATTCTGTTTTTTGCCTTTTCTACCATCTCTCTTTCTTGAATCCCATTGGTTGCAATATGCTTTGACTTTCATTCACCGATATATCTATTGTATCATTATCCACACTTATTTGTCTGCTACTAATTTCACTTATTTGTTTGCTTAACTTTGTAGCAACGTCGCGTAGGAACAAAAATGTTTTCGACTACGGATGATTGATCGCTATCCTTATAAGCGACATACATATTTCTCTGTATCGTCTTTGTCGTAGCTAGTTTGGCATCTCCTGTACTTCATTTCCATTGACATCATGGACAACACCATTTCTTGCTTGTTTTGTCTATCTCTTAAGAATATACTTGGTCGGCAATAATTTAACATTTGTAATATCAAACACCTTCAAAGCATGACAACAGAGTATACCTAATGTCTCAAATTTTTCGCAACTACAATATATGGATTTATTGCAAGAATCAAATGAAACTTTCCATTCTTCAACTTGGCCAACAATTGTAATAATGTACTCAGATAATGGGTAATTCTCACTCATACCCTTCACACATGCAACCAAGTATAGGTCAAATTCTTCTTGAAACAAGTCAAAAATTGTATAAGTATACAATTGTGCAACTTGTCGCAACATTAGTGAATATTGACTTGTTTGCCATGGCTTGATCTTGGTCTTCAACTTTGGCAATGGCTTGATCTTGGTCTGTAAAAATTGTTTGCGGCTTCTTTTTGCATGTGAGCTTCCAAAATATTTTGAACAACTACTTAAACGACTCAGTTGTTTCATCATACATTAAGGCTGCCCCAAATATCACCACTTTTCTGTAGTGGTTGAATCCTGAGAATAAAGCAAGTGGCCAATGTGCTTTATTAGTGCAATAAGTTGTGTCCAATGAAACCACA
The DNA here is from genome assembly GCA_016081115.2 of Rehmannia glutinosa. Classification (NCBI taxonomy): domain Eukaryota; kingdom Viridiplantae; phylum Streptophyta; class Magnoliopsida; order Lamiales; family Orobanchaceae; genus Rehmannia; species Rehmannia glutinosa. Next base: position 78,273,434 of record CM071934.1, read on the forward strand.
TCACCAAAATATACATAATCAACAAGCATTCTTGCATCGCCCAAAACACATTCGTTATTTGTTCTTCCAAGTCCATCCGATAAGTGTAAAAGAATGACGGATTTTCCAACAATTGTTGTTGAAAGTATTGTAACAAACATCCTGCTTCCCCATACATCAAGCTTCTTTGTCTTTTAGTTCGAAGATAATTCTTTTGATCAAGGTGAGTATATCCAATATTCAACCTTCCTCCTACATGCGTACCAATCAATCAAGTGAAATGAATCTCGTTGTTGAAGCCTGAATAATCGCCAAGTCAATCTCTTGTGCTTGAACTTCCGATAACTTACGGTGAGATACTAACATGTGGGTGGTCTCTATAAGTTGAAGTTCATGGTTATGTTCTCCCACAAACTCGTGAACAATATATTTTCCACGCACGTGAGTAAGCGATATTCTAGCTTTGCAATTAGTTCTACTCTCTGTCGAGGATTCACGTTAGATAATCTCTTTTATCTTCCTTTCGAATGCCTTCTTTGCAACAAATAAATCGCATGAAGTAATAGAACTATCTTTCTTACTTTTATTTGTGTATTGCGTTCTAGCTCCAAATCCAGTCTTCTTACTATAATCAACCCAATACTTCCAAGATGTCTCAAGACTATCAAATTCCATCCCTATTTTGGGCTTCAACTCCACATCTCCATTATCACCGCCAATAAATGGTGGACCATCTACACTCAATTCTCTAAACAATTTGAAAAGAAAAAAAAAAAACAGAATAAGGATCAAATAAATATTATCTTTTTAGGCAACACAAATATTATTTAATTCTTAAAAAAAAATGAAATGAAACTATTTACATTTGTGCCTCGAGTTGAACAACACATCAGGTTTTTTGTTATAACCGATCATATATATATACATGTTTTTAGTATTTCTTGATTGAATGCTCAATCATTTATTTTTTCCTAATTGACAAGTCAACATAGAATATCTCAAAACCTTTACCATGAATGACGGAAAATAACTTACAACATATTTGAACAATTAACTTGTCAAGCAACACAAATCCTTTGAATTAAAACCACCACTATAGCCGATATGATGTGGGTGGATAATTCCTTCTTAATGGAACAAAAAGTTTTGCAATAGTCTAGAGAGGAGGCGGGAAAGAGCGAGTTTGTTTTGTATGGGATGTAAAATGCGCACGCAACAAATTCTATTTTTCTAAAATAGGTTTATATTTTTTATTATTTATTAATTGAAAATGAGGCATGCTTGTGTCGGATGATGAAATTAGTGGCCCAAATGGAATTAGTGGCCCATTAAGCGAAATTGACGAAATTTACAAGAGCAAAAATGTAGAGGATCCGTTCCCATATATTTCATGCAACGGCGCAAGTCATAAATTGACAATTAACCTAGTGGACCACTAAACCGTAAGATAGGGATGGCCTAATTTAACCCTCATAACTCTAGTACAAGTATCCTTAAATATGAAAATTTATTTCCTTTAAAAGTTTGAACATTACATCAATCTACGTTTTCCCCCTTTATTTGTTACTAGGGTTATATTATTTATAGGGATAATTAAGAAATTAAGTTACCCTTGAGGTTTGATTAATCACAAAAGAACTCAAAGATGTTTGAAAATTACAAAAAAAAAAAAAAGAAAAACATCTTAAGGTTTTATTATGTGTTAAACGTAGGAGATAATTGTAAAATTATTACAAATGTAAGAGAATGTTTGAAATATTTTTGCTCATGAATAAGGTAAAATATAATATAAAATTAAACATTAGTGGAGTTTTTGTAATTTTTAAAAATCTTTGCGTTCTTTTGTTTTTTGTATTTAACCCAAACTTCGTGAGGTAGTATTTTTAATTTTTCGAATTTTTTTCTCATCCCAATATAATAAAGGAAAAGACAAATAAAGCCATCCATATCTCTACATTCCCTCTTACATCCCATGAGCCACTCATCTTGAATCACAAGATTTAAGAGCCAACATATCATTTCAAAATTCAAACAAAGATAAAAGCGCTGGCAAATTTTGTACCTCATCATCACAACTATAACATGAGGCTCAAATTGACCCCAACACAATAAACATGGCCCATAAACAACCCCTCTCCAAATTGCAATAAAAATGAAGAAAACCGGAAGCAAGAACAAGATCATCAAGAACATGGTAATATTGAAATCCTCAAAGTCGTGGCACAAGCATGGCATGGCCATTCAACCATTCAAGGCATCAACAACAACAACCTCAATTCGACGCCCACAAAGCGATTTTTCAAGGGAAGCCTACTCGTTTCAAGATCGCGATGACCATTTCGACTAAAAACGATCAATGTGGTATGAGTTGGGATTTGCATACGTCGCTTTGGGATTCTTATGAGATTGTGTCGTGTCAAAGAAGTTGGAGACGGGTTTGGGCCTGGACGATCCGTTTTCGCAGAAAACAAAGCGTGAAAAGGCGAAAAGAGAGTAAAAATAGCTTGAGGAGTTTGTTCAACAGGATGTCATCAAAGAGATTTCTCGAGGAAGATTTACCATCGGATGGAGAGTGATTGAGTTTGTTAGGGGTTTTTTGTCAGGTTCATCTTTCAGATAAATAGTAAGTTCAATTTTGAGGAAGCATTTTTTTTTTGTTTGTTTTACGCTACACTTATTAGTTGGAATAAAGGGTAGATTAGTACATTTTGAGTGGTTATTTCTTCATTGGGGGTTCATTTCTAGTTTCTACAGTTAGAGATGTTAAACGGGTTGGCCCTAGCGGTTTAGGCCGGCCCTAACGGGCCGGGCTAAACGAGTAGGTATTAAATGAATCGACAATATTGGAACCTAGCTCTAACCCGAGCAGGCTTTGGCCTAAAAGTCAAACAATTAAAAATTATATATTTAAATCTAAAATTTCAATCTCGAACATATATAATTGATGTGAACCGTAGCAACGAACGTGCATACGACCCAAACAACAATATGTTGTTAACCCAAGATCTTCACTTGTTCTGTTAAAATTGGTGAACCTCGACCCGTTGCTTAGCAAAGCGTAACTTGGTATGCGAATACGCCACAAACAATTATGGATTATTGCCTGATAAGTCGATAATTGCAACAAGAAGCTTGAATCTTGAAACACTCAAGTTTAAAATTAAAATATGAATTTAATTGATTAACTAATGAAAAAGAACAAGTGTTAGGCCTTATATGGGGTCTCAAACCCTAAACCAACTAGAAAACAACTTAAAAATCGAAAAAGGAAACAAAAACTGAATAAAACCCAAAACGCGGCTGCGAGCACGGTCGTGTCATTGAACACGGCCATGCTGTGTTCCCCTCTGTCTCGGAACCAAAAATTGCTTAGGCGAGCACAACCGTGCTTGTGGACACAACCAGGCCGTATCTATTAACACGACCGTGTGTTTGAACACGACCAGCCCGTGTTGGCCTGCGCACGTCCCCATTTTGACCTCTTCTCATTCCAAACTCAAAATAACAACTTAAGACGCGGCCTTAAAGGTTTACCTACCCTCCAAAACATCAAAATGACTCAAAACGACTCAAATTATGACTAACTACGATAAAAGAATACAAGACACTATCGAGCACTTGATTACAAGGTCTTCAAGACGCAAAATGACTTGTATTCCGTGGCATCCTTCACTTGCTCAGTCTAAGGCGAATCAACTGGACCACCCGAACATTTTTTCCATCGGCAAGGCACTCTCCGTCTCCTTTTGAATGGCTTGAATCAACCTATTGAGTGCTTCCTTGAACTTCCTTGCTCGAGCCCTCGTCACCGGACCAACTAGCACCTTTATTCTGGGATATTTCGGCGTCCATGGATTCTCATCATTACCCTCCTCCTGAGAAGGATTTGTCCTCAAATCCGAACTTGCATCAAATGGACTAAGATCAGCCACATCAAAAGAAGCACTAATCCATACTTACCCGGCAAGTCCATCTTATACGTATTATCATTGATCGCTCAAGAACTTGGAATGGACCATCTCCACGAGGTTGCAGTTTAGACTTTCACTGAGCTGGGAATCATTCGGGATGCATATGTACCTAAACCCGATCACTCGACTCAAACACCATCTTCTTCCGATGCTTGTTAGCCTGCGTGTGTGTAACTTTTCTATTCGCCGTTCGATATTGAGCTTTGCTTTCTCATATAACTAAGTCAGCTTTCTTCTGCCCATCTAAGTTAACATGCTCAGAAATAGGTAAAGGTGACAAATCCAATGGGGTTGGTGGATTAAAACCATAAACAAGTTCAAATGGTGAAAACTTCAATTCAGAATGAACAACATTATTATAAGCAAACTCAACATACGATAATCACTCTTCACACGTTTTAATATTCTTTTTAATGACAGCCCTCAACAACATGGACAAAGTTCTATTAACTACTTGAGTTTGACCGTCTGTTTGAGGATGACAAGTAGTAGAAAATCACAATTTAGTACCCAGTTTTCCCTACAAGGTCTTCCAAAAGTAACTTAAGAATTTTGCATCTCTATCCCAAACAATGGTCCTAGGCATACCATGCAATCTCACAACTTCTCGAAAGAAGATCAACAATCAAAGATGCATTATCGGTTTATGACAAGGAATAAAATGTGCCATCTTTGAAAAACAATCTACGACAAAAAATATAGAATCGTGCCCCTTGCTTAGTTCTCGAAAGTCCTAAAACAAAGTCCATAGAAATATCAACCCAAGGCGTTGTTGGTATGGGCAAGGCGTGTAAAGACCCGGTTTTGTACTCGAGATTTTGCTTGCTTACAAGTAACACATCTAGTACAAATACGTTCAACATCACGCTTCATACGTGGCCAATAGAAATGCTCTTGCAAGACTGCTAAGGTTTTGGCTACCCCAAAATGTCCCATAAGCCCCCCATCATGTGATTCCCTTACTAGTATGTCCCTCAAAGAACATTCAGGAATGCACAATTTATCTTCTCGAAATAAAAACCCATCATGTCGATAAAACTTATCCATCGCCCCTTTTTACAGGCAACAAACGACTCAACAAAATCAAGATCATGTAAGTACAACTCTTTAACATGCTCAAATCCAAGAATTTTAGCATCTAAAGTAGAGATAAGAGTGTACCTCCGAGATAGTGCGTGCGCTACAATATTGGTCTTACCTTGCTTATACCAGTTGACGTAAGGGAACGTCTCGATGAACTCAAGCCAACGCGTATCTCGCTTGTTCAACTTTTGCTGCCCTTTGAGATACTTTAATGATTCGTGATCAGTGTGAATTATGAACTCCTTTGGCATAAATAATATTGCCACATTTTCAATGCCCGAACTAAAGCATACAACTCCTTGTCGTATGTCGGATAGTTCAAAGCCGCCCCACTCAATTTTTCGCTAAAGAATGCATTCACCGCCCTCTTGCATTAATACGCCTCCAATCCCAACTCCCAAAGCATCACACTTGATCTCGAAAACCTTGATAAAATCCGGCAATGCTAGTAAAGGCGCATGTGTTAGTCTTTCTTTAAGCAACTCGAATGCCATGTCTTGTGCTTCACCCCACTGAAACGCAACACTCTTTTTAATGGTCTCGTCAATGGTGTTTTGCTATAGCGCTAAAATGTCATACAAACCTCCGATAAAAACTCATAAGCCCATGGAAACTACAAACTTGATCGGCCGATGTTGGCTTAGGCTAATCATGAATAGCCTTAATCTTTTTCTCATCCACAAAGTGATTCCTCTCAAGCTCACTACAAATCCCGATAATATCAAAGGTTATTGATTTTTGCAACCTATACTATAGGGTTTCTGCGTCTGTACTATTTGTTTTTTGAATGTAGTACCTAAACTAAACGAATTTGTGGAAGTGCAACCTAATACACACCGTCGATGGAATATTCCACGGGATTCTATCACGTGACACGCATGCCCCTTTTTTTTAAGGGTATTTTCGTCAATTTAGGTTGTCTATATTTTATAAATGGACAAATATATTTTGTCATAGGCAAAATTTTCCAAACTCAAGAAAGCAAAATTTTTGTGAACCAATTGCAGAGAAATAATAACTGGAAATTTACACACAAAATTTCACTTTTACTGAAAATTCTTGTGACTACATTCAGAAAAATATAAAACTTTCCTCATAAAAGTCACATCCCGCATTATTTCACTTTTAGAAGCTATATTAAAAGTCCTAATGAAGATTAAGGAGTACTAGACCCAAAATTAAACGAAAAATAAATTGAATCTAAAACAATTTAAGACTAAAATCAGCTGATCAACCAAGTATCCACACAATTTAACAGCTAAATTTTAAAAATAAATATAAAAATCAGACCATAGTTTTCAAAGACAAAATTCTCATCTTTTCAAATCCAAAATTATAGAAATCCCAACAACAATTTGACCTAGTAAACGAAATCCCAACAACACTCTCACCACCATTTTCGGAAGAAATCTCTCCCAATTCACAACAGACGAAGTATTCGCCGCCGCTACCTCCACCTCCGCCGTCGGCTGAAATCTTTTGCTTGCTTTCTTTTTTTCGCCTATCTCTCTGTTTCAAAATGGAGACCCCATTTCTTGAATTTTGATCCTATGGTTGCTTTTTTTATCGGTCCGTCTTTATATTGTGGAAGAGAATATTGATTGCCATTTTTAGTAACAAAATGGATTTACGAATGAGAAGGGTAATTTGAGATATTGAATTAAGGTTTATATTGTGGAAGAGAATTTTGATTGCAATTTTTTTCACAAAGGTTAGAGATTTTTCGGAGGTTAATTTTGATTTGTTTAGTTTAGGGTTCACTACTTGCAATTTGGGAACCCTAAGCCCCTATTTGGGTGGGAGATTAATGACAACCTAAATCGATGAAAATACCCTTAAAAAAGGGGCGTGCGTGTCACGAGATGGAACCCGGTGGAATATTCCATCGCCAAAGGTGTAGTAGGTTGCATTTCAACAAATTCGTTTAGTTTAGGTACTATTTTCACAAAAAAAATAGTACAAGACTAAAACCGCAATAACCCTATAGTACGGGTTGCAAAAAATCAATAACCCTAATATCAATTGCTCGAAAGCACGCGCACTTCTTGATATTTGCATATAGTTGCTCATTTCTCAACACTTTTTTAGTACGGCCCGCAAGTGATCAAGTGTTCGTACAATGATTTATTATAGATGAGGACGTCATCAAATTAGACCACCACGAACTTTCCAATAAAAGCCCTCAAAATATGGTTCATTAGTCTCATAAAAGTGCTCGGTGCATTAGTTAGCCCAAACGGTATAACTAACCACTCATACAAACCATGTTTGGTTTTAAAATCATTTTCCACTCATCTCCTTCCCCAACCGAACCGATGGTATCCACTCCTCAAGTCTATCTTGGAGAAGATGCTAGACCCATGAAGCTCATCCAACATATTATCCAAGTGGGGTATGGGGTGCGGTATTTAATTGTGATGTTATTAATAGCCCGACAATCCACACATATCCTCCACGAACCATCTTTCTTTGGAACTAGTAATACCGAGAATCGCACACGGACTCATACTCTCCCGAATGAGTTTCTTACCTAGCAATTCATCAACTCGCCGCTACAATTTCTTGGTCTCCTCCGAATTGGACCGTGACGCTGGTCGGTTCGGTAATGATGCCCGGAATAAAGTTAATCCGGTGCTTAATTCCACGAATAGGCGGTATTCCATCCAACATCTCATCACGGAAGCACATCCTCGAATTCTTCGCAACAAAGACAACACGTAACTAGGCAAATCGGGTTAAGACCACGGTAGATAAATAAGTTCCCTTGTAAACCAAGAGTATCATTGAACAACCACTCATTGTGGCTTTCCTAAGATCACTCATTTTTGCCATTAATTTTTTTTCTCCTCATTTCTTACCTCAAGGCCATTTGTCCCCCTTTTGTTTTTCGGCCCTCTCAGGTAATTTTACTCTCCTTTTCTCGGCTATCTCTCAAGCCTCACTTTTACCCTTAGTCGGACCCTCACTCTTGTTTTTCCTCAAGCTCTCATTTTTTTCGGCTTTATTTTGATTTTTATTCTCACTAGCCAAACTCTCTTTTTCTTTTGCCTCTCCTGCTCTCAGTTTCACTTGATCCTCATAAATTTCTTTTGAGTCAAAGGCACAAGGACAAAATGCTTTTAGGTATGAACAAGAGTATATTGGTTGGTGTACCGTCATCTTTGCACTCTCCTATCAAACCGCAACGGTCTACCCAACAAGACGCGTGCCCCGCCAGCATCGGCACTCAATTTAGAATGCTACTAACGTCTACTTAGTGATTCGCATTTTCCCACAATCACTTAATCACTGCAATTTATACGGTTGTGAGTGTTTCATCATTCGAATCCCCAATTTCTCCACCAACGTCGTGCTAGCTACGTTAGTGCAACTACCACCATCTATAATAACACTACACACCTTTTCATTGACAAAACACCTTGTGTGAAAGATGTTTTCTCACTGGACTCCCTCATCTGACTTAGGTTGAATACTCATTACCCTCCGGGACACTAAAGACAACGCATCCCCCCTTGCCGGTTCTACTACTTCCGTAATATCCTCCAACTCCGGCATATCACTGTCTCTCCCTCACTTTTTGATTCCAATTTCCCATTATCACGCAACACCAACACCTTTTTATTTGGGCATTGACTAGCAATATGCCTAAAACCATGACACTTAAAGCATTTAGTATTCCCCGCTCGGGTAGTGGAAGGTTCGAATTTACCTGTGGGTTTAGGCTCGGTCGCCCTCCCCTTCTACTCCAATGGTTTCGAACTCTGATCCTCTTTTTTGTTGGTGTTCAACTTCCATGCGTTGGAGTTAGAACTCAGGATCTATCGATTGAAACCTCCTCTTGAGTTCTTTGCTCAACTTTCACCGCCATATGCATCATCTCCTCAAGATCGACACAATGTTGTAAGTTAACGGCATCTGCTACAGGAATATTCAATCCTGCGATAAATCTCGCCATTGTAACCTCCTGATCCTCCTCTATATTAGCCTCGCCATCAGCATCTCCATTTCTTTATGGTAATCCTCTACGCTCTTAGACCCTTGTGGAAACCTCTGCAACCTTTGATAGACGCCTCTATAATAATGATTTGGTACAAAACGACGTTGCATCAAACTTCTCATCTCCTCCCATGTGGAAATGGGCCGCTCGCTTCTCCTCCTTGAGACCATTAATTGATCCCACCAAACACTAGCGTAGTCCGAGAACTCGTTGATACCAATTTCACCCTTTTCGGTTTAGAATAATTCTTGCATTCAAACACATTCTCGATTTTCCTTTCCCAATTCAAATAGGCGTCCGAATCACTCTTTTCCTAGAATGATGGAATTTGTATTTTAATGTTACTCAAATTGCCATTCTTCCGTCCCTATCAACCCAATTTCCACGCCGACCTGCCCTTCAATTATAATTTTGCTCCTTTTGGAATCAAAATCATCCATGTCATCCGCCCATTCCTCCAGGTTCGAACCTCCAGGCCTCGTGCCCCAGAATGGCTCCCTCTTTTCGGCACCTCATTGGGATCCCCGTACATCTCGATCATCACTTTCTTCAAGAGTCTTGCAAGTGCCTTCATATACAACTTATTACCTAAATTTAATGGTTGTCGTTTTCTTGGACATGGTTGTTTCGCTCCCTCATGTGTATACACTCGGGTTTTACTCAACTCATAATTTCCAAGTACTCGCACTTGTCACGATTATAAACCAATCAGTCAATCGCTAGCACGCTCCAACAAACCAAGACAATTACCAAGTAAACAACAGATCTCAATAAGATGAAATTTGAATATTAAGGTTTGTAAATCCCCGATTTCTAGAATTTTCGATTTTTTTTGGCATGCGGATTACTATTCTTTACTTGCCGATTTTTCGGGCGAATTTCGAATTTTTTTGTACCTTGAAGAACTAGAGTTTATAAGAAAATATGGAAAATAAAAAGGATTAAAAAGAAAACAAGAATAAATTTAACTTGCTAGATGGCTCTGATTACCAACTTATGTGAACCGTAGCAATGAACGTGCATACGGCCCAAACAATAATATGTTGTTAACCCAAGATCTTCACTAGTTTGGTTAAAATTGGTGGAAACCTCGACCCGTTGCTTAGCAAAGCAAGAATCTTGGTATGCGAAGACGCCACAAGAAATTATGGATTATTGCACGATAAGTCGATAATTGCAACAAGAAGCTTGAATCTTAAAGCACTTAGAAGAACACTCAAGTTTGAGAGTAAAATATGAATTGAATTGATTAACTAATGAAAACGGAAGTGTTAACTCTTATATTGGGTCTCAAACCCTAAACCAACTATGAAACAACTTAAAAATCAAAAAGAAAACAAAAATTGAATAAAACCCAAAACGCGCCGCGAGCAAAGATAATGTCGTTGAACACTGCCAGGCCGTGTTCCCTCTATCTCGGAACCAAAAATTGCGTGAGCAAGCACGACCGAATCCTTGTGGACACGGCCAGGCGTCGTGAACACGACCGTGTGTTTGAACACGAACAGACCGTGTTGGCTTTCGCGATGTCCCTATTTTGACCTTTTCTCATTCCGAACTCGAAATAACAACTTAAGACGCGCCTTAAAGGTTTATTTGTCCTCCAAAACATCAAATGACTCAAAACGACTCAAATTACGACTAACTATGATAAAAGAATACAAGATACTATCGAGCACTTGATTACAAGGTCTTCAAGACGCAAAATGACTTGTATTCCGTAGCATCTCATTCACTTGCTCAGTCTAAGGCGGACTCTTGAACATTGATGATGCGAATCAACCTGGACCACCCGGAACATCTTTTCGATCGGCAACACACTCTCAGTCTCCTTTTGAATGACTTGAATCAACCATTGAGTATTTCCTTGAACTTCCTTGCTCGAGCCCTCGTCATCGGACCAACTGACACTGTTACAGGATCTTTCGTCTATGGATTTTCATCAATAGCATTTGAGATTAACATTTTAAGTTAAAATGTTCATTATAAAAAAGTCATACATAGTTTATAATTATATTGTATTAACAAAATTATAAAATTTAAATATGTTATGATCTAAATTTTAAAAATAAAAGTATAATAATAAAAGATAGCATTATACCCATATAAAATGGAAAAAATCAATTTTTTTTAAATCACTCATATCACTATAGTCTATAGGTCATAATTTTCAAAATTATATATTTAAATCTATTAAGATGAGGAGATATGAATTTGAAAAAATATATTAGTAATAGGTAATATGTAAGATATATAATATTAGAGTTATATTTATCTTTTTAAAAAACACTATTGGCGGCTAGTGGTCTACCTCTGTTAACCAACAGCTAGCTCTAACGGGCCTCGGGCTAAACGGTCCGGACAAAAAAAGGTCTGGATTTAAACATGTCAAAATAATTAAGCCCTAACTCTCTTTTTATCCGGTTTAAATGGTCCGGACCAATGGACCGTGGGCCGTTTAACATCTCTATCTATAGTATAATTGGCACTGGGTTGAGTCGGGCCATCTCAGCCCAAGCCCATCAGACCAAGTTAATAAATCCGTCTGTCCAAATTCATTGGGTTGCCATTTGCTATGACCATGTCCATCCCAACAACACTTTGTATGCGTATATTTGGTTGAGCCTATCGGATCCATTGGGTTTCGGACTGTTTGTATCATGCCAAAGTAGACCTAATTCTTTTAATTAGGCCACTAAAAATGAAGCCTGGATCAATCCTATAAGCGGGCTATCTGAGTCGGACCAATTTTGTCACCTCTATTCTTATGAAGGTGAAAATCTTGAAACTATGCAATAATGTAAGCATAATATATTCTTAGGGGTAAATTACAAAACTATCCCTAAGGTTTGAGATTAAGTTTAACTATAAGAAAACCCAATTATCTTTCAAAATTATAAATACCTTCTTATTGTATTATAAACACCCCATAAAATTTGTATTTACTTAACAAATACCTCTAAAAGGTGCAATTTGTAAAATAGAAACAAATATTAAGGGGATATTTGTAACTTTTAGAGATAGTTGGGCTTTGTTTTATTAGACTGAACATAAGGGTAGTTTTTATAATTAACCGTATTCTTAGATAAGGTTTCTTGTCTCTCAAATATACCTTTCGAATTGCATTACTCGGTACTCGATTCTCACACAAGCCACTAAAAACTTCATCAGAAATTTCTTACGTCATCAGTAACATTATTGTGTGACGAAAGATTATTCTCAATCTCACCGATCAAAAAAAAAAAAAAAAAGATTATTCTCAATCTCTTTTTTTTCTTTTTCTTTTTCTTTTTTGGCCAATGAGAAATAAGCAACTTGGTTTAGGATTATGCTAGATATATGGTGCAGAATGGAATATTGTACGTGCTGAATATTGTTACATTTTTTCTTTGAGGAATATTTTTACATTATTGATTACCTTTGTACTATGAATTTTCCACTTGGTTTCTACTTTCTATTCCATTATTGTCAATATCATATGAAAGATAAGACCGTATAGCTAGGGATAAATTCAAAAACTATCCCTGATGATTGGGTTAATTACAAAAAAAATATCCCACATGTTCTTAAAATTTACAAAACATCCTGTCATGAGATTTGATTCTATATTACAGTTTACCCCTTCATAAGCGAAAACATTTCAAATTCCATTATGTCTGTTAAAATACTGCAATTATCCCCGTACATTTTTTTTTTTTATTAGCCCAAACCTCATGAGAAGTTTTTGTAATTACCTATTAATAATTAATGTATGAGTAATCTCATGCTTCAAATTAAAACATGATATCATTCATCTTGGATATTCATTCGGAAGATGAAACAATTCTCCTATCATGAATTTTCCTAAAGTTGCATGTACTACGTTATTCAAGAAGATATATCCTGCCATCAGCCATGCATGTATGACCGAAATATTAGTTACTTTTTAATGTCAGAATTCAGACTATATGGATTTCATACGAGCAAGTACAGTACATATAAGATTATAGCAGCAGGGAAAGGAGTGTTTTGCAAAAACTTTGGAAGAAGAATTTATTGTGCCATAAGTAAAAGTAGTTCATGAATATTAGAAGTTGGTAGCGTTTGCAAATAGAATTAGAAGTTGAGAGTATTTGATGAAAAAGTTAGTAAAATGCTTATTTATTTGTAAAATGGGCCAGAAGCATAATAAGTAATTTAAAGCACCAATCTCTTTGCTTTTGGATTTTGATTAAATGAAGCAAAAATTGTCATTTGCAAATGCTAAAAAGTTATTTTTTTTTTTTTTGCCAAAACTGAGAAATACTAGTGATTGCATTACTTCCTTAATATAAAGAATTAAACCTCTAGTTTTTGGGATTTTGGCAAACGAGAATGCCTTTCAAGTTCATGGTATAATTGTCCCATTTTATGATCAAACATCATGAAGAATATAAAGTTGAGGCAATTTTAGTTTCCCTCCCAAACTATGCGAGTTTTTCTACTTTGTCTACTTAACTTTGAATTATTTTACTTTTCTATCCGAACTTCGCAAATTATTGCACTTAGCATATAATTTTCAATTTTACCCTTAATCTTTATGGTTATTTTATTTTTGATATCTAAAAATGGTTTAATAGACTAGATTTATTGATGAAATTCACTATTATTTAATACTATTTATATATTGATTAAAGATGATGAGATTTTGAGAGAAAATTGATCAAAATAATAGTTCGAGATATAATAACTACAGGACAATCCACTAACAATGAGGGGTAAATTGGGAAATTATAGGCTAAGTGCAACAATTTTCAAAGTCCAGGGAATAAATTAGAATAATTCAAAGTTAAGTGGATAATGTAGAAAAACACGCATAGTTTGGGGGAAAAAATTAAAATTACCTCTATAAAGTTGATCACAGATTTGTTTGACTCTGCATTGAGAGTAAAATTTTAATTTAGAGTAACATATACATTTGAAACTTGAAACAAAAAGCATTATGCATTTGAGGCCCCTCTTTGGTGGCATAGTGATGTAGGGTGGGTCTTGAGGCCACAGGTCTCAAGCTCAAATATATCTCATCATTTGGTCGAAATGTCAGATGACACAGGGCTTGTCTTGATCGCGGTTTACCTAGCCGACGTGGTTTACTGTGCTATTGTATCAAATCCAAGGGTTTACCCATGAGTCATGACGCATCCGATGGGAGGGGAGGGGGGACATTATGCATTTGACAGTTAATTGGAAGGGTTATATTTCTTCTTTCCACCCAAAATTGAAATACAGAAGGCCTGAAATTCATCTGTTTGATTTGCTCCTTTGAGATAAGTATTAACTGCCAATAGAAAATTTAAATAATCTCATTATGTTTAGTGTCCTCCTAATTTTTAAGATTGCCCCATGCCCTCATATAACAACAGTAGAAAAGTGCAGGAAATATACTAGTTTATTTCTGACTCCTTCAATGGAAAGGAGCATGAGAATACATCATACACTGGTGTTGAAAAACAGTCGGATAACTATTTCAACAGCCTATATAATATATATGCAGAAAAAAAATAAACATGCTATTTATTTTGAAAAATATTACTTAGATGCCAATATGCTTGCCTAGCATCTTTCTAACTTAATACGACTTAAAGTTATCGTATTTGCACGAGTCGAAATTCTTGTGCTTCTGCAGAATGTATCCATCGGCTTCATCATCAATCGATTTTTCTTCATAAACGTGACGTTTGTCGTCCCTCCCAATCCCAATACTCTTTTCAAGCTCGGTAAAGTAAACGAATTTCTTGCGCGTCTCAGGGGTCCGATGCTGATGATTAACATGGAAGATCTTTTTGTGATGATCTCCATGTTTCTCTGCATAGGTTGAGTTGTTATCAAGAATCTTGTGGACATTTACAACATCAGGATAATCAACTATCATAGTAGGCGTTCTTTGCGATATTGTAACACGTTCGATGTATTCATCGATGGAGGATTTAGAGTCCCCTGCATAATTGTAGCTGTTTTGGTAATTATAGTTTCTGCGCATTGTTTTGCCTGTCTTAGCTTTCTTGCTCTGAAGATTTTGTGATAAAAGGTAGAGATTTATAGGCAAAAGATATTCCCTTTTTAGATATTGGTTGGGTTTTCATGAATCAGATACTTCTCTTTAGTCAGTTCCAAATATTCGTTTTCATCGATGATTTTTCATCACGAGGATGGTATTGGTGGCATCGCAATTGGCAATTGATAGTGAAGGCTATATATGTCTAGATAATATTGGAAACTTATGTTTATTTAACATTTCAAGTTTGAGATAGAAATTAAACAATAAGTCAAACAAAAGGAAGTGTGACAGACAACTAGTATTGATCTTTTTTCAGGCATTTTGCTGATATTGCTGACAAAATGTAGTGAATGTTGCTTCTGTTGGAAAATATTACAACAATTGTTACAATGGGAAATGACTTCAACAATGGCCTTACGAAAAATAGAAACAAAAATTACAACTTGAAGCAAAATCTAACTATTACACGTCTTGAATGAACTCCAACTTTATGAGCATGAATCGACAAAACTTGAAAACAAAAGCCGAGTCGAGTAGAACTCTATCCGCAAGACAAACACGTCCCGGCTAGTGCTCACGGTTTGACGTAATGTCCCCAAAGATAAAACGGCTTTACACTCCTTTTTGTGTGCATTAGCACCCGACACAAAAGCACCTTTCGAACTAGGAGGAGCGAGAACGGCTTGCTAGACTCGAAAATCCCGAAAAGGAAGATCTGGCCCGAGAGATGTGACGGCGGATGTGACGACATTCGGGATAACATCCTCCTCGGCCAGAATAACTTTCGAGAATATTTTCTAACTCTCTCTTTCTCCCTATTTCCCATGATTTCCTTTCATCTCATTTTTTCGAATCAATGCAAGCTAAGCATATATAGGCTGCAATTCCCAACACATGGAGGAGATTTAATGATAGAAAATGGGCAATTAACCAAAATGTAACTTCCAAGAGTTACAAATCACATTATGACCACTATCTTGGGAGTTACAAACTCCAAGAGACTTACATGAACCTGGACACCTCCAATGTCCGTGATACATCGCCCACCACTCACTTGAATTTGGGCCAAGCCCATTTTCGAGTGACAAACTAATCGGAACCTGGACCCGAGCCCAAAGGGTCGGTCCGGTCCATGGCCCATTGTGATCATATACTTGTGTTATAGTATATCCAACCAATAACACCTTCTAGTATTAATACTAGGATAAACTATGCCCATTCGCGTGGCCAACTTCGTGTATTAATTTCTCACTCATTACCCAAAATTTGGTTTTGAGAAATACAAAATACTACGAACATCTACTCGAAAGGTAGATTAACAATTCACAATTTAATTCCTCCGAATTAAATTCTTAGCCACCTAAAATTTGGTCAAAGTCGGACGACACCCACTTTATCAAAACCAAATTTCCAACAATCCCCACATGAGTGGAAATTAATGCATGCATGAATGCGGAGACACGCAAACCAGTCCTCAAGAGACAATCGCATCCGGAAAGGTAGCTTGTGGCTTTGAACCTTCCATAGTTAATACTATCGGGTACACTTTGGCGGCCTAGTGGACGTAATGCCTTGAACTATTCCTCCACGGTGTATACCGAGACAATAGATTAACACGAAGGTCTCAACCCTCCTGTTCTCACGTTTGTGTCCGCTCGCCATGGACACCACTTTGGATTTCATAAGTGTTACCTTGAAGCGGCCCTCACTTCTCACTTATATAGGTGATCTCCTATCCGAGTATCTGCCATACTCTACCTCAACGAGGTGTAGGAATCATTAAAAGTCAAATGACTTAGCCTCACCACAACTTGCGGGTGTTCAACACTTGGCATTGCTCTTCAGGGATGGGTTGAAACATTGTTTCCAAGTGTTACAACTTAACCTTCATAGCTTAGTTTTCCCATTGAACCAAGTTCTTGGGATCTCGATCATCATGGTTGAGTTACCACTATGATGATTATTTTTACTTTGTGGACTTTAAGCCCATTCCCTCTAGCAATATACACAATTGATCTCGATTGATCCTTTCGTCAAAGGATCCGCCAAATTGTCTTTTGACTTTACATAGTCAATTGACACCACACCACTTGAGATCAATTGTCTAACGGTATTATGTCTCCGACGAATATGTCAGACTTACCGTTATACATATTGCTCGCGCAGTTCTTCCTATAGCCGCTGGCTATCAAAATGAATCATCACGAAGGCACATGCTTTCTTCCAAAGAGTTTCGAAGCCACTCGCTTCTTCACCAGCTCGTCCCAAAGCTATAAACTCGATTCCATGGTGGACCGAGCTATACACGTTTGTTTCGTGGACTTCCACGACATCGATACCGCACCACCTCCAATGGTGAATATGTATTCACTAGTGGAATAAGAATCTTTCGAATCAAATCAACTAGCATCGCTATACCCTTCAAGTACAGCCGGATATCTCGAGTAGTATAGCCCATACCCAAGGTATACTTCAAGTACTTTAACACCTTGGTTAACACTTTCCAATGCTCGTGGCTTGATTGCTCGTGAACCTACTCAACATATTCTGAGGTAGGCCAAGTCCGGACGTGTACAATTTGTAATGTACATCGACCGCCTATAATACGTGCGTATTCCATCCTGAGCCATCGGTTCGCTTCATTAGCAACCAGATTTACACTTAAATCAATGGGCGTCTTTTGACGGTTAATTGTCAAAATCATTGAATTTCTTGAGCACTTCCCTCACATTCACATAGTGGGATTGTGACAAGATAATTCCATCATGAGTTCTGCTGATTTTATCCCCGGATCACATCGCTAGCCGTTCCATATCCTTCATGTCAAAGTTTCTCTTTAACATTCTTTTTTTCGTGTCATGATAGAATCATGACTCACGCCCATGATTAACAAATCGTCTACGTATAAACAAACTATGACAAATGCTTCCGATGTCCCTTTGACATATACGCATTTATCACATTCGTTGATTTTATACCCGTTTGACAACATCGTGTTATCAAACTTAAGATGCCATTGTTTTGGAGCTTGTTTCAGTCCATACAAGGATCTTATCAACTTGCACACCTTCTTTTCTTGACCAAGGGTGCAACAAACCCTTCAGGTTGTTCCATATAGATTTCAAGATCTATTTCTCCATTCGAAACACCGTTTTGACATCCATCCCGATGAATCTCTAGATTGTGCAAAGCAACAATCGCGAGAAGCACCGAATAGACGTAATCCTCAAGTTCGAGAATAAGTGTCAAAGAAGTCATACCTTCTTTTGTTTAAAGCCTTCGCTACAAGCCGTGCTTTATACTTATCAATAGTTCCATCTGCTTTATATTTCTTCTTTAGGATCCACTTACATCCTAAAGGCTTATGACCAAAGCGGGGAGATCAACCAACTCCATGTATGGTTTGCGAGAATGGACTCGATTTCACTATTGATTGCTTCTTGCCCAGGCGAGCATCTGGACTACTCGAGCCTCTTTAATCGAAGTTCGGCTCACCATCTAACATCAATGTTAGAAAGTCAGTCCAAAGACTTAACCACCTTTGGCCTCTTACTCCGTCTTAGTTCTTCACCACTCGGTGTTGAACTAACTATTCATCAAATGTGACAAGCAGATGTCTTGCCATATGTCGTTCCGGATGTTATAACATCTAAACAACACCTTCAAAGAACATCTGCATAGTAACATCCGGCATTTATTCGGATGTGATAACATTTAAGTCACATCTCCAAAGAACATCTGAATACAGTATTTTCTTTAGACTTCCATTTATCCTTTCTTTACAAGGATAAATATTCTCAAAGAATATAGCATTTCTTGACTCAATTATGGTACCAACCGTCATTTCCGGATTTTTCGACTTATGTACCATAAAACAATATGCACTCTCTTGTTAAGTGCATAACCAATAAAAACACAATTGACCGTTTTAGGGCCAATTTTCACTTACTTTGTTCCGGGTATTGCAACCTTTAGCTAAACACCCCCACACTTTAAGGTATTTATAAGAAGACTTACGATTTTTCCACAATTCGTAGCGAGTCTTATCTTTCCGTTAAGTGGGATTTTATTCAATATGTGGTTCGCCGTTAACACAGCCTTCCCCACATATTCTGTGTATTTTTATACAACACGGATTACGCTGTAACTTACATGACTCATGGTCTTTTTTCATTAGCATTAGAATGCTTTCCGTTGTTCTATTACTATTAGAACCTCGCGTCCAACAATATCGTTAGAACCTCGTTCAAACAAATTTCCTAACCTTGTTCCGACAATTCTGTTCAAACTATTTTACCGAGAGTGTGACCTTAGATGTGGTCACATCTTCGGCAACATTTCGAGACCTCACTTGGTTCTCAAAGCGCCTGATGTTACACCACCTTGGCATCACCTCAAACCATACTTGGTAATGTGTTTGCCTCGATGTAACGATATTTTTGGCAACACCTTACGCAATTGTGGTTCAACATCTGTCTTGGATGTTATCACATTTCGGACTACATTTTCTGTCACATCTAAATCTGCAACTTAGCTCGAAAGCCAAAATTGTGTGCAAAGTGTGGTCATACCCCCACAATTGCTAGATCCGTTAGAATTCTTAAAAAGTATTCCAACACGCTTTTCTCGAGTCTCTAGCAAGACTTTCATGGATTTAGCCAGCCCCCTCGATTGCTTTCTTGATTTCCAATCGAACAATCGCATTCACTAATCCAAATTCCTTCCATTTATGCACTTAGGAATTCATGAAAATTTTCAACCTGGTAACAACATCTTAACGATGTACACCATTTGGAATTTTTCATTTAAACGACATCCCTTCAAAGACGAATATCATGCGGGATCAGTTGAAACTTTTCGACTAGTTTCAACACATTTTTGGATTCTTGGAACCATCCATTTCTCAATCAAAAATCAGAAATAACGAACCTCTTGGAAATCACATCCTCATTTCAGTATTTCTTTTCAACATATGAACATTTTGGAAAACATCCTCAGTTCATATCAACAACACAATACATACAGATAAAGTGTACAACTAAGTCTTTTTAAAGACAAAGTTACGGCATAGGATATCACCATCCTAGCCCCATGCTTCAAACGCAACGCGTTTTTAGCAACAACAACAATTCCAAAGAACCACTGGAAGGTCTTCCATCGATTCATCTCCAAGCTAAGGTTTTTTGTTTCTCCTCGCCATCGTGAAGGTACGATATTTGTCTTGCGATTGTTGGAAAATATTACAACAATTGTTACAATGGGAAATGCCTTCAACAATGGCCTTACTGAAAAAATAGAAACAAAAATTACAACTTGAAGCAAAATCTAACTATTACACGTCTTGAATGAACTCCAACTTTATGAGCATGAATCGACAAAACTTGAAAAACAAAAGCCGAGTCAAGTAGAACTCTATCCGCAAGACAAATACGTCCCGGCTAGTGCTCACGGTTTGACGTAATGTCCCCAAAGATAAAATCGCTTACCTCCTTTTGTGTGCGTAGCACCCCGACACAAAGGCACCTTTCGAACTAGGAGGAGCGGCGGCGGCTTGCTGACTCGAGAAAATGCAGAAAAGGAAGATGCAACGAGAGATGTGACGAGATGTGACGACATTAAAGGATAACATCCTCTGACAGTGTAATAACTTTGCAGAATATTTTCTAACTCTCTCTCTTTCTCCCTATTTCCCATGATTTCCTTTCATCTCATTTTTTCGAATCAATGCAAGCTAAGCATATATAGGCTGCAATTCCCAACACATGGAGGAGATTTAATGATAGAAAATGGGCAATTAACCAAATGTAACTTCAAGAGTTACAAATCACATTATGACCACTATCTTGGGAGTTACAAACTCCAAGAGACTTACATGAACCTGGACACCTCCAATGTCAGGATACATCGCCCACCACTCACTTGAATTTGGGCCAAGCCCATTTTCGAGTGACAAACTAACGAAACGGACCCGAGCCCAAAGGGTGGGTCCGGTCCATGGCCCATTGTGATCATATACTTGTGTTATAGTATATCCAACCAATAACACCTTCTAGTATTAATACTAGGATAAACTATGCCCATTCGCGTGCCAACTTCGTGTATTAATTTTCACATCATTACCCAAAATTTGGTTTTGAGAAATACAAAATACTACGAACATCTACTCGAAGGTAGATTAACAATTCACAATTTAATTCCTCAATTAAATTCTTAGCCATAGAAAATTTGGTCAAAGTGGGACGACACCCACTTTATCAAAACCAAATTTCCAGCTTCCCTCTTGTGCTTGCTTGTTAGTTGAGAAGAGAGATATTCACTTATTACGTTTACTACGTACGTGTACGTCGATCTCTTAGGTTGAATTTTGTGAGAGGATTTGGATTTAAGAAGAGGTTTTGGAGTAAGAATTTCAAATGACTCTAATAAATAAGCATTTCAAATCTATATCTATACTTATTATAAAAGTGGGGAAATTGTAGATTTAGTCCGCTAACTTTACCTATTAGACTTTTAGTCCAATAACTTGTCAAAATATAAACTTAGTCCATCAACTTTTAATTTTTAGCACATTGCATCCGATTTTTGAAAAACACAAAATCGGCCTGGAATTTCTATTTGATCGGGCTTCTAATAGTCCGAAATTTTATGAGGTGTACAATAAATTTGGGATTTTTAAGCCATGTGGAAAATTTTATCACAAAAAAAACAAAAAACAAAAACATAATGCCACATAGGATGATTTTGGAAGGAAAATCTGATTACTAACCCTAAGATTGCTCTTACGGGAAACACAAAAACGTAATCCCCAAAATCCCCCAAAATTCTAGTTATCGAAAAAACAAGTGAAGAAGAAATCAAAAATTCTCTGTCAACCATGAAGTTATGAGATGCTGAGGAATTTGATGAACCACCCGCATATGGCACGTTTTTATATTGTATTTTAACTAGAAATGGCTTTAACGATTTCTTTATAGTTGTTGAAGTACGGGGAGGGGGACCTTTATGTGGTCCATTATGAATGTGTTCCCCAAGGAAAGATTTCTTCCTTTGTCAGTATGTTTTTGACTATTATATAGCCCATTGTTGTCTTTATGTTGTTTAGCATTCATTATGTTGATTTATTTATTCATTATACTGATTTTTTTGTTTTGTTTATTTGTACAAATTCCAATAGTAGATTACTTGCACTCTGTATTTACTTTGAGGGTAAGTTCATTTCTCCCGCTTTGTCAGATTATGTGGGTGGTGACTCCTATAAGTTTGATTATTTGGAGATTGATATGTGCATGTTAGAAGCAATTGGAAAAGTAGGTGAACAAGAAGGGTTAAAGGAACTCTTGACTGGCTATTGTACCAATAGTGAGAATGGTTTTATTTTGATTAAAGATAACTCACTTTGATTGCATGCTTTGTGTGAAGAAAAACTGAAAACTACTAGGAAGTAGATATTTACATTGAGGAAGTAAGTCACTTCTTTTGTAGTCGACTGAATCATCTAAGCTACACTACTTTGTGGATGATGAAATAAACATTGAGGATTTATTTAATGATGACAATGAGGGCGAGATAGTGATGACAATGAGAGGGGAGGTGAGGGTAGAGGAAGATGAGGACTTTGATGATGGTGACTACAATGAGGAAGAAGTGAGTGATATTGATGATATCAAATTGTTCAATGAAAGTGTAGATTTAGATGTTGAATGGTTAAAAAAAGGAGCCAAGAGGTTAAAAACAGGGTCATTATGTTGGGAGTGATGGTGAAGAAGATGATGTATTGAAAAGTGATGAAGATTTAAATAGTGCTAAGAGGTTAGATGAAGATGAGGATGGGAGAGGTTTGAAACTTTCAACCCGGTGAACTTATAGAATCCTTCATTTTAAACTTTTCAAACAGGAAAGAGTTAAAATAAGCTATTCATTCATTTTCTATTAAGTCTAAGAGAAGCATAAATATAACAAAAAAATGATAAGAAAATGTTACATGCTAAGTGTGCATATAAGGAGTGTAACTGGAAGGTTCATCTTTGGGAAGCTTATAAATGAAGAAACATGCCGAGATCAATAGATATGAACCAAATCACACATGTAGGATCAATTTTCATGTTAAGAATCTCAAGAGCACATGGTCATCCGGGAAGTATGCACAGAAATTCTAATTTGATCCAAATAGAATGTGAAAGGTTTTAGAGTTGATGTACTAGAGGACATAAGATGCCATATCAACAATTTCCAAGCTTACAGAGCCAAGTAATTAGCTATTAAGAGCATTGTGGGTGCAAGAGTAGTAGTACTCCTTATTTTGGTCTTTTGCTGATGAAATAAAAAAAAAAACTAACCCTAGTAGTACAGTGATCATAGGAACTGAACAGTCCACTGGTGAGAATAGGTTTGATAGACTTTATATATGTCTTCATGCATTGAAAGTTGGTTTTTTTTTCTGGTTGTAGGCCTTTTATTGGTGTAGATGGATGTCACCTAAAAGGTCCACATGGGGGTGTTGTTGATAGTCACATTTGTTGATCCAAACAACAACATATTCCCCGTAGCTTTTCTTTTGTGGTGAGTAAGGAAAACATGGACATATGGGATTGGTTTATAAGACTCCTAAAGATTAACTGAACATTTAGAGAGATTTTGAGTACATTTTTATGCTCGATAAACGACGTAAAGGATCGATTCCAGGCATTTGATGAGGTTTTTCCAATCTCGGACCATAGGTTTTGTGTTAGGCACATTCATGGAATATGAAAAGTACTGGTTTTAGGGGTCAAGCATTCAAAGCGTGCCTTGTGGAATGCGACTAGGGCAATAAATCTGTTAATGAATTTGAGAGAAGGATGGATGAAATGGAAGCAACTTTTCTTACGCATATGAGTGGTTTGTCGATTAACCACCTCAACATTGGACTAGGTCACATTTTAGTGAATTTAGTAAGTGTGACATGCTACTCAACAATGGTTGTAGTCCTTTAATTCTAATATTTTGGATGTTAGGGATAAGAAATAGTTACTATGTGTGAGTGGATCATTGTGAGTGGATCATTGAGTATCTAATGTCTGAAGATTGCGAAAAAATAGGGATATAGCCAAAAAAATGGAGACCTTTTAACTTGTGCTCAAAGATTGAGAAAATCACACAAGCAAATGGTGAGGAAAAGGTTGGGACGAGTTATCCAACTAAATCGATGACTACCATTACCAAATCAATTCATATGATGGCTCCAAATTCAAAGTTGATTTGATCAAGTGATTAATACATGTTTTGCATGTATTTTGGGCTTAATTGTAGATAGAATTAGTTGCTATACATGCATTACTTAAGTGAAAAAGGGCTTTATTTGATTTGTGAAAAGGTATTACGCTTTGCTCGTTTTGTAGGAATTGTTGATAATTGTAGCATTTTGGTAATAATTCGATACATTGCGGTAAAGAACACCCGATACTTGAAGTAATGTACGAAGTTTGAAGCTGAATCGGGAAGAAGTCGACGAATCGGGCGAAGCGGAAGAAACGAACAAGTCTCAAGTCCAACAGTGCGCACGGGCGGGCGTCGTCTGCATGACCCGTGCACTAGCCCAAAACTGAGACTCAAGCCACGGCATGACACACGGGCTGTTCGTGCATGATGCGCACGAGCCGTGCGCCTTCAATAAAAAGAAAAATTCCGCAAAGACCTAGCAGGCGGCAAGACGTCGTCAAGGTCTGTTTGGAAAACGAGTTTGTGATTTTAAACTAGGTTTTGACCAAACGAAGTACAAATAGAGGCAGGCGGCCACAAACTGGGACACACTGATTTTTTGCCTAAAAAGCGGGAAAAGAGCAACTTCCCACGGGAGAACGAGAGAGATCCATCAAAGCTACAACAACACGCTTGAGGATTAAAGATAGATCGAGATCATCGACGTCCCCGAGTCTTGCATTCCATAGTATCTTTATTCGCAATTAGTTAGACATGAACATGAATAATTTGTCGATGAATTATTTATTTTCCATGTCGGCTAAACATCTTGTGATTCCCGGGTTTGGGATTAGGTTAATGAATACTTTTATTTGATGATTAATTGCAATTGAAGTTATTGTTTTCCAACCCTATTCGAGTACTTTGTTTTAATTCTTATTTTATCAAAAAGCTATTTGTTTAACTTATTTGATGTATTGATTCATAATTGGAGAGATGAGTTTCAACACTAGATCTCATGAGTACTTGACATGAATATTTGCAAGAATGAGAAGTCTGTGAATATTTGTGAGGATATTTATTCTTTTGTTTTTTGGGAGTTGGATATCTCATGTTGAGTAGAGATGCTAGCATAGATATTCAATCAACGTTTTACATGCATCTCGAGAGAGGGTAAACCTTGTGATTGTTCTATAGGGATGAATACGAATAACTTTGGTTTGATTAATCGATAAAAAAGGGATATTAACTCAAACCATAACCCAGGAATCCATTCATCTCCTTGATCTTTCAATCGATCTTTACTTTGTCTTTTATGCTAAATTCTTGTCTTAGTTTTACAAAACAAATCACTCAATTCCGATTGTCCGGATAAAAATAAGGCTATTATAATCCCAATACTTAGTATATTAATTTATTAGACATTGTGGATTCGACCTTGCTAACCCTATTCTATAAATCGCACCGCACTTGCGGTGAATCTAAAAAATAAGTCGAACAAGTTTTTGTAGGGACTAATTAAATTTTTAGTACTAATATTCGATAAATAAAATTATTTTTAATTTACATTTTTTTCTTTCTTTTAATTTTTTGTTTAATTTTACTCCTCGTGTTTGACTTGTTTTCTTTAGTTGGTTCAGGTAGTGAATGAACACTCGCTCACGCAAAAGGAGAATTAGCGACCCGTTCATACCGGAGGTTGAAGGCTTTTGCTAGGTGAATTAGTGCGGCTACTAATGGCAGTAAAGACAACAGAATAGGTATGGCGGGCGAAGATAACAACGAAGGCGATCAGAGTCGATAATGGAGGTAACAATAGGGCCAACGGGGTCAACAATGAGTTACCTGACACGGGAGGTTCCGATAAAGCCCTAGCGAGAAGCGATTCGCGATTACTTTCGCCCATAGACCAATCGAAACTATGGTGGAATTGCCAATGTCCCGATTAATGCGAATAACTTTGGTGAAGCCAACATCGATCTCGATGGTGCGGCATAATCGGTTTGGGGTTTCCGTCCGAGGATTCCATTCTCATCTTACGAACTTCATGCAGAGGTTTGCAACACAATCAAGATGAATGGGACCGATGATGCTATACGTCTGCCTATTCCTTTCTTAAGGGATCGCTGTAAATTTAGAAAGCAGCACACTAACTCGTGGACCATGAGTACTTGGGAGAAAAGGTTTCGAGTCCGAGATTCTGTTTAATTACTTCCCACCAAGTAAAGATACTACAACTCAAAGTGAGATCACGCATTCATGCGCAGTTTGACTACACCGCATGATCCCCGGAGAGATTCCGGGATTTATTGAGGAGGTGCCCGGCAACACGAAGATTTCCCGGAGGATCGGCGGCTCCGCTTCTTTTACAACGGGTTGATGGGACAGACTAGTCGTTTGTAGATGCCGCTTGTGAGGCGCTTAGCTGTAAGATTCCCAGCAGGATGCATTCAACTTGCTCGAGAAGAGATGGCAATGAATAGCTATTAGTGGCCCCTCCGAGAGAAATAATGTGAAAAGGGTAGCCAAGTCACCGGTCGGACTCCATTAAGGCATTCGATTCGAGATGACGTGTTGACCAATCAATTGAGTGTATTTGAAAGGGACTGGCGGAAACGCGGGTGTAAGTAATGAGAGGAGTTCTCTATATCGTGGAGGAAGCAAATTATGTCAACAAACTTAATTTCAACAATTACCTAGGAACAATCAAACTTCCACTCAATACCATCAGGGTTTGAGTAACCATGAGAACTTTTCTTATGCAAACACGGTAAAAATGTGACGCAACCACCACATGGGTTTAATGTGACAAATGGTGTCATTAATGCGGAAGTGAAGCCATCTTTGAGGACATTCTCACTCGTTCATGGGTGAAATGAGGAATCCAGTTCAATAAAGATGAGGCTAAGATAGACAGATCGGCGCGTATCACGAGTTGGCCAACCTTTGTGGAGTCACGATCGAAAAACCTAGAAACTAAGTTGGCGATTAGCAACGATCATTGGTGGACAACATCGGAAGTTAAGGGCTAGTTTCTCGAAAGTAACTGGGAAGTCAATCCAAGGAATAGTGTAACGCCATTCATTCATGCGGTGTACGGAGACGAAGGTAAAATTGCAGGAAGTGATGAAAAAAATCAAGGGCGCACAACCGTCTTGCGCGGAGCACGACTGCCGAAGGGCGTACCGGCGATTCCAGAAGAACATGAGACGCATTTGACCCGATGCGTCGTGAATCTGTGAATGCCCGTGCGTGATGCCGAACAGGTAAATTAATGACCACGGGAGATGAACACACGAGAAGCAAGGCGATGTTGAGGATGAAGGAGCCGGTGGTCATATTCTTTGAACAAAAAGAATGGGCGAGAAGCTTAAATCTTTTTCTAACCCCGATTTTTTCTAAACTTACTATTCCCTTCTTTTCAACGATTTCAAAAAGTTAAAAGGTTAGATTCACAATTTGCAAAATTCTTGGATATATTTAAGAAACCCGTATTAACATACCTTTGGCGGACGCATTTGGAGTAGATGCCCAATTATGCAAAGTTTTTGAAGGAAGTGATGTCCAAGAAGAAAAAGTTGGCGACCAAGATACCAACTGAACTGACTTTAAGAGCCGAGCGCAATCATTCAGAGAGGAAAATTACTAGTCATAGATCCAAAGATCCGGAGTTTCACTATCCCTTGTGCTATTGGTGGTGTTTTATTTAAAAAAGCATTTTGTGATCTAGGAGCAAGTATTAACTTAATGCTCTTGTCCATTTCCCAGAACTTGGATTAAGAGAGGCGAAGTCGCCCATGGTCACCTTACGGCTAGCTTGCAGATAGATCACTCACATATCACAAGGGAATCATGGAGGATGTCTTGTGAAGGCAGACAAATTTATATTCCAGTGACTTCTTCGTGTTTGACATGGAGAAGATCGAGACTCCTCCCGATACTTGGGCGTCCATTTCTCGCCACCGCACGAGCCTGTTGATAGATGTGCAAAAGAAGAGCTCACATTACGAGTTAATGTGAGCAAGTGTTTGCTTCTCCATCTATAAAGCCGGAAAACTCATGATAAAATAGAGAGAATCATTATCGATCGCCGATTTATGTGCTAATAATTTTAATCGATTCATTGTGTGTGTGCTTTAGATCATGTGCAGGAAAGATCAAACGTGAGAAGGCGAAGCACAAAAGGGCATGCACTGAAGACGCGTGTCTGCCCGCTCACACGATGCAAACGATAAGAATATGGCATTTGACCAACGTGTGACTTCTACGCCAGAGGCATTCAAAGGAGACTTGAATTTATGCGAATTGAATCGCGCGAGGAAAGACGTGAAGAAGTGACTCACCTCACTTGGCTGAACTGTGATCGCGATACTGAGGTCAAGCTATAAACGTTAAATTTAGCGCTTTTGGGAGGCAACTTGACGGTTTTGTTGTATTATTTTTCCCATGTTTTGTGTTTTCCCTTTTATAAGTTAGGATTTCCTGGTTTAAAAAAGAATCGGGAAAGGGAGTGTGAGGATGCACTGCCAGGGCGGCCTGTGCACACGCACGGCCTGGTGCGTCTGTTCACTGCAACATTATTAGGTTGTGAATTGGTATGCATTCTCAATCCACACTTTTTGAAATTCTATCTTCTTCTATGCGATATAATTTCATTCAAGTTTCAGGAGAGGTTGATATTTTTGAATGAAGGGTGGGTGATATTTGCATTCATGTAGTTACGTGTAGAGCATATAGGTTGCATTGCATTAGACGCTTATTTTTCCGATTTTAGCACGTTTATTGCTTTAGCACATTTATTGCTTTCTTAGGTTTTGAGTGAGTTGCACAGCCTATTGTGTGCTTGTTGTGATCTTGAGAGCATTTGTTGAACAATTTACGTTGTTTTGAATGGGTGTTGAGCGTGAGTTGACCGGGTTGAGAATAGATGATATGGAGCATGTGAATATTGAAATCATGGTTGATATGCTTTGAATTACGAATTGCAATCCCGTGAGCTTTTGATTTCTTTATCGCTTTCATTATATGCGATGCTTGTTTGTTGATTAGTGTGTCATTCATATTGATATGAATTCTATAACAAGCCGAGTATCTCTCATTAAGTCACATGTTGTATGCAATTTATGAAGATGATTTTAGGCCATTTTGTTAAGCCTTTCAAGCCTTTCACCTACCTAATGCCTTTTAATTTCCCACTGATTAGCCAATTCTGAGCCTATTGCCTCGATTTTTTGATAGCCACAATTCAAGTGTAACTTGATATATCTGTTACCTAAACTTGAGCGTATAACATTGAGTAAGGGATTGAATAAGGTTGAATAGGAGGATATCGAAGTTAGATAATGGGGTGCATGTTGGATCTCGAATAAATAAAAGAAAAGGAGGAAAAAAGGAGGATATACTCACAAAAGGGTCCTAAATAATGGAAAATTTGAAAAAAATAAAAAAATAAAATAAAATCAATTTTAAGTGAGTTGGCGGGAATGAACTTATAGGTGAGATTTATGATGTAAGGCGGAAGAAAGTAGAGTATGTGTAAGGAAAAAAAGGGAGAAGAGAATTATGATAAGAATAAAAGAGGTGATTAGGGTGCATGTTAGATTTGTATGAGACTATTTGAGTGAGAAAAAGAGGTGCTTACCCAGGTCCATACGCTTAAGTTTAGTCGGCTTTCTCCATATTTCCCTACCTTAACCAAAGAGCCTTTATTACAACCAAAAGAAAACTCCTTTCGGATTTATGAATTGCATACAATCAGTGGTGAAATGTGAGACGATTTGCAAGCCTATGGTAATTCTTCAATATTGATATGATTTGAGTGAATACACGCCCCTTATTATTCTAGAGAGGAGAGTATACACTTTATCCATGAGAGGCGTGATTTGAAGTATTTACCATGGTTTTAATTGACCAATATCGTGTTAGATATTTGAAGCTTGGTTGGTTTGTTGCTTGACATCTATGGATAAACGACATGGATTATGAAGTGTTGTTCTTGATTTGCTCTTCATTACTCCTATTTGTGTTATATCTTGTTCTAAAGTGTTGACTGATCCCAGAGTTTAAGTGGGGGGTTTGATTGGTACGTGTTTTTGCATGTATTTTGGGCTTAATTGTAGATAGAATTAGTTGTTATGCATGCATTACTTAAGTGAAAAGGGCTTTTATTTCTGTTTTTGTGGAAAAGGGTATTACGCTTTGCTCGTTTTGGTAGGAATTTATTGATAATTATAGCATTTTGGCAACAATTCGGAGCATTGCGGTAAAGAACCGCCGATACTTGAAGTAACGATGAAGTTTGGAGTTAAATTGGGGAAGAAGTCGACGGACCGGGCGAGAAATAGAAAAAAACGAACAAGTCTCAAGTCTAGCCCAGTGCGCCTGAGCGCGGTGTGCGCGTCCCTAGCATGACCCGCGCGCTACCCCCACGGCGGGAGACTCGGAGCCACGACGTGATCACAGTGGTCGCGTGCGTGATCGATGACCGTGTTCCGCCAGTAAAAAAAGAAGAATTATGCGGCACCTAGCACGTGTTAGGCGTGCGTTAGGCGCCGCGACCGTGGCCCTGTAAGGAAAATAGAGTTGAAAGATTTTGAACTAGGTTTTGACGCAAACGGTACAAATAGAGACGGGGGCTGACCCAAATCGGGGGACTAATTTTTGCCTAGTGAGCAGAAAAGAGCAACTTTCCACGGAGACTGGAGAGATCCATCAAGGCTACAACAACACGCTTGAGGATTGAAGATAGATTCGAGGATCATCGGCGTCCCAGAGTCTCCGCATTCCATAGTATCTTTATTCCCAATTAGTTAGACATGAACATAAATAATTTATCTATGAATTGTTTATTTCCATGTGCAGCTAAACATCTTGTGATTCTCGGGTTTGGGATTAGGTTAATGGATACTTTTATTTGATGATTAATTGCAATTGAAGTTATTGTTTTCCAACCCTATTCGGGTACTTTGTTTTAATTCTTGTTTTTTTATATCAAAAAGCTAATAGTTTAACTTGTTTGATGTATTGATTCATAATTCGAGAGATGAAGTTTCAATACTAGATCTCATGGAGTACTTGACATGAATATTTGCAAGATTGAGAAGTCGGTGAATATTTGTGAGGATATTTAATCTTTTATGCTTTTGGGAGTTGGATATCTCATGTTGAAAGTAGAGATGATAGCATAGATATTCCAATCAACGTCTTTACATGCATCTCGAGAGAGAGGTAAATTACCTTTGTGATTGTTCTATAGGGAAGAATACGAATAACTTTGGTTTGATTATTCTCATAATAAAGGGGATATTAAGCGGGAAATCATAACCCTGGGAATCCATTCATCTCCCTTGATCTTTCAATCAATCTTTACTTTGTCTTTTTACGCTAAATTCTTGTCTTAGTTTTGCAAAACCAAATCTTTCAATTCTGATTGTGCGGATAAAAAATAAAGCCATTATAATCCCGATACTTAGTATATTAATTTATTAGTCCCCTCTGTGGATTCTACCTTGCTAACCTATTCTATAACCGCATAGTACACTTGCGGTGAAGCT
This sequence comes from Rehmannia glutinosa, assembly GCA_016081115.2. Taxonomy (NCBI): domain Eukaryota; kingdom Viridiplantae; phylum Streptophyta; class Magnoliopsida; order Lamiales; family Orobanchaceae; genus Rehmannia; species Rehmannia glutinosa. Next base: position 78,305,210 of record CM071934.1, read on the forward strand.
AAAAATAAGACGAACATCAAGCACACTTATGGTCAAAAGTGGGACTTGGTGGGATCCTGCATGCATGCTTTGTGTGCTATCAATAATAAAGGGTTGGATTATTATGATTATACACATGATACGTGTATTTAGGGGCTTAAAATCGTATATAATTGATACATTTGCATGGATATTTAGTGCGTTTTTACTTGGTTTCCTTAAAAGGGCATGATACTACATATTCTTGTAATTTTTATAGGATACGGAGCTTAATTAAAGAAATATCAGTTGGAAGGCCTGTATAGGACTAACGAGTGCAAAAGAGAAGATCAAAACCGGAAAAAACTAGTACGGCCGCCATGTGACATGCATGTGGAAGTTAAGACATATCCATGTGAGGTTGGGGAAAACAGGGACGAAACCAGAGGCCGCACGGTCGGACCAGTGAGGGCCATGTGGAGTGCCCGGTGAAAGCCACACTGGCCGTGCAACTGGTTGTGGAGGATTTTGTGTCCTTTCCATTGAAACTCTACAAGTTGATCTCTTCAAGACCTATATAAAGGGACCAAGATTTGCACAAAAAATTCATACATTATACATCATACAATACAAACAAATAATACACAGAACACAAGATCATAGGTCTTCGATGGGGATGTCTAAAGTCAAGGAGAGACCACGAGGCCTTTCGCATCTACTAGCACAAGAGTTTTCAAGGCTTGAAAGGAAGATCCATCCCGACGAAGAGATTTACTTTCTTAGTTTAGATCTCTTATCTACGCTAAACGATGTCACAATGTTGATTTTAAGTTTGTCTATGAATTTGTTATCAATGTTTAGCTAATCTTCGGATCTTATGGCATAACTAAAACATGGTCGTGTGTTAAATCTTGATTAATTATTTTCTTAATTAATTCATGTGTTCTATTTTATGAATTTGAGTGCTTATTTCACGGTGCTTATTATTTGGGCCGATAATTTGCTTGTCATATTTGTTAGTGCAGAAATCGAAGAGTTCTAAACAAAGACGAAAATTGAATTGGACATAAACGCGTATGTCAGTGGAGACATACAAGCTGTTTGTGAAGTCATTCCAATTCATAGATCTTTTGGGAGTTAATAATGGTTGTATCAAGTCCGGAGACCTACAATTTTTATTAATCTATTGTTTGTGCGCCACCGTGAGTGGGAATAGACTAACTTAGGAATTGAACCCGTAGAATTTAATCGGTTTTATTAAACATTAATTGGATTTAATATTTAAGAAACATGTTAGATTATGTGCCTAAGGTTGCTTCCGTGGTTGTTGAAAATACTTGTGGGTTTGCAAATTTATTTATTTTTCTTTTTCTTTTTGATTTTTTCTAAAACTTGAGAATCACGCTTTAATAAAATTGGAATACGATATTATTTAGCCTAAGTGTTTGTAGTCAATCCTCGAGGAATACGACCTTGCTTGTCATTATTCAATAAACTACAATCGTACATTTGCGGTTGTAAGATCCAAATATTTTTGGTAACAACACACAAGTGTTATAGAGTTGAAACATATCAGAGTGTGTATGCACTTTCGAGTGGAAGATTTCTAAATTCTTTAATTCCTCCATTACAACCTCGTGGTTGTGAGGGTCGCTGCAGGCCACGTCAAAAGCCGTAAAAAGAGAACTGATGAGCCGCTAATAAAAAAAAAAATGAGAGCCGTGTGGTAAGGCAAGCCATCTTAGGAGACAACAAAAAGACTTTGAAGTGTAGTAATTGTGTATCGAATGACATAATAAAAGAGGATGTACTCCTAATAGAAGTGCTCCTAAAATGTGGGAACAAAGGAGCCGAGGTAGTATTTTCTTACACTTTTGAATTATTTTTTTCACTTTCTTACATTATGTTACATTTTCTTTTTTTTTCCTAACAAACAAGTGAAGAAAAGGGAAACTCGGAAAGGTTGAGATAGTATTTTATTATCTTTTGTTACATTTTTCTTACATTTTTCCTAACATGCGGGGAAGAAAGTTGCAAGCCTTAAAATCCTTCCACACAAAGTTCTTGTGAAGAACAATTTGCCGTAAAGCTACCAACAAGTGTGACCACTCATGTGTTTGACCTACCATGTTTGAAACACTTGTTTGGACTACCATGTTTGAGCTTAGCAAAGGTAGCAAGTTTTTGTTTGATTTAAGGTGCACCCGATTGATGTAGCTAATTTGATTTTCTTCTTCAAGTCTATTGAGTTTTTTTCTCCTTAAAGCTTTGAATGATACTCATAGCCCTTTGTGCACATTGCGGGGTCTTCTCCGAAGAGAAAAAACCACAACCATTCCTTTGTTTGCAACAACGAAAAAGGGAAAAAAGCTTCAAAAATATCCCATAAATTCAGGAAAATTAGTTACAATAAAATGTATTTAACAAAATTACCTTCCAATCGCACAACCATGGAATCTTCTTCCTGGATTTTCATTCATCCATGAAGTGCGCTTTCCTCTTTTGCCACAAAGGAAAAAATAATCTTTTGGTTTAATAGTCGTTGGTCCATGAGGAGGATGACATCTTCCTCTTCTTCTCCTTCTTCTTCTTCTTCTTCTTCCGCCCCATCTTTCGCTCCTTGTTTTCATTCGTAGAGTCGATGAAGGGGAGAAAAAAATTCTAGTTAGAGAAAATGAGGGAGAATATGAAGTTTTGAGGGAAAAGTTTGTATGTTTTCCTCCTAAAATTTGTCTACATGGCGATTAAATTTTATTTTTTAATTTATTTTTTTGTCCCAAATATACGACATAGGACATTTTCCTCCAAAATTTCATAAATCCCAAACTTCTATACATGTCAGCATTATTAGAAGCCTAGTTGCAAATCCTGTCGATTTATGTGTTTTCGGTCAAAATCGATACAATGTGCTAAAAAATTAAAAGTTAATGGACTAAAGACTATATTTCTCCAAGTTACTGGACTAAAGTCACAATAGAGGTAAAGTTGATGACTAAATTTACAATTTCCCATAAAAGTGTGAATGAGTTTGGAGGTTTTTGAAAATAATGATTTGCCAAAATATCCTTATAGTAAAATTAGCTTTTTTAAGGGCAATTAAATAATTTTATATATTAGTTTTGTTTTTATATTTTTTATAATATGATTAATTGTCTCTTTTTATTCAAAACACTTCTTATATGCTTTCACTTAATTGTAAATTTTAGAATATTTTAATTTTTAAATAATATTCATTTCATATTAAACTAGATATCGAGCTTCTAACCATATGTCATAAGCATATATAAAAAGACCTCTACATGAGATAATTTAAGCCGTTTAAAGTTGAGTGTAATGTAAAAATGTACATTAATAATATTTTCCTTTAATTTACTTAATAACTAAATACATCTACAATAAGAAACAAGAGTATGAAATTACAACGTAAATGAAGACAACAAACAAATAAATAAGATTAATTCATTTAATTTGATTTAAATAAATAGGAGGAAAAAATATTTTCTAAATTCACTTTTGGTAAGCGAATATCCATAGAATAATAAATTTATTATCTATCACTCTCCTAAATTGTGAGATAATTAGATGACATATTTTTAAATACGTGAAAGATGAAGGTTTGGGACCATTAAAATTACGAGAAATGTCACGCCCTGGGGCTGGGACGTGACAACGAACCACAACAAACGAAATAAACCCAACAATTTAGACAAATAATAAGAAAATATAACCCCAAGTGAAACGATTATCAGTAAGCGGCGAAATAAAAATACAAGTCACAATTACAACTCCAGTAGTAAATATCAGGGTTAAATTTATAGTCCAAAACTAATCAACATAGTAGTCCAACAAGAGAAGCAGTCGTGATGATGCAAGTGTAAGAAGGTCCAACGCCCTTACACCAAAATGAAAGCGAGAATAAAGAAAGTCCGACATCAATGGAAGCAAAAGGTGCTCAGTCCAGTGATAACAATAAAAGGAAGTAAGTCCAATGAAGTGAGCACGGAAATCGGTCCGTGGCAGGTGGGACATCTTCAACATACTCCTCATCTAAAGTTAGAAAGGAGGGATGGAGACAAAAATCTCGGTGGATGGGGTGATTGTGTGCAAGTGTGAGTAATATATATAGTTAATGCGAAAATTATTGTATGAAAATCGTGAGTCATGATGCGTGGTTTCACATACGAGTTCACAAGCATCGTGATATAAATACTTAAATAATATATTTATACAATTTTGATTAAACAGGTTGTGTTCGTACAAGCATTATGTGATTCGAAGCAAGACGGTAAGTTGGCAGCATGCGAAATTACCAACGCTAATCCATGCAAGATAAATGAGTAGTTTGCGTCACGAATTTGTAGCGCCAACCAATACAATACAAGTAATGAACAGCACGGATTTCAGAAGCCACAACTAACGCAATACGTAGTGGTTGCGCACGGATGAGAAGCGCCAACCAAACGGGTCCGATTTACCGTAATCGTGGTGGATCGCATAAAGAATTCCTTCGTTTTCCTTAAAATTCCCTGCGATGTGATTCAAGACCTCGCTATCTATCGCCTGATAAAAGATAAATCCAATGTGGAGAGCTGAAGCAGTCTTGCATTAGCTGCTACAATCATGATTATACCAAGATACACCCGCTTTCCTTGACAAACTCTCGCGTCCCCTCGGGCCATGGATTGGGGGACGATGGGGGCCTTGAGAGTGGAATAGCAGCTCGAGCCGCCCTTGCCCATCTCGACGTGATCCATTCCAACTGAGCCCGACACACAAGTTGATTCATGTATAAAAATAATTACAAGACAGTGATGTCAACCAAGCAAATCAAGTATATCGATCGTAAGAGTTAAGGAAACATTTCAAAATTCGTGGCAATTATTGGCATTGGTGGAGTAATTGATGAAGATAATTATCAAGAGGATAAGTAATCTTCGATGTCTTGAAGAATTAGGTGAGATAAGTCCTGCATAGATTCGAATCACAAGACGAGGACGCCCCGCGATCGCGTATTAATCGGCCGAAGACGATCCGATAAGTCAAGGGATTTTTAAGAAAATAAAATATTTTAAATAATTACTTGTAAGTCAGAGGTTCCAGGGCTGTTCTTAAAAGAAAAATAATTTGAGTTAGGTCCTTGTTGAAAAGAAAATTTATAATTGTTCTCGCTTAGTAAAAAAAAAAAACCAATACTTTTGAGGCTAAAATTTTAATAATTAAATGTCCCGAATTCTTGAAAAATTACGTAGGTCAGTTCCCAAATTCTAAAATTGTTCAGAGATTCAGGTTTTTAAAGTTTTGAGGTCGAGTTTTGTTGTACCTCACATTGGCCCCTAAATTTGTTAAATTATTACTTTGGGTCCTAAGTTTAAAATAATTGATCTCACAAACCGGAAGAGATTTTAATGTGATTACAGTTGTAAAATATCACTAAGGTTAGTGGGATATTGGGAAAAAATAGTTTTAAAAATAAATAAGTATAGGTCCTTTAACTTATGAAACCTGCACTTTGTCCTATTTTTAAAAATAAATGCTTTTAAGGCTTAGTTTAATTGTTATGAAATTCTTGAAACCTGTCTAAAATATCATAAGGTTGTAAAAGCCAAATTAGTATTTCCAGTGTACATGGACTGTATAAGTCCTGAAAATTTCATTTGGGTCTTCAGTGTAATCTTTACAATTTGGTCCTGTCAAATCTTTATAAAATTACTTCTTCCAAGTCCTAAACACTTGATTTTTGGGATACCTCTTAAATATGTTATTTTGTGTGTTCCCTTGAGAGTTAAAAATTTGTTCTTGTAAAGTAGGGGCCTGGTACAGTTTTCGAAATCTGCAAATTAGCCCTCAAACCCTAAAATTTTACAATCTAGTTCTGCTGGCTTTTCTTGCTTTTATTTATCTCAAAACTCTTAAAACTTTATTAAATGTGCAAATATCATTTTTGAACCTGAATACAGAACCCAAAATTGGAAAATTACAGAGGGTACCTTAAGTTTATTTTTCAATTAAGTCCACCAATTTGCCATTTTGTCTTTTACGCCCAAAAATTAAAATTTAATCCATTATGCTCGACTTTGTCCAGGTTATAAGTCAGTATAAAAAACATGATTTTCAAGTGGATCATAAAACATTCATATCCATTTCATACAATAACTCATCAGTGTACATCATTAAAATGTACATGCATACACCTAAATTTCAATAAAATAGCATTTTTTGTGCAACAATTGAGAATTTTCAAACAATTTGATACATGAAATCAACATGCATTACATAATATATATCTCAAGTGCTCAAGAATAAAATACTACATGCATTTGAGAAAAAATACCTAGAAGTTGAAAGGATTTTTCCACCCACCTTAAAATTGATAGTTGTGAAATAAAAAGGATAAATTTTACAACTTTGATTGAAACTCACTTAGGTCAGCCAAGTCTAAGTAGAATACCAAAAATTAAGATTTGAAAAATGAGGTGAAGAAATTGAAGAACATATTATACTTTATCCTAGCACAGGTAAAATGTGACTAAGAATGGCTTCCAAAATGAAAGATGCTTGGTCAAATCCTTATGCAACTCTCACACAGTCTTCCTAAAACTCCAAAAATAAAAATGGAGTGTCAAAATTTGGAAAATATATGAGAAAAATGTACTAAAAATCTCAATTTACTTTATAGTCCAATTTCTTCACAATGTCTTCAAAATCTTGAGGTCCTCTTCAAGATGAATCAAGGCTCTTAATATCTTCTGCCTTGCACTTCTAAGTATACCTCAAAAACCAAAAATTAAAACTTAAGTCAAGAAGTGAAAAGAGGTAAGCTAGATGATAGCAAGATAAATTGAAGAACAAATTTCTTACCTTTGTGATGAGGTTGATTTTTATGAAAATAAGGAGTAATTTATGTATTTTTTTTTGTTATGTGTTGCAACAAGGTTTAGAGTTAGAGAGAAGAGAGTTTAGAGAGTAATGAGATGATTTTGATTGAGAGGATGAATATGTCAAGTGAAATGAGTGTATATTTTTTACACAAATTCTAGCCTAATGGCCGATCACTAAGTGAGGGAGAGAACAAAATTTAACGTCAAATTTGTCTCTTGAATGGAGACAAATGTGTCGTGCGGTAAACTAAGAACGGGAATTTTGATAGGAATAAGAAAAATGCTGGGAAGAATGGAATATATCGGGAATTTTATTAATATAAAATTGAGGCACAAGATAAATGGCATAAGTGCTCCAGTGTCAGTGGTGCACTCAAATATGAAAGATGAATACATAAGGTGGTATGTACAAGAGTTTATGTATTTGTACTCCAAATGCATTTCATGTGGTCCACTCACCTATGTTTAAACGTGGTATCCATTTTTTTTGTCCTAAAATTGATGATAATAGGTAAATAATACCAATCTCCAAAATAAATAAATAGATTTCTTTGATCACTTTATAAGTCTCATGATCACTTATTCTAAATCAAATTCTTAATTTTATGTATAAGCTCTAAAATAAATGTAATGTCTTTAAAATTCTAAAATAATGAATAATGCACAAATAATAATAATGATCAATCAAGTGATCATTAACGCATGTTAGAACAAATGATCATGATCACAAGTAATAAATAAAATAAAATTAAATACTTAAATATATTTATTATTAATATTTACCCGTCAAAGTGACGCTAAAATAGTCAAATAGTATATGTAGATTTATGCTGAAACAAGATATCGCTTAAAACACGTAGTTTCATACCTCCTTTCTTTAAAAGAATTTGTCCTCAAATTCTTGATATCGATATCAGCTGCCTTCTTCCATCTCCACGTCGTCATCTTCATCTTGGCTGTGGTATCCCGCCACACCATTTTATCGAAATCTCTCTCTACGTGAACCGACGATTCCAGCTGCCAATAATCCCATCGCTTCCTCGTGCTGTTGGATAAGTTTTCCATTAGAGCATGAGTAATGAGCTGATGATATGTTGGTGGATCTGGCCGAGTACTTCTTCAATCTTTAGACGTGAATATGTCATGCATTCTCGCGATACCGTGCCGTAACTCGAGCCTGTAGTTAACTTTCCAATCCTCGCAAATCTTGTAAGGTCCAACATATCTGGAATAATAACCTGCCTCCTTTTTCTTCGGATTGATCAATCCTTTCCGCCATGTAGAGTCCGAAATACTTTATCTCCGACTAACCTCCAAATCCTTTCTCCTCTTGTCCGCGTAATCCTTTCGGGCGACTCAACCATGCGGGATCCCGCTTTTGACCGGGCCGACATTCTCCATGGCCTCGATCTAAGTCAACTTTAGGAATCGAGAGGCTAAGCCTTTCGAGTCCATTCGTCGCGAATCTCCTAAAGGCAAGGTAGTGGGGATCTGGCACTTTCGCCATAAATGAGGGTGCCATCCCAACGTGGCCCGAGAGCCGGCATATTATTGGCAACCTGCACCAACACCAGAGCGCAAATCCCAACCTCGAAATCCAACGCGGTGCCTCAAACATATCTTCCGTGGTCTGAATCGCTTGCTCGTGACCATTCCATTAGTTTGTGGGTGTGCTACTGCAATAAACTCACGTAGGTACTCCAATTCCTGCAAGCACTTCGCAAAATCGAGACAAACTGATCTCCTGCTTGATGCTACTATGTCGATCGGCACTCACAGTCGAATGATCTCTAGGATATAATTCTACGTGAGTTTCAAAGATGTCAATGCTGATGGCAAGAAGCGGCAAAGATTTCGTGTCATAGCTCGCCCACACTACCCATATAGTGGCATCAGCCGGCTCTTCTCGGTCCTTGCAGGTCCGTGACGGTCCATCGTTATGTGTTCCCATTTCTACTGGGACTTCAACGGCCGTAGTAAACTGTATGGTCGCTGCGTTCCCGCTTACCCAATACAAGTCAAACATCTCGCAACGAACTCCACTACCTCCGGTTCTTCATGTTTACCAGCCCAATAATTCCATTTCTTTCAAGTCCTTATACATACCGCTCTCCAGGATGGCAGTGTACTTCGCCGCGTGTCGCTAGATTCTATTTCTCGACCGCTTCATCATTCGCAGACATTAAACCTGACGGGACCCAATAATCCCATCTGGGTATCGGCACTGCCCTCTCCTTAAGATCTTCTCTTTTAAACCGCCAAGATGCACACATCTATCTTTTGTTGCCTTTACTACGCTCCGCACAGATCGGGGTTTCTACAATACGTAACCGAACGAAGTACAATGAG